>OZ001261.1:18251217-18593717 GCA_963924015.1 Macrophya annulata
TTTTTTCCCACTCTTAATTATTTTTGTTTATTCTCACCTTATTCATTTATTGTAGATATATAGACGATTAACAATTGTGATTTCCAAGGTTGCCTATGATATATATAATACGAGATCTTATATAATATACACGTATATGTAGAATATAATAATGTATTGCCCAATTACATCGCGCGGGCTCGATTCGTGACTATAATAAATTCTAATTAATATCTGGTTTCAAGATACGAAGATTTTAAATGATAAGATAATGAGATAGAAAAGGGAAAAAATGAGAAAAAAAGAAAAAAGAAAATGACAAAAAAAACGAAAAGAAATATTAGAATAATAACGAGTACTAGTACATTATTGATTATTATAGGTAAACGTTCCATCTGCTTGATTTAGCTCCCCCACCCCTCTACCCCTTTTCCCCTTATCCCATTTCCTTACTAATCCATGAATTATTAATTATAGTGTTGGACTGCTGTGGTGGCTAGGTGGCTTAAAAATGGCTAAAATTGCTAGAACAAAAGAAAACAAAAAAAAAAAAAAAAACGACGTGGCATTAATAAATTAAGCCAATCGAGTATTGGCCAAGTATACCCTGCTACTGATCGAAGTTCCAATCAAAAAAAAAAACAAAGAAAAGAAATTATGAACGATGATGTACGTTCGTTCGTCCACCTGAATAGAATCAACTGATAAATAATTCTCTTCTCCATTATAAATATCGTGTATTTAAGTAA
Organism: Macrophya annulata; assembly: GCA_963924015.1. Classification (NCBI taxonomy): domain Eukaryota; kingdom Metazoa; phylum Arthropoda; class Insecta; order Hymenoptera; family Tenthredinidae; genus Macrophya; species Macrophya annulata. The sequence continues at coordinate 18,251,946 of OZ001261.1, forward strand.
TTTATCAATATATTTCGCGCACAGTCTAATAGCTCGAAGATATGTAATTCTCGATGTTCTAAGATTGTGCTAGTATATATGGCAGGCAATAGACCTCCCTCCCTATTCTCTCCTCCCCCGCCACCCCCCGAAGTTGAAGTTTTAATATAACGTTAAACGTAGTTAAAAACAAAAAAAAAAAAAAAAAAAAGGAATAAAAAAAACGAAAAAAAAAAAATAATAATAAAAATAAACAGAAAATCTAATATATTGGTATATTAATTTTGTGAATCGTTTTGTCGGTATTTGATTTCGATAAAATCGCAATGCCGCTCGCTCGTTCGTGAGTAGTAAGGGTGTACTTTTGTGCTTGTTTCAATCACTATAATTATTATCACCTAAAAGTAATTTGTACTATTGTAACTATCACTATTTTTATGAATTTTTGTACATTTTTCTAATTATTTTGTATAAAATAACCTTAGCGGAACGAAGGAAAGTGTCTGGCACCTGCTCCCCCAGTGTTCAAAATGGTTATGGTAATGGTTGATGATAATAATATTATAATATATAGCCATTCAAGTTATTATATAAATTCTATTCGAAACTATGCAAAATGCGTTCTTTTTTTTTCATTGCACGGTAATAAAAATTTCAAAAGTGAATTAAATCGATGTACTCTCAAGTGTATCAGTGATACACAATAATTATATAGTACATCTATGTATAGGTACTACATTAGGTTCCATTGTATATTATATATATGTATATCTATTATGTACCCACTTTGTATCGGGGGAGAATTTTTCCTAAATTCAACTATAGAGGTATTTTGCCGATAAGAGAATATGATTTTTATTGTTTTGTATTTAAAAAAAAAGAAAAAGAAAAAAAAAAACCTAAAAATGAAAATGAGAAAATCCCTAGAAACAAATTTTGAGAGAAAAAAAAGAAAGAAAATAATAATAATAATAATAATAAAATGCGCAAGCGAAGCTGCGTTGACGTATGTGAACCTCCTTCATATCTGCTGATCTGCATACATGTATATGTAAACATGAATCGATATGTTATTTATAATAATAATTATAATAATAATAATAATAATAATAATAATAATAATAATAATGATATATATATATATATATATATATATATATATATATATATATATATATATATATATATATATATATATATATATATATATAATACAATATAATCTGTGTATACATATACATGTAAGCGCGCATATACATATATAAACACACACAACACATAACACATACACATGTGACACACATACGAATATATATATATATATATATATATATATATATATATATATATATATATATATATATATATATATATATATATATATATATATATATATATATATATATATATATATATATATATATATATATATATATATATATATATATATATATATATATATATATACATATATGTGTATATATTATATATGTATAAAAATTGTGTTTGTCATTAGAAAAAATATTTTTCCCTTTTTTTCTCACATGGAATTACTATACATAAATAGATCAATTCTTTAATGAAAAAAAAAAAAGAAAAAAAAAGCAATTCGATGTTATTTCATATTTATTTTTATTTTTCTTCAACCAATTGCGTTTACATATTATGCTATACACCCAAGGTCCCCCTACCCCATTCCCGTCCGAATATTGTATAAATTATTGTGAAATGTGATGCTCATACTGATGCGCTCGCACTCATTTCATATATACCTATAATGGCTATTTCATATCCTATTCTTGTTAGACCTATTTGGTATTTATTATGTGTAATTTTTCGATTTTGTTAATTTCAACCATTTTAGTACTTTAATAAATGAGTTTGTTAAGAATAATCTGCAAATCATTTCTATCGAACAGTAAGTACAAGACATACATATACGTCTATAAGTAGTAAGTTAATATTTTAATAAGATGATCATTTGCTATACATACATCTTCTGCAATTATTATACATATAATAATTATCCATGATGTCAATTGCAGACGATTCTATAATCTATAATATTAACTATACATACACATATATTCATTAAAAATAATCTGTAAGTATCAGTTTTACTTTATTTATCGCAAAAATAGCGTGACTAGGATTCATTATATTTCTTTCCGACAGTTTCTGCACGAATAATCAATCGCTAATCAGTAACTGCTGTAGAAATTATCCGCAATCCATTCGGACAGTCAGATAATAAACTTAAATTAATTATTTCGTAATGATCAGCTGGGATTAATTTCCAAATTTTTTTTATTTAAGTATACATAATATACATAATATATACGAATAAATTATAGATATACGGAGCTCTCTCTCTTCATCACGCAGTCAGTGTGTTTCGAAATTCAAATAATTCATCTTCTCTACCGTCAGCGCTCATTCAACTAATCTGACCAATATCCTCGAGTTCCTGAGGTAAAAATACACTAAATTCGCGGACATATATGTCTGTGATCGAGCCTTAAATGATATTACTAAAAGCTTGTACGAGGGATCATTCAATCGCAGAAATAGATCGTCAAAATTTTAATCAAGTGATAACACACCTATAAACCAAGGCGTAAAAATAGCCGAAAATGCGTTTCAAATCTCCGATTCGATAAGCACTTCGATTTCTCGTTACGTAGCTGCGATTTAAGCGCCACCACGCGATGAATTGTCGAGGTTTTACCTACGTTCGCATTATTAACGTTGTATCTCACATAGCTGCAATGCATACGGTGGTGTAAACGAGTGATGGATCGAAATGGGTGACACGTCGCGTAAAGTTAAAAACCCACTGCTCTCAGCTGCAGGGGTGAGCTTTCCTTTTGAAGATTTTTCGGGCAGTGCTTTACTGATGCCAGTAACACCTGCGACATCATCAGTTCTACAAGATGGTAAGGTTTAACCTCGATGTTTTTATAAATATGTCTTTAAGAGGGAGGGGCTGTCTCTCGTTGTTATTACTCAACTTGACGTTTAGCAACGTAACAGATGTTGTCTCTACGTTCAGTAACAGTTTCTGTAATGTTAAATAATCTTCCCCATACTTTTCTCACAATTCCGTTTTATTATTTGTAAACAAATCAGTTCTAGGGCTGATTTTTATCGACGATATCGTATGTCCATTCATCATTTCACGATCTTATGTATAGCTTGCGGCTTAACTAATTCGTTGAATCGTTACCGATGTCGCTATCGTCTGTATCGACTTGTGGCGACATCATGCAGAGTGTTTGACTATTGGTGACTTTGCGGGTTGCGTGTAATAAGGCGCGATGATGTTGCGTGATGCGAAGTTGCGTGTGATACGGCGGAATTTACTTGCGATTAACACAGCGAGTTGATTTTGTTGTCTCTGTGAAATATGAAGGAGCTCGATTTCTAGATAAAATAAATCTAAAACTAATGATTCATTGTGTTTCTATTTGAGGAATATTTTTCTCTATTCTTTATTAATCGATGAACAGAAATCGTGACAGAGTACCCTGAATAATTGATCCGTTTGCGGTATATTTTAGTCTTCAAGAAGTCTGTTTAAAGTCCTGGATTTTTCATGCTTCAACATTCCTGGTCACCCTGTCAGGCGGAAAGTAATTCTCATGTGTTACCAAAGTCTTTATTGATACTAGAATCAGTGTTTCATGTTAAATTTCGAATTTACACAACTAGCCCATGGTTGTGGGTAAAATAAATAAATAACTAACACACGACAAATCAAATCACATATATAAATAAAAATTATTTAAGTATCTAAGGGATTTAAAAACTCGTTCTTTCGGCTCGCGTTGGTCGCGGCCTCGATCCATACCGTTGGGTAAAAGGTAGATCTTGACTCTTCTTGCGTCTAATAATCCAGCAAACAATCACGAGGATAATAATAACGAGTAAAAGTAATAGAAGGAGAGTCCCCAATACAATAGCGATGATCTCACCCTGCGAGAGGTTCCACCAAACTGTAACATAAGGTCAAATTTTAACTCGAAATATCTATACCTATTAAATTTAAATGATAAATAAAGACTCACCAGTAACGTCGATAGTTTCGGAATTTGAATTACCGAGTAAATCCTCAGCAGTAATTACAACTTTTGTTTGACAGCATGTAGCCGCGTATTGAAACTTGGTTGACAACTTAGTTCCACTTACGAAAGTGGTCGTAGCCTGAATACCTTTTGGACTAGACGTTACTCGTTGGAGGCCTTTTGTTGTTACCAACAAAAATAAAAGAACATACCAAAGATCAGTTTACCATATTTGTAGAGTACTTACAATATCTATTTACTCAAGACAAATATATAGGATTCACAAATACCTGAGTCACTATCCTGAACGTAAACGTCCACGCTCCATAGATTATTAGAGCAAGTACCACTCCCCAATTTTCCAGCGCAGTTGTTGTTTAACGAGTAACTTATCCCTGGTTTTGCGGTATCGTAGACCTATTGGATTAGCAAAAATTCATATAGAAAGAAAAAGATAAAATCGAAATAGCGAAAAAAGGAGGGAGAGATATGGACTTACTGTCGAGCCCGTATCGCGGACGTAAATATAGGCAGACTTTTCTATACTTCCAATACTTTGGATGATCAAAGTGACCGTTCCTATCGTCGATGATGTAGCTGTTGTTGGAACAAGCACATCAGCAACGACACTCAACGACTGTCCAGACTCGATCCATGCGCTACACAAAACAATCATATCATGTCACAACAATTTTTCTACAAGATTTCGGTTGTATGGTCCCAGAAATCATAAGATTGACAAAAATGAAATGAAAATTTGATAATCAAACGAATGTGTATATTCGCGCATTGAAAAATTGACACAGGAAGCAGGTTTTTCGATTTCGTTTTTTTTTTTTTTTTTAACTGTATAAAAGTGATAAACTATAACTTTCTATATAAATATACCGACGTTTGTTTTCAAATTGTATAATATCGAAGATTTGACTTGCTGAATATGTTATTTAAATAATTAATCGCTGAAGTTTGTTGTTTCCGATGAAACTAATACCGAGTTATCGTTCAGAGGTCATAGTTTATTGAATACACAACTTTTCTATTTAAAAAATTTTCGAATAATATGTAATTAGAAAGGAAATATAATCCCCCAGCAGGCAATCTACTAATATTTGTAAACTATGCCAGGCGTGCGTCATGCCATTGTGACCCCTAAGTTCGCGCTCACTATCAATTATATCAGTATTATAACGTAAGAAGGAAATATCTACACATATTGTAGATTTCATCAGTTCATTTTTCGGTACGGATCTTCTAACACTAAAAATATTCAAAAAATTATATTTTTAACACTCACTTTCTCGGCTCCAAATAGACGATATTAAACGAGGTACTTCTGCCTTGAAAATAGTGCCTAATTGTCACCGGATAGTTATTAGTTACGGTGAACGTCAATCTGGAAACACTACCCGGTGTTCCCACAAGGCTAGATGCTGCGGCTATTTCAACGTTTGTTCTTTCAACTCTCGTAGCCGATTCGATCGCCGTTATAGAGGCAAGTTGTTTCATGTCCCCAAGTTCCAGGGCTTCTTGTCGCACATTATCAGTTTCAGTGTTTATTATCCTCGCTGAATTTTCAAAGGATGATAAATCCGGCCGTTCAGGGTGGTCCGAGATCTTCGGATCGTAGAGTAAATCTGCGGTTTCATCTGCACGATTTTTTATGATTTAAATTACTCGGGCGATTTTTTTTTCTCATTGTTTTTATGTATTAGATCAAGAAATTTAAACGGCGAAAAAACTGGTATTAATGAGGTGGATTAATGGCGTTATTCACATAGAATAGATCGATGACTCAATGACGCATTTGATTATTCGTATTCTTCTCGTATTCGATTCTTGCAACTCAATGTATTTATGGAATTTATATTCATGATAAGGTTAAAATTTTTTTTCACCCTTCCTGCGTCTTGATGCTCCACGCGGTTCAACCTCGGACATTTGTTATCAATCCGCCGAGCCTACACTAGCTTGTATACTACGTATACCAGAGATTGTAAGTTACGGTTATACACAGTGACGCGTACGTTAAGTGGCTATATATGTATATAGTAAAAAATCTCAAATAGTAGAAGAAAAAGGAACAGAAATTTAATTAAGAAGTAAAGAAATAGAAGACAAACTACGATGAATTGTCTACGTTAAAAAGTTTGTGAAAAATCTTCATATTGCTCGCAAGAAATTGATAAGAAGAAAAAAAAAAAAATGAGGATTTTCTAAATCTGCTGCAGTGCGTCATTCACGGATAAACTACGATTCGATGTGATCTATCATTTTCTAATCCGATGTTTTTATACACAGATAGTGATAAGCCCGAGCTGTGTAGATACACAGATGAACATTTATCTATATATACGTATGTTGTTTTTATATTATTTCTTTTTTCGATTTTCTATACGTTGTACATATACGAAGAACGTATGGTACTACATAGTTAAACTCAATGTCAAGCGAAGGCGGATATTCCCAGAAGTACCGCGATGTAATTATTCGCGCGTGTGTATACGTCGTCGTGGGCAAAGTGCAAATTATAGTTACACAATAGTAGTTATATTCACGGGCTTAATGCCAAGAGCGAAGAGCCAAGAGCCGAGATCTGAGAGCAATGGGCTGGCTCAATACTCTCGACTAGTTATCACCCGATCTTTCTACCGCGAAGTAGGTATATCGGAATCCGTTGAACAAGAACCAACAAGAATATTATCGCAATAGCTGATATACCATCGATGTGTAAGAGTAATGGATCATTATGAGAGTTAGTCAATCAGTCAGTCGAAACGTTTGAATATATATGTAGTTAAATAAGTAAATTAAAACAATGTGCAAAATTGATAGAAATACAGGAAAGAGTTTTCATCGTTTAACTTTATACTGCATCAGTGAACAAGAAACTTTATCAACATTTGTCATTAATAAATTACGTTCAAATATAAGTCTTGAACGTTTCTCAGTGCTGTGATTTACTTTATTGTTCCTCAGGTTAATACGGTAAGTCGTTTAATGAGACAATAAACTAATTGTAACAAGGTGTATTACTCGCGGTTACCTTTTTCTCTCAATTTAGAAAATTGTCAGGAAAAACAGCGGCGAAATAAACGTTACTTGTTATCCCTCTATGGTAGTTTTGTCCAACATATACAGCGATTAACCGTGTTGAAACATTAATTTGACCATATCTTTCTCTCTCCCTATCCGTAAGACATATGGTGAAAATAATGGCGGGAATACTCTAATTGGTTCGCTAAAAAAAAAAAATTAAAAAAAAAAAAAAACTCGTTCGTAATGCGTGAAGCCAGCTTTGCTCTATAATACACACGTATATAGGTTTCTCGTACTACGCAGGTTCTGCGTTACGCATGCGTCATGAGAAAATAAGGACAAGGTGAAAGTCTTTCTCTAAAAGCTCGGCTTTAGGTCATTATCGATTTGTTCTCATAGTGGAAACATGTCTGCTATACTGTGAGCTGCTGAACACGTGCTTGAACTTGAAGCTACATATGTCCACTCTTACAACAAATAAAGAAAAAAATATATATATATATACATATATAGAGAAATAAAAAATTGAAAAGAAGTATGTTCCGCCATAAGAATATCAGCGATAATACGTTTTGCCTTTCATAATATACATCGTTCACACGCAATAATTGAATATACTTGAAACCCTATAGAATTTTCAAAGTGTATTGACTTCCTGTACGACAGAAAAAATTCTTTTTCCTAAACACGGTGAGTGTGAATATGTAGCTTTAGTTTTACCTTTTGGATATGATACGTTTATCGTGTGTATCAAGGGCAGCTATTTCCGTACGTCAGTCTTTAGAGCAAACTGACCCGCGGATAGTATAGACACGATATTCACTAGTAGATTGTAATTTTTCTCATTTTTTATGATTATTATTAAGGAGGCGTGACTGCCAGATGAAAATTTGATCACGAAATGAGTAAAAACTGTTTTAAAAATCTTGTTGATGTACTTACCTCCTGGTATTTCGAATTCTGGAAGACTTCTGCCAACTTTCAGTGAAAACTCATTCGATTTTGTGTAATTCTCTGCTCTATACTGTTGGAGAAATGATAAATATTATTCATCATATTCGAAGGTAGGTATAGAAATCTATCTCTTGAAAGCTCTGTACTTTATTACGGTGTTGTTTTTTTTTTATTTTTTTTTATTTATGTATGTACACTTGTATGGATTACTCGTATTTTTTGGCACAAAGAACTATCGTCTTATGTTCTATCCGCTAACCATCTGTCTATATCTAATCTACTGACGTTCTTCGAATTCTCTGAATTATTTGGCGACGAAGCAGAACGAACCTTCGTCAATTACGGTCAACAGCCGTTGGTGCGGGGAAATAGAAACGAGACAACACGTGTCAAATAAATTGAATAAGGTTCTCACCTCGTGGTGCGGATCAACCCCATCTCCGACTATCTCATCCTGTTCGACTTTAGTGAATTGAAGAAAGTGTCCATTCGTGTTTTTCGCTATTTGTTTGTAATGGCCAATTTCCTCGACGTTTCCTTCCTCGTCAGCACACCAGATACAGTTGAACTGCGGAAAATATGTAACGAAATCAAATGGGCAATTGTACTGCCAACTATCGCAGAAAATTTTCCAATTAGTCGTCGCATACCTCTTTTTGTTTCTTTGTCATTTCTTTCTCAGTACTTTCACCGAAGGCCATTCCATCGCCGGCTTTTCTTCCGGTAAAGAGCATTATCGAACCGTCTAAATCTATCATCTTCATGGCCAGGTTTACGCACTCCAGGATCGAAACTGCGACACTGGATATTGGCGTACTTGCCGAAATATCATCCAGTAATTTTGTAACGGTGCGATTCTCGGCTTTTAAGGTCGGCACCAAGCTGCAATCTAGAATTTAAGTTTCGTTCAGAAGTTTGGAAAGGCGATTAAAGCGCAGCTACTTTCTCGACATTATTCTATCCTGTAATGGTCAAAGTCAAGATATAGAACTGACGTGTTAATCTGATGTAGAAAATAACAAAGTTGTACAAATTTGAGGATTGTGAAATTCTAACAAATCCGTCATTGCTTATGTTTCATGAAATTCATAACTAAAATATAACTTGCACGTGGATCATCGCACGAAGGCCGTTCATGCAGCAGAATTGCAGCTGCAACATGCATGCAGCGGAAAATCTTCTGACGCAAAATGATAGTCGAGATTGAGTAGAACGAGAAGTATCATTATACATCCACGCAGGATTACGTAAATAACGTATTACGTAGGCACGATCTATTTTAAACTCGTATCCAATGTTGACGATGAAGTTTTTTCATTCCAACCGAGAACGAGGTCAGTTTTCTCTACTGTACGATTGCAACTTATTAAACGCATATATTAGTCGCATATTCACACGCGAATACCGCAAGTACAAAACGAAAACCAGATTTTCAACGCATTAAACGCGCCAAAGAAGACCTTCACTAATACTAACGTTACCGACTAGTGACGCACTGAGGCACACACCCAGGACGAACGATTTTGAAACCTTATATTCTAGTCCCGTTTGTTCTTTGTGTGAAAAATGGTGTCAGAATTCCAGTATTACATGTCATGGACAGTTTGAGTAAGAAAAGACATCTAGTGCAACATGCAGTTCAAAAGTCTATCTCCTTCTTTCAAAGTTTGGAGTATAACTTTACCAGAAAAAATCGTTTTCATTTCAAGTAGTTGCTGCAGTTTAGAATGATTGATGAGATTTCGTACGACGACATGATAATCAGCTGCAGTAGAGACGTAAATTTATGTACTTTCTCTTAATATAGGATCTGACGTAAAACAAATCAAACTCAAATTAGCTCTCTGTTTGTTATTACTCCGTGCCAAGAGTAAAACGTTATATGTATCTCTATTTCTAACTATGAAGACTTACCCGTGTCGTTGTAAACGAAAAGCATTATATCCTCATCAATTTGGTTTCCAGTCACGACCAGCTTCAACAAACGTTTGATATTATCATAGAAAGTTTCCGCAGTGTCTACAACTACGGCTACTCTCTCGTCAGGGATTTTCTGCCCTAGGTAGTACCTTAAAAAGTTTAATAAAACGTTACGCTACTGTAACAACAGTCAACAACTGTATCGGGTCGTAACCGAGCAGTTAATTATATCCAACGGACCTTATCAAGTTGATTTTATTCGTCGCAGAGACGCGCGAAGTTGTTTCTTCGGTAACAAAGTCCGGAGAAAATCCATACAGATTTTCGTCTGGATTCAGTTGAGGGCCGTATAAGTTTCTGTATAAGTCGGGTTTCTGAGCACTTGATGTACTTGTTGAGAGGCATAATGCCAACCAGCAAAAAAATGACGCGCACGACACGAGCCGAAGATTTATATTAGAAAATCGTGGTCTGTTATTGATCTTCGACATTGTGTTTTGGCTTTAATTCTTGAGACTAAACGGGCTGTGGATTTTACCGGTCATTTATACCACGGGCTTGACAAGACGGTCGCAATCGGTTCGTTTATCAAGTGTCTAAACCCTACAGGCATCGTGACGCGCCTATGCCTGTGTAAATTTGGTTGATGGGATATCTTCTTACGCAATTTTCAATTGGGATCGGTAACGAAAGGGAGATGAATAGAGGAATAGAGGGAGAGAGAGAGAGAAGACAGGAAGCGCGTCACGCACGTAAAACACTTGGTACATGGTGTAAGACCTTCGCGTTTTCCTTTATCATTGTCTACTATCTTTGAGCAAGTGTTTAGGTATTTCCCCACGCAAACGTCTCGCTCAAGCGCATCCTGTTAAATATTGATTCATGGTGAATCGTAGCTGGGGACGTGTAGGTAGATAGATTTATATTTCGTATAGTTATCGTTGATTCTTAAAACTTTTAGCGATACGGATACAGAGAACAAACGACGAGTCGATCTCATATGACCCATTTTTTGTTTTTTTTTTTCTTCCTTTCCAGAAGGTGAAATAGACAGCTTCGTTGGACAGTCACAAACCACCACGTCGTCATCTCTTACTACGGAATTTAATATCGGTGGAAATACCAACCCTGATAATCATCCTTCGTATTCTCAAAATCCTATCCCTCATCATCAACCGCAACAGCAAACCGCGCCAGCAACTTCTGAAATCTATTTGACGCCTATCAACGAGCCCCGAGAGTTGACAAGCGAATCTCAACCTCAGAAACAGGGTTATCTCTCGTCGCTTCTCTCCTCGCTACCAAATCTTTCCCTGTCTTCTATAACAGGCGATAGAGAAGACGCCTATTCGAAATCCTCGGCCAAGGATCAGTCCGCATCTTTGTACCCTCCATTCTATGCACCCAGCAATACATACTCTGCTACATCGTACAATCCGAGTAGTGGACCGCCACTAGGTCGACAGGAAAATAGTTACGAGATTTCGGCAGCAGCTGGGACTCCGAATTGGTATCCAACGGAAAATATCCCACTCGGAGTATCAGCGACGAATGTTACACCGCCGACAACTGTTCCTTTAACGAGTAATCCACCGGTTCAACCTCCACCGGTCGCTTTACCGCCAACAGGTGAGAATCTTAAATCCATGTTTGGATTAGGAAGATGATGGAAATGAAATAGGAGGCAAATCGATTTATAGACTAAAACATGAAATACCGTTTGAGGTGAAACTTATGGAAGAAGGGATCGAATCGATCTGTTTCCTAATCATTCCGAAGCTTCTCCAAGAAATTTTTTTGAGATTATTTGGATTTTTTTTTGTCCTGTGTAGGAGTGCCGTCCTCATCTTACAGACTCGGTAATCAGCGTCGTTTAAAATACGCGCCTCCGCCTGATCTGACGTCTTCAAATCCTCGCATAAATAATTTACCGATAAATTTACCCCCTCAGCCAACATTCCCATCAGCACCACCAGCGCTTTTTCAACAACCGTCGGTGCAGGCGGTTCAAAATCCGCCCTTTGTAGGTTTTGGAATCGAACCAATCCAGAATTACAATTTTGAATCCAGGTCTAGTCCGGTCGTTGAAACCGCGATTTCCACAAGTTCCCCGCAAAATATACCTTCGCGATTCTCATCGACTGGAGGAACGCCTCTTGAACCGGCAACCCCCCAAAATACCCCCGCGAATCCAATCCATTTGTCCAGTTTTGCTCCACCATCGATTCCAGAACGGGGCTGGAGTCTTTCAGCTAAAACACCACCGAAAAATAGTGAAGATGTGTTGCGGGAGATAGATCTAAGCGAGGTATCGCCATCGGCGTCTTTTCCGGCTTCTAGATCAGTTCCGGAAGATATTAGTGGTTCGGAAAAGGAATCACCGCCTTCTTCCTCGTCGCCGTTCGCCCCGATTTCGGCGGCGAGGGTGTCTGAGAAATTGGAAAATCTTTTGGCCTCTAGAAAAGAAGTGATCGAATCTGAAAACCCCGATTCTGATGTAGAAAAACCGTCGATAATTTCGCCACCGGTTTTAGGAGCAGTCGACTCTCCGATTTCTGATTTAATTGATTCAAAAAATAATTCAGAGGCCGGTAATCCATTCGCTAAAAGTTCGCAAGAAGAGAAAAAGGCCACAACTGCAGGATATTTTGCTTCAACGACGACAGGTCAAACGCCAATCCCAAGTTTTTATGACCCGACAAAGTTTCCGGCACAAGTCGGACCTCTTGCACCTCGTATTTCTGAACCACAAACCACACCTAGTCCTTTCCCAGCATCTGGACTTACCGATTACGGTTTTCCCCCCGCGATACAGCCGCTATCAAATGAGCAAAACGCGCTACCGACTTTCTACAACCCTTCGCAGTTCTCTACATCGGTGAACGTTAACGCGAATCTAAAACCGCAGTCCCATCCGATTGTAGGAAACTTTAACCCCTCTGTAACAACAAACAACCCACAAAGTTACTTTTTACCGAGAAATATTACCCCGGGAAATACTATCGCTGATAACATTGGACAAGAAGAGGCTGTGGATTATTTTACACCACCTTCTCCGCCTATGGCAGCCGCGGTTCCTGAACCCACTGGATCTGCGACTCTTGATCCTATTCAGATGTCGATCAATCCATTGGGAAGTGGTGGATATTCGAATTCCATTGATAACGGACTTACCAATCTGCCACCCAGTCTTCACAATTTGGTAAGTTTTAAGCAGCGAAGTTACTCTTTGAAATGATTAATTCTGCGCGTAGATTTTCCTATGTAGTATTTATCAGTCTGAGGTTTGTCGAATGGTCATATCTTACATTGATTCATATTTGTCATTTTGTTCTGTTTAGTATTGCAAAAAGAGGTAAAGATTATACCTCTTGGATAAATGACTCCGTTTGAAAAGATATTTTACCCGATGATAGATCAGTTCTTGAAACGATTCAGAGAAATAGTGAGTTTATCGTTTTATTCTGTCTAAAGCAACAAAAAAAAAAATGTAACCATCTGATGAATGCAGCATGTGTTATTTTAGTTTCTAAAAAATTTTATGATCATACGTACTAACATATTATAAAATTTTCTTTCCACTTTATGGGAGGACCGTAAATTAAATGAAAAGGAAATAAAATTCAAGCCTTGTCGAGTTCTGTCTAATTCCTGACTTTTCTCTTATATAGCAGTCGAGCTTTAAAACGTACGTCGTTATTGTTTTAACTTGAGTATTATACGCTGGAATTTTCCCTCGTATGAAAGTTTAAACCCCAGGTCGTGAATATTTATTAACCAAATGAGTATTCGGGCATACGTGGTACATTTGTGTGTATGTGTATACCTCTGCTTGCTTAGCATATAGTAGTCCCGACTCTGGTTGAAATAAGTTTCGTTTTTGTTGGCCCTATGAATTTCTCTATTGTTTTCAAGAGCAAACGTCTGTCGTATAAAATTCGTATGGGTAGGTATTTGAGTTGAGGAGTTTAATTATTTACGACTATTCCCAGTATTATACCAAGCAACGAGTTAACCGTTTTACAACGGTCACCCTCGTCACCCTCGTTCCCCAAAACCCTCAATGCCAATTTTTTCTCGCCTTCAACGTTTGCCAAAGACTCGCAAACCTAGATGTCATTTCGTTTATGATCATTTCTTTCAGCCGAAATATCGCTTTTTCATTTTTATTCTTCTTTCAAAATTCGTCATCGCTGTCCTTATCTCGAATGCAGTTTCAAATTCCCATTAATACTTGACGTCTTATGAATCTCTTTCATGTTACCTCAAACCATCTTAAAATTCGCGGGCTACAAAAATGCGAATAAAAATTTGTTTCAGGCCGCAGGTACGTCTTCAACTAAACAGATGACGTACCGGCCGGTGTATCAGCATTGGTTTCACCGCAAAGAGGTGGAAACCAAAGTCCTTTGGCTTCCGTTTTCCATGCAAGATAGCCTGAACCTTGAAGAGGTACATAATTCGACAGAAATTACCCCTGAAACAACCGTCGCAACAGACGGTGGAAGATATGATGTAGATATTCTCAGGAGATTAAGAACTCCTGTATATTGGTCAGGAACACCTAACGAAGTTAGGAGATGTTCCTGGTTCTACAAAGGACCTGCCGAGTCGCGGTACGTGCCATACGAAGAGAATGTTGCCGCTAGATTAGAGGAGGAATTCCAACAGGCATGTAACACCGATGTTTGGAATAGGAGAATTGAACTCAATAACGGAGAGTACATCATATTTCATAGCGCTACGGTACAGGTTCATTACCTTCAGCCTGGTTCTCCGGAATTGACTGCATCCTGGGGCAACAATGGGGTAAGTATTTTCAGAACTTTTTGCATTTGAATTGTCAAAAGATTGCAAACGTTTGAATATTAGATTAAAAAATAGTAAAATTGGAATTCGAAAATGGTCCGAAGTTGTGATGTTTTCATGACAATTATGAGTCTGAATTTTGAAAATGATCGATTTCGTTGTTGATATTCAATCTGCGGAATTGTTATCGTTTTAAAGATTTAGTTTCAGTCGAAATCAGTCAGAAATACGGCTTCTCTAGTTGCAACTAGATTTTACTATGTTTTTTGCAAAACTTGTTGTTATTAATTCGGACTTAGTGTGACCGTTTCTGAAGTTCCGAAACCGAGATCGAGATGCTCAATTTTTAACAAATTTCTTGCTATCTGATAATTTCGGATTTCTCATGCTGCCACATAATTTTTGCTATTTTATTCAAAATTGGTTTACTGAAGCGCATGAATTTATTTCACAATGTGACTAAACTCATATATATCCTATTGATATAATACCACGTGTAGAAGGCACATAGATATACGGGGTTATTACAAATCTGTAAGATCGGTAAAGGTCAGCAAATTTTATTCAAAATTTGAAATTCACAATGTTTTATTACCATATATTGTAATAATGGCTCCGCTATTATAACAACGTGTTTGACCTCCACTCAGTGCTCAAGTCTAGATCTATATTCACGTTATAATTCATAGATGATTTTACATTTCATTCGAATTTAAAAGCAGGAACTCGAACATTATTCTCTACAATAATCCACAGGATTTATAATGCGGTTTTTGCTGCATAATTTTTCGTCACAAATTGCAAAAATAAATCATTTTTAATCGGTGATAGAGTCTATTCATTTTATAATTTATAAATAATTAGATTATTTAGATTTCACTGAGATTCGAAAGCGGGATCTGAAACATTATTAATTAAAATCTTTTAAACAGTTTTTGTTATTATTTTGCCATATAATGTGAACAAATTTTTTATGATATTACAGTCTTGTACAGAAATTTAATTTTGGGTATTAAAACCTTTGAAAAGTTGATTATTTTGACAGCGAAAGTTTGTAACAACTCCAAGTAATTTCAAATTTATTTACGTATTTTTTTGCCTCTCCGATTATCAATTAAATTCATGTCTACCTACATGTTTTTTTTTTATTAACGCACGCATGGTTCTGTTCAATTTCTGACCCTTGTCTCTTAAGGGTTCAGAGGACAGTACATATTTGCAGGGAACAGCAACTAGACCTCGTGTCGTAAAACGTGGTGTCGATGAATTCAACATAGATGAAGGAGAGCCAGATCAGGTAGATCATCTCCTCTTCCTTGTCCATGGTATTGGAAGTGTCTGTGATTTGAAATTCCGAAGTGTTGAGGAAGTCGGTTAGTTTCTCCTCTAATATACTACATCATCATATATTAGCATTAATGATTGCTAGAAAATATTCAAAGATCAAAGGCCTGAAATTCATTTATTTTTTATTATTTATTTTTTGCACACTTTTTTTGATATTTTTTATAAGCTATGGCTCCAGAGTAGCCATAAAATCTGGTGATCTGAAAAAAAGAACCTGAGAATATCAGGGAAATGTTAAGGGATGTTATCCCAACTCATGTTTCAAAGATAAATTTCAAAGGTAAATTTCAAATTGAGAGTGCTGAAAAAGTTGAAACAATAAGCTTGACTAAATTTCCTGTCTCAAGTACAATTCTGAGTACAAAATGTTGAGTAAAATCACTGATTCCGGTTCTGTAAACTTGGAGGAGTCATATGAGATCTTAAATCCCAGGTTTTATGGCCACCTTCATCCCTTCCAATGATTATGAAGTGGTGAATATTACCAATTTTTGTACTTCACAGTGGACGAGTTTCGGAGTATATCTCTTCAGCTGGTGCAATCTCACTACCGTAGTGCGAGTGAGCAAGGTACCGTTCATAAAATTGAGGTGTTGCCGATATCTTGGCACACGACATTGCACTCAGACGACACTGGAATAGATAAAAAGCTGCAGGCAATTACTCTAGAGAGTATTCCCAAGCTTAGACACTTTACAAATGATACATTGTCCGACATTCTATTTTATACTAGCCCAATTTACTGCCAAACAATCATGCAGACTGTCGGCAACGAGATGAACAGGCTTTTTGCTCTTTTCAAAAGTCGGAATTCCAGTTTTGACGGAGGCGTTTATGTTGGAGGACATTCACTCGGCAGTCTAATACTATTCGACTTGTTGTGCCATCAGAAACCACCAAAGGAAGAAGAATTTTACGAAAAACTTGATGAGGAAGGAGAATCTGGGACCACAGACGCTGTTGTGAGTGTACAAACGCTCTAGAATCTTTTCTATCAACTTGTTACATCTAAAAAATAACTTACTATATGTTTAAACTACCTCACTAATTTACTTTCTAATTTACCCAACGAATTCCTTAAAATAACATTTTTCATTTAAAAATTACAGACGGAGGACACCGTTGGACCGATGAGAGAAGTTAAGATGCCGATACTGAAGCGTCGTTTGAGTAAAAAGATCAGTTATGTTATGGGGGCAGCCGGCACTGGTCAACCATACATCAATTATCCTCAGCTAAATTTCCATCCCAGTGCATTTTTTGCACTCGGAAGTCCAATCGGGATGTTTGTAACAGTTCGAGGAATCGATACCTTAGGCGAGGAGTTTGCTTTACCTACCTGTCCTGCTTTCTTCAATATCTTTCATCCGTTTGACCCAGTCGCCTATCGAATAGAGGCTCTAATTCATCCAGATGCTAGCAAATTTCGTCCTAAGCTCATCCCGCATCATAAAGGAAGAAAACGAATGCATTTAGGTAAGTCGATTGAAGGAGATAAGAGAGGAGTTAGAAATTATCCCTTTTAATTTCTAAAAACTCAAGAAATTTTGTTTCGAAATTGTTTTAATTTAGTGTCATGATTGAATGTTATCAGTTTGTTTTAACAAATCATTAAAAATTGTCTTCATTTTCAGAATTGAAGGAAACTATGGCTCGTGTTGGTGCAGATTTAAAGCAAAAGCTTCTTGACTCTGTGAGAAGTACTTGGAACTCGGTGTATCAATTAGCGATGTTTCACAGGCCTGATAATCAGGCTTTAGAGCGTGAGATAGACAAGGTGGTCGAAGAGCAGCTCCAGAGTGCATCAAACGGGCCAGAAACATCCCAGCAACAGATCGACGATTCCGGAGATGATATAAAAATCGGTAAATTGAACGGCGGAAGAAGAGTCGACTACGTTCTTCAAGAGGCACCTTTCGAGTACATCAATGAATATATATTTGCATTGACTAGCCACGTATGTTACTGGTTAGTAGATCGCTGGTTTATTTATTATAATTTAGAGAGAATTAAATTTCAGTTTCACTTGTTAGTCGTAGTTAATTATAAACGAGTATTCAAGAAATTTTAGTGAATTTAAACATATATGCTTATTATTCTGGCCTTGAAGACATTTAGCAGTGAAAGATGTTCATTCTTTAAAACGAAAGATGAAAAAAAAAGAAACGGGGTTAAAAAAATCATAATCGGTTTGTAGCAATAAAATGAATGGGGAAAAGTGGTATAAAATTAGAAACCAGAAAAAGTGTTGACCTCGTTAATATGAAAAACAAAATAGATAATGTTTCAGACATCCCGAAGACTTTATAATGTTTGCTTATATCGTGTATTTTCTCTTTTGGCATGATAAAGTCTTCTCTATGCCACACCACTCGGGGTTTATAAAATTTCGGCACGGAATATCTTTCATATCATTTCCGAAAATTATAGCATCTGCATTTAGAGTCTAGAATGTAAACGCTCAAGGAATAAAAGCGTAATACCGAAACTGGTCAGAATTTAGAAATTTTGTATGAATCTGAAAATAAAATTTATTCGATTTCTCTAGCTTAAAGTTTGGCTATTTAACTTTCAGGGAATCAGAAGACACCATGTTGATGATGCTGAAAGAGATTTACGGTTCCATGGGAATTCAAAGCGACGCTCAGCTGCCTCAGCAAACATTGACAATAGAGAGAGCATCACCTTCTCCATTAATGCCTCAAGCAAATACAAACACAAATACATCGATCTACAGTAATTCCATTTCGTCTGGAATCAGCAGTAGCACCACCAGCAGTTCTAGATTCGATGGTAAAAGTCCACCGACTTCAGTAATAGGAATGGATCCAACAGCTCCGATAAGCGACAGGCCTATCGGACCTCCGCCCACGTCCGGATTCCTGCGAAAGTCGTGATCCAATACATGAAACTGTAATTACAAACTTGTTCAACTAGTTTTATCGACGCAGTACCACCACCAGCACGTCTTTACATGTGATTTTCGAAAGATAAACTAAGTATAGTGAAATTTTACGTGTACCGGGTCCGAAAGTTGTGTCGTGTATCTATTTTTTTTCAATTTCTTTTTTTTTTTTTTTTAATATACTTGGGTATTGCGCAATCAGACTTATCCTCACTTTCGATGTACATGAACATGGACAGAGGAGTCTTCGGATTTGTCACAAATGAGATAAAGAGTTTATTAATTAACTGTTTTTTTGTTTGTTAGGAGGTTTGGGATAACATGAATTCCGTATAATAACATTAATATTGTATTGGGTTTTTTCCGATAATATAGTTTAACAGAGTAGTTTTTTTTCGTAATTTCTTTTGTAATCGGTCGATCGAATCGCGAGGGATTGGAATTGTAAATAATTATTAAAAAAAAAAAAAGAATAATAGATTTTTGTAAAATAGGTAAATGAAATATAGTAATATTTATTAAAATCACGAAATGAAAAATAAATAAATATATATACATATATATATATATATATATATATATATATATATATATATATATATATATATATATATATATATATATATATATATATATATATATATATATATATATATATATATATAGGTATATATATTTAATGTATTTTAATAAATGATTGATATTCTTCTAAAATTCGATTTATTATCACGTAGATTTATTATTTTCCGTACCCATTATAGTCAGATGTTTCATTTTTGAATAAACTTTTTTTTTCACAAAATATTATTTGGAAAAAAAGCTTATTAAAACATTTTTGAAAAATCTCCGACTTTACGGATTAATTTTATTCAAATTTGCTAACTTCGACGAGATTTTCACTTAAAATTATACATTCAGTCACGATCTACTAATAAGCTCTTCAAACATCTACCACTTCCGGTTTTAATATAGCGGATGTCTAAACTTTCAAATAATTTGTATATCTTTTACATTTCTTAAGAGAACTATATCTCAATGAAATTGGAAACGCATTTCTCTTACGTTAAGAAACATTTTTCAGCATTTTGTGATATCAAAATTCTAAATGGAGGCAAAAATTCTTCAAAAACTTCTTTTTTTTTCGGTGGAAATTTTGACTGGTAATCAACTATTATTCTTTTCAATCTTCTATTTTTATCATAACAGATACATTTATCTGTTTAAAAATTTTTATTGCCTACTAAATACGGCGATGACAAATTCAGTCGTAATATACCGTGTCTTTTTTTTCTCTTATAGCATGTCGACATGTTTAGCGACAAAGTGCTTCCCGTCGTAAATTATCAGTTGATTTCTCTAGGTGTGTCAACGATTTCATTGCAGATATGTAATGTAGTTAAAATGATTAGATTATAAGTTACAGTTTATGCGAAACTTAGGATATAGAAGCGAATTAATTTGTTTGTATATATTTATTGAAAAGTAAAATTTGGCAAGCGCGCGCATTGTTGTTTCGCGCAAGCGCGGGAAAGCGCTTTAAAGCGGTTTAAACTAGAGCCCTTTCTCTCTCTCTCTCTCTCTCTCCCTCTCTCGACTTTTGTCTCTCTATTTATCTCTCTTTGTTTATCTTTTGTTTAGTTTTATTTTTCTTCCCCTCTTCCCACTCTTCCATTTTCCTTCTTCTCTCTTCCCTCTTCCCTCTCTCCTTTATCCACATCGGTTTCTATATACTGTATAGTTATGCACTTGCGAATCTTCTGGTCGCTGCAGTTCTTGGCTGCAAGCAACGTTGCACACAAAGGTAAATTTAAATAAACATTACTTAATTATGTAACACTGAACATCGGCTGTAGGGACGAATGTGTGCGGTCTATATCCCTGATGCAGGCAGTGCATCGCGGTACACGAAACGACCGAGACCAAGATGTCGGACGAAATAGCGCCGAAGACGCTGTAAGTATTGACTTTTTTTTTCCTCTTTTCTTACCCCTCATTTTCTTTTGTTTTGTTTCTTTTTTTTTTGTCGATTTTTTTGTAAAGCTTTAGGTAGCACGCGAGATGCACCTATATACACGTATAGAATGGAAAGAAATTCCTAGTTTTCTTATCGCTTCGCCTCTGTACCTTTGCCGAAGATTTTTCTTTAAACTTTTCTATTTTATTTAGTTAGTCGAGGTTTATGGGTACCTACGTGTATATACGTATGTATATATGTATCTACTCGTATATATCCCTTTTTCCAGAGCGAGGATGGAGCTTAATTACTAATCACCTACGTAAACGCGAAATGTATAGATATATACCTATGTATAGGTGGTCTAATGAAAACTCTCCACTACCGACCGAAAGAGCAAGAAATAAGTTACCCAATTTTAATTGAATCAGGCTTTTTACTTCTCTGAAAATAAAATAACGTATATATATATATGTATATATATATATATATATATATATATGTATGTATGTATGTATACCTTATACCACCCCAAATTAGCTCTACTATACATATATACACAAGTTCGAAACAAACTGTATTCACTCTTTTTTATTTTTTTATATTCAAAAGTTCATACGTTTTTTATACAATTCAATTAATATAAATTAACTTACAATATACCTCGCTGAAATGCATGTATACGTAGTATACTTATACGTAGATTTACAACATTCGCTTTCTTTTGTTCTCGCGATTTTTACACGAGCCATAAAATACAGAAAAAAAGATAACGAACAGGAGAAAACGAAAAAAAAAAAATAATAAAACTAAGAACGGGTAAAAAAATATTCGTAGAATGAGTAACCCAGTCGCCAGGGCAACAACAAAGGAGGTTGGCTTACAAAATTTAGAGTTTTGACTTTTGGATGAGAGAATTATCTTGGGGCCTGGATCGGACTGGGGACAGTTTGGAAAAAGGCGAGAGACAGTTTGGATGCCCTATTCCAAACTATCTCCAGTCCGAATTGACCACACTTTTCACTATTTCCCTTAACCATCAAAATAGAGCAAAATTATATGATTTCTAGATAAGACGTCAAAGTACATAGTGAGACACTGGGGACTCCATCAATAAACATTACATGTAGATTAGGCCTACTAGGGATAACACACGAGGAAAACAAAGTGATAATAAACGCGCCAGTTATTTTACCTTCAGGTGGTTGGAAATAAGTTGGATTATGGTTGATTTGTTATATAACGAATCTGCAAATAGTTAGTAATTGATGATTTGCAAAAATCACTGGAAAAAAGGAGTATTTTTAAAGCTTCTTGCAATATCGACCGTTGTAGATAAAAAACTATTCTACTTAGAAAAAAAAGTTTCCAACAAAAATTGTTGGAAATTATCTTTTCTACAAGATTGATAATAGCCATATCAGTCGTAAGACCATCCGGTAAGGGAATATTGCGAAAAAACCACCATTTTATGTAATTTTTTTGAAATTGACCGCGTCTCACCAAGGTCGAAAACTCGGACAATTACTCAGGCTCCTAAAATACTTTTCTTATCCAAAAATCAAAACTCTCCTAATTTTATATGAGTTAAAATTAACCATGGCGACTGGACAGAATAAATTTACATAAATTTTGGAGGCAATTACGTACGCGGTGGTATGCGAATGAAATTTAATTGACGAGCGGTATATTTTTTGTTTGTTTGTTTATTTTATTTCTGTTTCTTTATATCTTTTTAATACAAATGAACGTTAATTTTTTCTTACCAAATTGTATATCCGTCTCGTTTATATACATACAGTAAACATGCTACATCACTAAACGACTACTCATTAAGATAAATTTCACTCACATGCGTGGGCACTCGCATCCCACATTATAAACGTAGTAAATATACACCTGCGTCTTGTAACAGAATTTTATTACTGTAAGTATGGAATTTGAGAATGTGCAGAGTTAACCTTTGGCGTAATAGAACCACCTTATGTCTAGGTATGTTGGGAATCTGGAGCATTCCGTTTCGGAGGATTTACTCTGCGCCCTGTTCTCACAAATCGGGAATGTCAAAGGCTGCAAAGTTATAAGAGAGGTAAGTTTAAGCTTTGAAATCAAAATACATATCTCACAAAATATTACAGGCTGTAGTTTTGATTCGCTTTTTTTTCACATTTCTAGTAAATATAACAATAATAAAAAAAAAAATTCTGCAAACTACACAAAGCCCAACGTATACTGTGATATGCCACAAGTAATTAGCATCGTATTACTTAAATATCTTACGTTAGATATTTTTATTATTCTCAAGGTCCGATTTAATGACCACTTAAACACTTACGCAACAATTATTATTATTATTATTATTATTATTATTATTATTGTTATTACTATTATTATTATTAATAAACGGACAATAATTACCATTCCACGGATATTTTCCGAATACACTCACTCGGTAATAACATACTATATTATATTGTCAATATTTTAATAGTCTTCCTTTTTTTTTTTCTTTCACTTTTATCAGGGAAGTTTGATAAAGTATTAGGTATGTATGTAACAGTATACCTTACAAAGGTCCATGAATGTATTTCGGTACACGATTATAATATGAAACATCGAGATTAAAATATAGAGCAAATATACGGTCAGAATTATTATAACAAAATATATATACTTACGGTGTAATCTATTCTGTTGATCATAATATATACCTACAACCTACAGGCCGAGGGAAAGCAATATGTGGTAAATGTGTGGGTGGAAAAAAAAAATAGTGTTGGCATTTTTAATAACATAGTAATATGTATAGTCAGAGACTATTATTATACTGTTTAATTTTCTGCGGTGCAGGGTAAAATTTAAACGAAAAGTTTGTCAGGTGGTAAAGGGTGGCGAGGTAATAATTGGTTGCAGGATTTAGGCCAGACCCATATAATTTGACGTTTGGCTGAGTGCCTGCGTGAGTGCGTGCGTGATTTCTTCAACGACCTTCATCGGCCGCGATGTTTCACTTGTTCCTTTATTTTTTGTTCCTTCTTTCTTTTTTACCTCTTTTGTTCGTTTTTTTTATTTGTTTTTTTCTTCCTTCACGGCCTGAAGCAAACGAGTACCAAAAAAAGATAATTATCGATGTACAGTATAAGAATGATGAATTGATCATCGCAAATAATCATTGATATTGATATAATGTTTTACAGAATAACGCGACCTCTCGGCTAAAGTAATACCCATGTGCGGGTGTCCGCGCGTAACGATCGCATGGAGTAGCAAAGCCACGAATCAGGTTTGTACACTTTTCTCCTTGATTCGTATAACTGTAATCTATATACTTTGAACTTTTCATTTCGTTTTGTATACCGCATGTCTTACATACGTGGTACTCTCGCTTTATATTTCGCGTTTCCCGTTTTTCCACTTTTCCTATATATAATAGTTCAATCCCGAAATCGTAAGTGAAGGGTTTTTCATGACTGAAAAATAAAACGAAAACGATATTTTCAACTTTTCATCGAAAGAATATATAAGGTATTATTATACACTTTTAAGTTTTTCCGCACTTTAACTTTTTTTTTTTTTTCAAAATCCTAATTCTTCCTTCGAATGTTATTCTTTATTTTAATTTTTTTCTTCATTTTTCATCCAATCGACGTTTAGACTGGTTTTTTTTCCTGTATAGATTATTGTCCATTTTATCTCATCGCCGCACATCTTCCTATACAGGCTTCATATTTCTCTTCATAAATGAGAAATGAAGGGTAAGAAATGTTTACTTATCACCCCATTTCTCCGTTTTATTTATTTCTTTTTATTTCGCCTGAATGAATATAAGGTAAAGTGAGTGAATATTGAACACCAAATTTCGAAAATAAAAAAAGACAATTTCTTACCATTTCGCTGCTCTAAAATAAAACATCGTCAAAATTGACAAAAATAATTATTTATGATGATATAAGTATACATGGGTCATCATATATAACGAAAAAAGAAAGTGGCGAGCATGAGCTCGGCCGTACTTTCATGTGACATGAGCCCCGTAGAATTTTATTCTTTATAAAATGTTCGATCTTTCATCATGCGAAACAGAAAAGAAAAAAAAAAAAAAAAAATAGAGAAAGAAAGCAAAAAATCAGCTCCATCACAATATTTTTTCGGATTCATGCTTGAATTTTGAAAATTATTTGAATTGACGAGATGCTGTATCTGTACATATTACTTTGCTTAAAAATATTGAAATCGATTAAGTTTTTTTTATTCTTCCTATAGTACGTTGTAACAAATAGCAATAACTCACAAAGTTTCAAATTTTTTCATCTATTACGATGGAAGAAACTCCGAGGTTCATCAATCCGCGTCGGTTCATATCCAACTCACTTTACCTTATATGCATGCATCTGCTGTCGCTACTACTACTACTACTACTACTACTATTACTACTATAATCCCAAGATCAATTTCCGAAACAGTCGCAGATTAAGGTACAATATTTAATCATTCGTAAATTTTTATTTCTGTTTACTATATAATTACCTAAGCTTTTAGAAATATCAAGGAGATTAGTGCACAACTTGTGATAAGTGTCGCTTAAAATTGCTATATCTTTGCTGTGTCGTAGTCGTTATGTTTTTTTTTTTTTTTTCAAATACATGTATACAGATTATTTTATTTTTATAATACAGTTTTTTTTCTTTTTTTTTTTTATATTTTTTCTTTTATATTTTTATACTATTTACCCACGTACAGTATTATCTGATGCAACATATCGCGTTCATTCGTGTTATCACGTTGGAATCAACGTAGGTAGTTGGGTAAGTATCGATTTCGCATACTAAGGTGTATATTTACGTTTTATAAACCTATATTTAGGGTATGTACACGTATCACAATATGAAAATTCAAAATCTGAATCCGTTTTTTTTTTTTTTTTTTTTTATTTTTTTTTCTACGGTTCATTGAGAGTATTCTTTCACAGAGGATGGTGTGCTGATTTAAATTGTTCGTGTTATCTGTATGCGTTTAGGTATACATAGGTATACGTTTCGCAACTGAAGTTTGATACTCTTGAAGTAATAAATACCTATACATATATATATATATATATATATATATATATATATATATATATATATATATATATATATATATATATATATATATATATATATATATATATATATATATATATATATATATATATATATATATATGTATAGTATATGTGTATATATATAATAAAAAATGCATATTTTTCATTTCATTAAAACCCTTGTCAATTCATTCGCCCTATACCAGTTCTTTATACCTCACTCACATTAGTATGAATAAAAAATGTAGAACTACCACAATAGCATGTATACATACCTACCGTGGTAATGGAGGTGCTCATATTTTATGCACATTCAATAACAAGGGAAACGTGTTTGTCCGGGTGAACAAAAAAAAAAAATTAAAAAAAAAAATAAAAAAAAAATCGAAAAAGAGAAAAAGAATGTATAACATTGGGTTGATAGGCTATTTCCTGGTAACCTGTTTACTCGGATGTCTGACCGATAGGGGATATTTATCGAGGATATACCAAGTGAAAACAGCATTTAAAAATCATGTTGGATTTCAATGAAAATCAAGTGCTTCTATATAGGTGTAATAAATATTTTTTTCTTTCTTTCATTCTTCCTTTTTTATTATTTTTTATTTTTTATTTTTTTCTACGTATATCAGATTGCAGAAAGTCATCTAATGCTTCCTTCATTCACTTTCTCAACTATCACTGCAACAGTAATTATAATTATTGCCAATATTCTATGAGGTTGGATATGAATGTATATAAGTATTGTAACATACCTGCATAAAGTAACCATATGAAACACTACATTATACAGTTGCAGAGGATATAAATAAATGCATAACCATGATGTTTAACGATCTACTGGCAAAGAGCGTTAATTAATCGTTACGTTATTGATCATAAACCTACCAATGTGGTTTAACAGTTATATTTATTCAGCTCTTCAAAGCACCGAATTTTAATTGGGCAGACACGCATTGGAATAGCATAACCCAGATATTTCCCGTACCATACCGACTGTTGAATATGAATATACCCACATAGGTGTATATAACCTGCATCCCTTTTGGTAAATAACAAAAACTTCTCTCTACTGACGAAAAATATTCAAAAAAATGAAAAATGGTAGTTTCGTGGTATAAAAAAAGTCGTTGAAAATGATTTTTAAAAAAAAATTTTTTTTTTTATATACACTTTCATCACTTTCAAGAATTTAAAAGTTGGTTAAAGCTGTTAAGTAAGACAGCAGCTTGGACGTGGGTATACCTACAGCCTACATCTATCTGGAATGTAGCATCTATCGAATGGAAATCGGAGCATTAACGCGTCTGGCGAATTGCTGTCGTGTTTAAGACACGGGTAAGACATGGCACAGATTGTTTGGACTTTTGGAATATCGCCAGACGGACATGCGGACGTTCAAATGAAGTTAGAGGCCAGTATTTGGAGCCAAGCTAGGTAAAACTGTGTCTCATATAGGCTGCACTAGTGATCTTATGCCAGATATTCAGGGTACATGCATTCCATTGCATTGCATTGCATTGCATTGGCGGATAGGTACATACATACATATACATTCTAAATCAAAACGAACGATAAAGGGCAACTGCTTCTTCCTTCCTTATACTTCCGTACTTCTTCTCGAACAAATCTATATATGCAAATGTGTAATGCCTCCGTTCATACGTGCAGAGTGCAGTCTTTTACGTATGTAGTACCTATATCTATGCATGTATGTACTACCTATATCTATTTACATATGCAGAAAATATCTGTACATTTGGATTGAGTTTACATGAGTTTTTGGCGCCCCTCTATCTAGGGAGTCAAATTTACTCCGAAAATTGGATGATTCGAGTTCCAAGTTTCCTTCGCGAGCATTATCTAGATGCTTTCATAGTTGATGATTTGTAACAGTGGAAAACGTGCATTAAAATTTTTGTATACAGATGTAAAAGTATATCTACTACTGCAGTCTATAATATTTATGTATACCTTATACTATGGGTATTGAATACCTGGATATAATCGGAGTCACGCGATATACGCGGAAAAACTCTTCGTCACGCACCCACCAAGTCAAGGGAATGGGGATGCAACATATAACTCCGTAACAAACGAGTTAAATATAAAACAAACCCGTTATATAGGTATCAGAATCCAGGAATTTACCCGAGATGGAATCTCCTCATTTTCAAATCTGTATAGGGGATCTAAAGACGCTTATAGAATTTCACAAAGTTATCCAGAAGCTTTAGCCGCTCGATCTGATCAAAAGACTTCCGTATATATATCAAAAAAAAAAAAAAAAATGCTTTCATATTCGCACTGTAACTTCCTAAAGAACCTCGAAAATTGTCAACAGGTTTTATTCGAGGTTTACCGAACGGTACTGTAAGACAAGAATTTGTACAATGGGGGTGTCTGAGTGTTGTTTGAACAAGATTTGTCATATATAGCATATTCGATTAATTCTAATTGTGTCTGAGGAACGGAGGTTGGTTACGGGCGCAGTTATTGTTCGTCTTGGGGACGTGATCGTAGTTCTAACAATAAAATTAGCATAAATCGTTTAACTGTAGATGTAGCTGTCGCGGGGTTGGGGTATATCCGGGCCTATTTTTGCACTCAAGTTAAGAGCTGCACCCTGCCCTGCCTTTTATTTGTGAACTATTTGCGGTCGCGTGATTTACGAGGTGAATCGGAAAACTATACGGGGGTTTACGGAGAGGAGGAAACCAGGGGCCATCCCCATCCCCTGATGGGTTAGGCAGGCAAGTTTGTGCTGCACGCTCTGTACGGGACTCTCGGTGGAGCACACTGGCCTCGTTCCAAATCTACTCCACGAGCTTTTTTCTATTTTACCCCTTTACTTTTTCGTTTTCCTATACTCTCTGATTTATGGTATTATTGTACCATCTCTTTCTCTCTCTCTCACTCTATTCCCCTCTCTCGTTTCTTATTTCCCTTTTCATCCACCTCTCGCTCTTTGGACTCTAATCGACAACCTAATCGTAAGCAATTAGAGAAGAGAAGGAGCCAGAGCTGGAGCAGGAGTAGGAGAAGAACTGAACTGTGTTGGTTCATTCCAGAGGTGGTTTGCGTAAGAATGTGGTTATAGCTTCGTCGTGCACTCGCGGTCAATAATTTCGCCTCAAACTATATATACCAACGCAATTATTACAGGGTATAGACTAATCTATTATGTAGGTAATGTGGCTTGGGCTGCACAATGCACATGACTGCATAGTCGCAGGGTAAAGATGCGTCTGTTAGATTGCTGCTCGGCGTCGCATGCGGTATACACTTGTATAGTACGTGGTTCCCAGTACATTGCAGTAAGCACGACGATTTTGCAAGCTCGATAGGCCCGTAGGTCGCATTGGCTGATTGCAAGGGAGCGCTGCAGGTTTCGTTAAATATGCAAATCGATCGTTGTTTCAGATTCTTTTTTTTCTTTCAAAACCACCTACGCGACAATTATTTTTTCATATCTTTTTCACATCGTTCATTCCACCCTCATTTCTTTACACACCGATCAAGCATCGATGTCTCGAGAATATTAACAAGTAAATCATCGCAATTTTTATAATGGAATCCGATACGTAATCGCTGAGAGAAATTTTTTCAGAATTTTTTTTAATTCCGATTCGTCATCCGTTGCACGAAATAATCGATCTCAAGCCTGTTGTTAAATCAAAGAACATCATTGATCGTTCGATATATGCGTGCGATAAGTAACACACAGTATCGTCATCTGATGTCAAATACATACGTCGTAGTGTATCACAATGATTATTATTTTCGATTATTATCTGTCCTTTTAGATTTTAAAATTTTATACAATTTATCACCGGTTAGATTACAGATATATACCATACCTATTCAGTAATAACATATTTCTTACTTTACGATTGATAATTTTTATCTTTTTCGTAAATTCACTCGCTGTATAATATCACGAGATTGGTATATCGATGGATCTGGTTCCGATTTAGAGTGAAGATAGCGATAAAGGTAAGTAGACTGAGTAATTTACCGATTAAAAATAACCACAATATCATACATCCCATATGTCTTTGATTGGAGATAAATTTATAACTTTTTCCATTTTTAATTCTTATCAAAGTCCATCAATGACGTATATGTAACATATATGTATACATATACGTGCGGATCATTGGTTTAGATCTTGAGAATCACGAACAGGTACGATGCCATATTATTTATCAGTTCAAAAGAAAAAAAAAAAAATATTATATCGAGTTCAAATCAAACAAGATAATAGCCTATATATCATAATACATATATATGTGTATGTTTGTAATATATCATTCAAACATATACCGTAAATATTATACATCCCATTTATTTCGATAATAAATAAAATTAATTTCATAAGCATATAGGTAAACGAATGACGGTAGATTCTGTCCTATCGTGATAAACCTTCTCTCCTCATACTGTGCAGAATGCTGCATATACTGATGTTAAATTCAACGTATTTTTGTTGTAAGCTCT
This sequence comes from Macrophya annulata, assembly GCA_963924015.1. Taxonomy (NCBI): domain Eukaryota; kingdom Metazoa; phylum Arthropoda; class Insecta; order Hymenoptera; family Tenthredinidae; genus Macrophya; species Macrophya annulata. The sequence goes on from OZ001261.1 coordinate 18,282,497, forward strand.
AAATAATCCTCGGCCTTTCAATTGGCGAATGATTGCATTAATCTAAAGCCATAACAAGAGTCACGTTACGGTAATTACACAAGAGTAAATCCTCGCATTAAAATAGCAATGTTGATCATGAAGCGGGAGATTCGTATATAATCGGAAAACGAGTCAGCCTTTTACCCCGCAGACAATATTTAATCCCGAATAACGAGTAGGTTACCCGGGTTTTATCGTTGTTCAAAAAATAAAGATAATACATATCCTATAATAAAAAATAAAAATGAAAAAAAATAAATAAATAAATAAAAATGATCCATTTTAAAACTTTCATATACCCACGAAGTGTCTTTGCAGAATATTTTCGTTATCAAACGCGGTGAGATTATTATATTCTATATATATAAATTGATCAATCGATGTAATCGTATACGCGTTTTTTTTTGTTATACACTTGCGGTTGTCGTAATTTCTAATTATACTCAGGTCCGATAAATGCGTTTATATATAGTTATATGTATATAAGCCTTATCCAAGCCCGTTCGTGTATATATAAAATGTTTGGATATATTCGACCAAATGAGGCGCCTAATCCAGCAATCAAAGCTTATCGCGCCCGAAAATAACTCTCATTGATCGGTTTTACTATTCGTAGGGGCGGAAATCCCTCTATCAATGTGTCAGTAAATATATAGCCTTACTATATGTGTACAGCCGCTTGGCGATAATACACGGTAACATTATGCAGGCAGCTGTATGATAATACCGTTACGCGTATGCTTGGGCGGGTCGAATAATTTGAAATTCTGCAAAGAGAAATCACTTTCTTGCTGACACTGTTCCATACTGTTTACCGAGTAATTATTCCAGTCAAAAAAAAAAGATAAAAAAAATGTCGCTTAATTTTTTTTCTCGTTTTTCTTCCATCTATTTTTATATTCATCGAGAATTGAACGTTCGTCGATCGGTTAGAAATTTGAACTAAAAAATTGATTTTTTTTTCTTCTTCTAATTATAGATCTGGGGTAGACACGGAAATTTTTTCTACGTAGTTTATCGATGATATAAGTCATCTCATTTATACATACAACATGTGTAATTTGACCCGAGATTATTCGAGATCGCAATTGGCAACGCCAACTAATTTTATCGTGCGGTGATCGACCGTTCAATATGATATCCGAATCCGGTCGTATTTATGTACATACGTACATACATACATACATACATATATGTATACATCGATGCCAATTATCGTGGTAATGCAAATGACTCCATTGACACAGATTTTTGCCCTAGTCCTCGGAATTCCTTCCGTTGGCGTGAACATGCGTGAATGTGAAGAGTAAGGTACGTTGAATAAACTTTCTTTTTTTTTGTATGTTATTTTATATACTATAATATGTACAATATACATATATTAATTTTTATTTCAATTTTTTTGATTTTATACCGACGAAAAGTATCCTTGTATAAAGCGTATAGTATCTAGCCTTGACCTTTTTTTTTTTTTTATTTTTTACTCAGCTTGGCTTTCGCATGAAACATTTTCTTGGCGTGGCAGCCTATTCGTGCATATACCATTATACACAGGTATATTACCTACACTTTCGTGGCTATAGACTCTCCACCGCTAGCTGACACGCCTTCATTCTGAACCGTATAACTTGACGTGATCCGTAAACTAACCCGGGTCGATCTACCCCTACATAAGTATGTATGTATCTAAATACATTATGGTACTATTAGTGTGAGAAATTGGCGACCCGAATTAAACTAGATTATGTATTAAAAAAAAAAAAAAAAGAAAAAAAAAAAAAACAGTGATGAATATGCGATATACAGGTAATAATTTTTTGGCAACATTTACTTTAACAGTTAAGAGTATAAGCTACTATGTTACATAATAGATTAAATGATATCCGAGGAAATGGCTTAATTAAATTTCCGTCAATTGGATAAAACGGTAACGCAATTCCTCCGTAGTTTTCCCAACGTATCTCGTTCGCTTCTATTGGGTTACGTTTCCTTCTTGCTCTCTGTACAGCAAGTTAGGTGGGTAGGTACGTACATACCTTGCCTACTGGCACGAGGTTGAAAGGCAGGTTGGAGGAACTTGGAAGGTGAGTTGAGACGGGTTGAGAGTTAGGGCGGAGAGATAGGGCGAGATGGGTGAACTTTTCAAGTCTGTCACTGCAGCGAGATTTCCTTTGCAATCTTCGGAGGAATCTTTGGTATCTAGACTGCGCGTCTTCGTCTCTGTCTTCGTTTCAGTCTTTGTTTTTCCTCTTTCTCCAATTCCGACCCCATATATATGTGTACAGTTTCAGACTCTACCACGTCAGCATCCCTCGTTTTTCGTTATTTTATTTTATTTAGCATTTCTTTTACTACTTTTTTTTCATTTCTCTCTCTCTCTCTCTCTCTCTCTATCTCTCGCTCTTTCCCATCTCTTCTTCATTCTATCTCTCGCGTTTGTCTAGAGACGAGACAAGACAAGACAAGACAAGACGAGACAAGACTTGTCTGATAAAGTAATAGTTTTATTTTACGACAATATAGCCAGCCTGTTATAACACCGCGGAAAGTTGATGTACTTCGCGATCCACACACATACACGCTACGGAACTAAAACCTCTAAAAGGTTGAGTGAATTAAGTAAGCAGTGGATCTGGTCTCTGGTAACAAACCTGAAGCCGGTAGCCGACCGGTTTTTGTTGCAGATATATACAGGAAATTCATATTATTTATATATTCAAGTTTGATCAATTAAAATGTATAACACATATAGGTACTTAAGCCTCGTGGATTTCCTCTGTAATCTGTTCTACGTCACTTCACTTTCTACCAACTTGAAGAAATAACACGAATATCACCCCTAACCCCACGCCCCTATATAAAACTTTCAAACTTGTATCGGCGAATTTTCGGCTCTAAAGTTATAAGTGTACTTATATCTTTAACGTTTACAGACGAATCGTTTATCACCGAAATTGTGGAGTTTAACCGATAGAATAAATTATTGAAAAGAAATTTTTTTCTATTTCCTTTGGTGAAAGTGAACACCAATCGTAGGTATAAATATCTACAAAACACCTGAAACATGTATGTATTTGATTAGAATCTTGTTCAAAAAGAGAATTTCGACGATTGAAACCGATCGTTACAGAAAAATAAAAAAATAATAAAACAACAATAATAAAAATAAAAATATAAATAAAAATCTTTTCACCGACATGAGTTTGAAATTAATTTTTAAATAATATTTGGGCCAGTTCGTATGTGGGCCGGCAAGGGCCCCCCGGCAGTGTGTCAGAAACCTCTGGCAGGTCTTCCTCGCGGCTTGCCAATAAGAAAGTGGTCCACACGCTAGGAAGGAACATCCAACGATCAAGGCTATTCGAGCATAAGAAAAAAAAAAAAAGAAAATAAAAAAATAAAACAAAACTAAAAAGTCAAGAAACGAAAAGAAAATAAACGAAAAAATAGAGGTGAACCAGGTGACGGTGCCCAATAAGGAATCTTTGGCGTAGTTTATCTACCGACTATAACTACTAACCGCCATTCACTTACCGATATCTTTTAAATCGCAATATTTGTATAACGAATGAACCAATTATTGCCATACGAATAAAGTAAAGGGTTGCACGTTCACTTCTACGTACACAAACGAACAATCAACACAAGAGACACATACATGCAAAGTTGTATGTTCCGATTACAAATTGTAATGCAGAAACTGGCTTTGAATATGCATGCGTAACGTAACCGGTGTACATATTATACGTCACCCGTTCAGTATACGGGGGGGTACGACCAGTGCTGCTCACCTGGAATTTATTGCGTAGGCCGTGGCCCGCAGTGGGGGTGCGAGGGCGATCTCGGGCAGATACGTCACGCCCGGATTGATCGACTGCGGCGGAAGCCGTGAGCCGTTCTGGGGTTAGGTCAGAGTAGAGAGTAGAAATGGTTATAGTGTATAGAGTCTGTAAGTTTTGATTATATTTTCTCTATACAGAGCTATGGTAGGTGAAGTATAAATGTGTGAGTGAAATTTCGACGATAATAATTCATATATAATCATCGTAGCACCTTACCGTTGCACGTATAGATTAGAGCAATGATGATCCGCGATCTGCACCCCATTCAGTTGCAGCTGGTAAACGGGTTCCGATAGAAAGTGCAACTCTCGCTTTGTCTCACGTTCTGTGGCTTCGAAGTTCAAACGACAAGGTCGCTTTCTCGCCGTCTTTAGCACATCTTTGACGGCCACTTATATTCGAACCGTATAACTGTAGATGACAGAGGTAGGTGTGGACATACTTATATGTATGTATGTATATACAGGGCCATCTGTCTTTTGACAATCTCCGATGTATAACGTTTTTTGATATCTTATAGCTATACCCGAAAGATACATCCCTCCAAACCCACCCTCTTGCTCCCCCCAGCCAGCCTCTTTCCCTTCTATTTTTTCGACAAGTCGTATTTTCTCGTAGTATCGGTGGCGTTTGGTTGACCAGAAGCGAAACGGTAGAGTGGTGCAGGGGTCAGGGCGATATATCAAGCGCGGGATATATCTCTGCGAGGGTTGCGGAGGGATCGTCGTACAGACCACCACAGCCATCGAGCTATACGGCCACTTTGACACGCGACTTGTAAATTTACCACCTATCCACCTCCACGGCTTCTCCGTCTCTTCGCCTCTCTTCCTACTCGCTCTGTAGTTGCAGCTGCCCGGGAAAACTGGACTAGGGTAGGTATATGGCGATAGCGGAAGGGGGTATAGGAGGGGAAACGGGAAAACGGGAAAATGGGACAAGGGTAGGCCGGGGGTTTGCAGGGTTGAGGTAATCCCGCGGGATGGAAACCGCGCCGCGTCGCACCGTACCGCACCGCGCACGCCGGGAGGGATCAACCACTCGATATCTCCGAGAGCACACGCGACACATTGCCACTGAATCCGGTATATATTGGGTGTCCTTTCCCCGTCTTTCGGATATTATTATATAGAGATACGACGGTAAATATCTACATATCAGTACCTATATACCTATACCCATATACTGTATTGGTATATGTAGGAGAAGAAAGGTTGAAAGGAAAAATAGAGAATGAAGGATAAAAGAGAAAAGAAAGGTAGGTAGGTATATGGAAGGAAAAGAAAAGTACCATACAATTTATGCCCTGGGTTGCAGCGAAACTATGAGCTTATACATATATATATCTATACCTATGCGAGTACCACATAGTGTATACCAGATATACACAGCATCGTCAATCGTTTAGTTTTTCTTTATTTAGAGTAACCAGAATCGTTATAAATATACAGAGAAAAAGTATTCATTTTTATAAATTGTTGATGAGTAAATGAAAAAAATGTTTCCTCATAAAATGCATAATATGTCCATTGGTTTTGAAAATTTACAGTTAATTTTAGAAACCCTTTTCCCCGTTTGATCAATAACTTTCCTCTATCTGTTTTTATTAAACTCATTAATTTCATTGACATGAGCTTATTGGTAGTTGCAAAAAGTTAACTTCAACCTGTGTGCAGGATTTTTTAGGGATCGAGAGTTACTCTGTACCAATCGTCAAAGAGTCTAGTTGTATTTTTTATTTTTTTTTGGACTTTTTTCGTTGCGATTTTTGTATTTTAAATTAACCCTCGGTGGGCCGAAGGGCAAAGGACGGAGAGTTTGGTTAGGCAGGACGAGTGTACAGTGTGCGGTACCGCGACGCGGTCTGCAGTTTCCGTAACGTATGCTAGTACCTAGCCGGTGTAGCGGGACACATTGCTGTCGGGGACCTAGAAATATACGAGGGCTACCCTCCGCGACGTCCTGGTATCGACTCCACGCGAACGAGACCATTCCGGCTTCCGGATAGCAGCCGCGTAATAAAATCGAAAGAAAAATCTATCGCGATTCGAGCGATGCGATGGCGCGAGAGGCGGTACCCCCCGAGGCTTGAAACGCGATCGTAACCCTCCGCCCCATAAGTTTTTTTTTTTTTTTATTTTATTTATTTTATTCTCTCCTTTTTCATCCCTCAATGGAAAATTATTCTCTCTTTTGCTAGCCGACACGCAGACCTGTACAATAGATATCTATGATATTTATGGAAGAGTTATTGGGACATTAAAACGAGACAAAAAATTGATAAAAATTAGTTAAAAATTATACTACACATTTCATATTCTTTAGTTGTCGATATTTTTTTATTATAAATTTACGTCGTTTAGTTTTTTATGAAAGTTAAGAAATGCAATAAGATTCAGAAGCCGTATGAAACTAGACGCTTGACGACCGACTACGTAACGAGAGGGTAATTATCCTCTTTAAAGGTGACCACTGTTAGTGGTACAGAGGCCAAGGTCGGTTGAACCTTGAGCGTATAAGAGAGTCAGGGCTTCCAGAAAGGTATATGTATAAAGTAGTTAAAGTCCGAAGCAGCTCTGAGTCTGCGTGACTTATACGAAACACCGATCTCCCACGCTTTGGACATTCTATAGCGATGAAGAAAGAGCCCGGGAGAAAGTGGCCTCGAAGAAGCAAACGGGAAAGAATCTATGTTAATGATCGACTAGCGCAGAATACTTCCTATAGGAATAATAATTACTGGGATGCTGCATCATGATGCAGCCTTTAATACCGCAACTCTCAAGTCAAGATCTATCTGCAATATAAACTCCAACGAACGGAGAGAGTGAGCATATCGTTATTCACATCCATTTAGATTGTCATACGAATTTAAATTCCAGCTGTATATAAAGTTTCGAAATAATAAACGATTAAGAAACCTTTGGGATGATCCAAGGGTCAATAACCGCCGATGAAATGAAACTTTGGTCATCGCACCTGGGAGTATTCAAATTTACAAGTCCCTAAACCTACCTGTCATTGACCCTTGAAGAATACTGAAAAGGAAACATCGAAAGCGTCTTTGAAATATGATATTTACTGTACGAGAAGAAGTTCATTACTTGCAGCATTTTTATTTCTCAAGAACCTGTTGTGTCCATGAAAAGAGTTTTAATGTTTTTTTTTTTTGGGGGGGGGGATTTTTCAATTTTTTTAGTTATTTTTTTCTTTTTCTGACTCGTGACAGTTTTATCACACCAGTTTATACCGTCAGTCTTTCGAAATAATTTATTCAGGTAAAAGTTAAGTGTTTATTATTATTATTATTTTTTGTTTTAACCCATCGCTTGCTTCACACAGTTAGATTAAATTCAAATTAAAAGCAATTCTCGTGAGAACTCTAACTGCAGATCTACCATTACAAAGATTAAAAATATTTCGGTTCCTTTAATTGGTGAAAACAAAAAAAAAAAAACAAAATAGAAAAAAAAAAAATAGAAAAAAATTTCAGAAAAAGAAAACTCGAGTGATTAATTTTTATTCACAAAATTCTAGCAATAGAGAAAATTTTTGTTTTCAGTTCATTCATAAAATTTCCAAAAATTTTTTATAAACTGTACTTTTACCTTGATTGAAATCTAGGTATAACTACTCGAGTGAGTAAATGGTTAAAAAATTCTGACTTTTACCTTATAATATACGTGCATCGATTATAAATGAAGATTGATAGTACTATTAGTAATTGAAAGATTCTCATACCAGGAATTACGTGTGCATTGTATTGTACGAGAGTAAAAGATCTGCCGATTAGAGTAAAAAAAAAATCAAAAAAAAAAAAAAAAACAAAAAAAAAAAAATGGATCTGGAGTTTGTATGCGTGACCCGGAGGGAGTCACGTAATTCTTGGCTGGTTCCCGAGGATGTTTCTTTTATTTTTTGTCAAGTTTAGCGTTGTGTTTCACGATTTATTTCGCCAAGATTAGATTTACGACGATGCGCAGCTCTCATAGTTGGACTGCCCGTTGCCAAAGGTCAATTACTTCAAGGTTCGTTAGGAGAACGAATTAAGCTGGGGAGAGAATTTTTTTTTTTTGTTTTTTTTTTTTTTTTGTCTGTTTCTCAAGTTCCCGGTAGCTCTCGTATAAAGACAGACGAGTTGGTTTCGCCTTGATATATACCTACGTGTTAGGTAACTGCCCGCGGGCGAATTGCCGAATTATATCTGCAGGCTGTGGCGTTTAGGTAAAAAATAAAAAAAAAAATAACAACCATTCACGGATGCGCGTACAGCATTCCGGGCGTCTGTCTGTTTTTCAGTCAGCTGTTCATCCGTTTCATTAGCGTCGTTGAAAAAATGAAGAAGAAGGACAAAAGAAAGAAAAATAAAAAGAAAAAAAAAACAAAAAAAGAACAATAACTTAACTATCATCACGCAAACTTTAACGCTTGCGTGATTAACCACGCGTACTCGCGACTAGAATATAGTTGCCCTTGCATAATAACGGAATAAACTCTTAAACAACAGTTGCGTGCGATAGTCTGCATGTACTAGGAAAAGAAAAAAAAAAAAAAAAAATGAAATAATGTATGTTTCAGAATTGCAATAAAACTTGATCTTAAATGATTACCACGAATATTTATATGACGAAGGTCGATGGCTCTAGACCGTTGTTTTCGACGTTTACACCACCTACACGTTAGACAAAAAATTGCATATTCTGTATTAAGATAAAACTTGTCACATCATATTAGTAGTGATGTAATAAAAATTGTTGTGAAATTATCACTCGAAATCCGATATAGACGTATACCTATAGATGCAGTTGTGTCATCCATTTACCGAGATTCTCTCTATATTTACGTAATTCATAGATTTTATTGCTGATTTAATATAACGTAATTTTCGATGCGTGGGTATATATCAATTATACAGGTTTTCAAAATGCAATATAAAATAAAAACAAAAAACAAAAAAAAATAAAATTTGAAATACCTAATGATTAATGTCGCATAGTAGATATGAAATAGACATTGATTATTAAACTTCCATACATACATACATACATATCTATATTCATCGATATGATGAGGAAATTTTTGTTGAATGCGTTAATCGAGTGTATGTCATACGGTTACGCAGTTATAGGTCTATAAGAGTACTTTGCCATCGAGGAATGTGTAATATCGATTAAATAAATTGGGTTAAGTTGCCGTTGTATGTTTTCGACAGGATCACGTCGCGTCGCGTCGCGAGGCAGCCACTTTACGCCGTTTTTGCATATCTTTTTATAGCGTCACTGTATTTGGGTGCAGCGTAGGTTTGTATACCGAATTGGCAAGTTCCGAGTAGCATGTTTAAGAGCCGGGCGTATAGAAAAAGTTAATTCTGAGAGAGTTAATTGAATGAAAATGCATCGAAGTACTTAGATTATATGGTTGAATCCGGCAAGTTTGTGGCAAATTTTAACCTCCGAGTAGAGTTGTTGTTGTTGTATTTGTTTGTTGGCATATTCATTCGCGACTTTTTGCACAAGTAGGTATGTATATATGTATACGAAAACCCGATTGTTGTATTTTCAAGTAGCTTTTTTATCCGACAAACTCCTTCTCTCTCTCTCTCTTTCACTGCTCTCTTGTGCAAACTGCCTTATTCTCTGTATCAAAACTGTGCAGGAACGCCGAGGGCCGTTAGAATTGCCGCCAGTTTAAAAGGAAATTTAAATAAAAAGCACTTCCCTTTTACAAACGGCCCTTTACTTTTATAGGGCAAAGTATGTATATCGGGATTTGGATCTTACCGTTTATAAATTGAATTATAAACCGAATATTGATGTTTCGTAATGGCTAGTTGATTGTCGATCATACGACAACGTAACTTTCGATATATCCGTTCAAACCAAAGATAAAGAAACGACTTTTGTCCAGGTACCAGGGTTGATCGAGATCCGATCGAGAGAATAAGAGGTAAAAAAAAGTTTCACTCAACGTTTCTTCAACGTTGTCCGCAGATCTCGAGACGCGAAACGATTCTACTTGATTTTTATTCTTCCGCCTTTCTCCACCGTATTCCTGACATGTTAAGAATGCTTCCGGGATTTTGTATAATATATGATAACCGGTCAAAGATTATTTGAAAAAAAGTTGTAAGACGAACAATTTCATGAACTGAATTGAGAAAAAAATCTCACAAGTCTTACTTTTTCTTGACTATTTTTATTTCTGCGGAGAATCATTTTGCCTTTCGATTCCGAGACAATTCCAATTTCGTTGGTTAATTTGGTGAGATATAGACTTACTTCCGGGTCAATTCTACACGGATATCCTGTTTCCTTCTTGTTCCGGAATGATGCAGTAATTGGAATGTTGCGATGTCAATTATGACGTCATGGTTTTCACTGTATACGTTGCGAACAAAACGTCTCCCGTGAATCATAAGGTGAAATCTTGTACCCGATACATCCTGATTCTTCGTGTAAGTTCCGTATGGCGATAAATTTGTGTTCAGTAAATAAAAAAAAGAAAAAAAAAAAAAAAAAACATATGACAAGGATGAGTTGAAAAGGAATTCTGTGCACGCTTACTCGTAAGCACAAGCCCCATCTAGGGCTCTTTCAGACTGCAACATGGTTACGTATAGGAATTTCCCAAGACACACACGTCGTTCATCGTGAGATATATGACGTTGCCAAAGGATGGTGTGCAGGTTAATTAAATTCACGCTGTGACGTTACAATTGAATAAGATAAAAAGAAGAAGAAGAAAGAAAGGAAGAAAGAAAAAAAAAAAAAAAAAAAAATGATAAATTGCGATAAAAAAAAAAAATAAAGAGAAGAAAAAAAATTTTCTCACCATTTCAATTCACTTGCTCTACATATAAGTATTTCTCATGTACCAATTGCGAAGGATTCTTAATTTTCTTGCAACGGAACGGTGGCGCGATATGGTCTCGATGGCTCTTTATTCCGTAATTACAGGCAATAATATTGCAACCTAGAATAGGAATATGAAACTAGCCGTAAAATTGACCCATTTATATCTGAACGTATAGAGAAGTTTTATTTTTTTCCATCTTTCGTTCCTTTTTATTTTTATTTATTTTTTTATTATTTTACTTTACTTTTTTTTTTATATGTGCGAAGAATACTTTTAAATCTGGTCATAGTAAATCTGCTCACGACCCAGTAAGAGCTTTGAGAGGTCTGGCTTGGATTTCTCTCGAAAAGCTGTAGCGCTGCAGCTTTGCCTATATATTTGTTCGTTCTTTTACCAAATTGGTAAATTAAGTGCCACCGACGTTTGAAAAAATAAGAAAAAAAAAAAAAAATAGATAAATAAAAATTTCCCTCTCGCAGATCCGCAATTCGGTTCGGCGTAAGACAGGCTGTATAATATTATATAGATATACTAATACGTCGGAAAGTCTCGTACGATTTTTGCCATTTTCCATTTTGACAAAAAGAAACACTTCTTCTTCTTCTTCTTCTGGTATAATTCTGTAAGTGAACGACGCGGCGTTGCGTGCCCACGCACAGTTTCCGTAGCTCTTGATAATCCGTCGTAAAAGGAGCTAAGGTAACTTTTCGTAACTTTGGTAGGCGGTATTCGGTAATAAACGAAGTAGCAGTCATACCATTAGCCAACACTCTACCAAAGACAATGCGGCGGTGGGAAATATCTCTCTGTTACGCTCCTCTATATAGATACGCGTTTGGTATAGGCACCCATTCAAATTGCGTGTAAAATGAAATAAAAAAAAAAAAAAAAAAAAAAAATTGAGTATTTGTTAATTAGAAGAAAATAATTAATTTTCTAGAACATAGGTCCGTTTTTTTTTTTTTTTTTTTTATATATTTGTTCTTCTATTTCCTTTTTGTTATTTTTTTTCTTTCATCGACTAAAACATTCCTGCATTTCTAATAACGCAGTCGAGTTGTAAAGCTTCAGCGATTGAGGACGCGCGTTCCCCCGGAGTTTAGCGATTGAATGGAGAACGGGGATTGATTGTTCTCCAGCTAAGTGAGCCGCGTTTTGAAACAGAACGCGCGGCGGAACGTAGACCGTTTCTTTGAGTATAAAATTAACGTAGAATAGCGAAATCGAGGGGGAAATAGGGTGAAGTTGGGTGGGTTTATTTTAGAATGGAATTAAGCTAAATAATTCATGGGCAGCTCGGTGGAAAGTCTAACTTAAGTAGAAATAGCCGGTACGGTAAAACGGGAGGCAATTGAGTGAAACTTTGTATTGTTTGATCGTGCCAGAAGCAGCTCCGTAGCTCTGAGCTGTTGTAACCGCGCGACTTTTCCTCTCTTCCTGTTCTCCGCTACTCCGCTTTCTCCTCATCCTTCGCTCTCTGATGCTGGCTGCTTGCTTGCTTGCTTATACTGTTGCTGCTGCTGCTGTTGCCTCTTTAACCTGTTTCCACAATATACCTCTTCCCTTTACCTACTCAAACCCACAATCGATCCCTCGCTTACTCCCTTTATAATGGCTCGAATTTAGTTGCGTTCCCTATATAACTAGCTACCTAACACCAGTCCCTACATATGTACATACATACATACGTTGTTAACGTGCTGCAAGAGCATACGTTATTCTGTTACAAGCATTACATTTCTACACACGTAGGAGACTCTGAAAGATTTTTATCAACAATTGGTTCTTCATTATACACCAAAAATTTCTCTTCAATTTTACGATTCTTTTTTTTTTTAATTCATTTTATTACAAACTCACAGGTCATTTGAGCTTTCGTGAAAGAGATGTGAAGAGGAGAGAGAAAGAGAGAGAAAGATGAAAGGGGTAATAATCTGAAGGCAAGGCCGTTTGCGGGCGAAATTTGGAAATATCAGTTGGCTGTAAGTGTGAAATATGGTAAAAGAGTCGAAAAGTTATACGAGCTCACTCGGTCGGCCGGTTTCGATGACTGGTGCGCGCATCTTCAGTTTCGAGCTGGCTCGCGTACCCTACTTTCTCTACAAACAGAATTTAAAATCCATGTATACGAGGTGGCCTCTCTCTCCCGTCTCTCCCATCTCTCTCGGTCCCCTCTCTCATGGGTATCCTCTTAACAAACGAGAGGTTATACCTACGGAGGGGGCGAAAGAGGGCCCCAGAGGTCCTCCCGGAGTCTATATAAGCGGTACCGGAGCATGGGGCTGAGCATTTTTTAAGTAACTTTTAAAAGACGATCAGATATCGCGACGCGAGTTTGTAAAATCGTCAAATGGGTCAAGCGGGGCGTGAGGAAAAGGAAACATCAAATACTAACGTTTAACACGTTCTGCAACTACATCTTTGAGTAGTGAGGTGATAATCGGTAAAAAATTATCGGGAGATAAACTAGTGCACATTATTTATACCCTTGGCTAATTCAAGTGTAAAAAAATATATATATATACATATATTTGTGGTTCGAGTTTTAGAGTGAGTTAGACGGCCCTGCCATGGCTAAATTTAAGGTAAGTGAAAAAACGCGTGTGCACAATCCCAGGATCCAAAAACCTCCCCGTCCTACGCGGTTCTGATAATGAATTTAGGCCCGTGAACTGGCCGATAGATTACCGCAAGTGTCGGACATAGATACAGCTTGGAATTGACGATCACGTTATGGCCTCATCATATACGGAAATGGACGTATAGTGGCCGAGGAAAAGCACGAATTTTTTTAAAAGCCAATCAACTTTTATCGAATTACCGTCTAACACGCGACGTAGTATAACTCCATAGAGGAAGTATCGATCTCTGGAGTGGATGATAATAAAAGAAAGAAGGACAAAAAATAGAGAAAAAACAAGAAAAAAAAAAAAAAATAAATTTAGTAATTTAAGTAGTCGTATCGGTCCCGCATGGATAACGATAATGATGACAATATTAATAAATGCCTAACTAATATTTTGATAGGATAAAGATTGAGCGTTTGTGTAAACCTTTACCTAGAAAAATCATGCTGTTTAAAATCACGTATAATTCCTTCTTTTTTTTTTATATATTTCTTTTCTAATGTGTTACTTCCGTATTCACTCGTTTATTTATACGTGGCCTCTTTGGCTCGACGTTACCATAGCTGCGGAAGACGATGTGCTTGCAGAGTGTATATGGTCGACGTCAAACGAGGCCAAGTCGTGTTATGAAAATTGTGAATAACTAGATGATTGTAACGCTACCTTGATAATGAACTCTAATTAAATAAACGCTTTACAGAAATTTATCCTTCTTATTATTACCATCATATTCCATTTTATTAATCAGTCGCTATTCTAATTCTATAACAAAAACTTTGAACGTGAATAATTGAATTTTTTATTTTTTTATTCTTCTCGTTAAAACGTTCGAAAACTATTTTTTCATTTAAATTTTATATTCGGCACTTCACCATGTGCAGAAGACGATTTTTTTTTTCTGGGGCACTGGCTATTTCTTGACCGACTTTTGCAGGCTTCAATTAAATTTCAAGCAGCTGTGCTAAAGAAAGAAAGAAATAAGAGGTGCGGTAGCAAGTGTTAAGATATCATACGTGTGAGAATTTCGTGAAAAACAAAAAAAATTACCGACAACTAGAGTAGATGAAATACCCCTGCATACACGTGTGAGTGCAGAGGTCACCGCTGGAGTTTGCATTAATTACAATAATCACACTAATTATGCAACGAGCGATGGTTGTGAAAAGATTAAGTACCTAATTGCAAGGTGCTTATCGGTAACGTTGCGTTTCTTTTAACGCCGTCGTTCCTGTAATTTGTAACAAACCTCCTAACTTGATATAATAAATACAACAACTACAAGGGAACAAGGCTCCCCTGCAATCATCATCCCCTACGTTCCTTTATACCTGCAGCGGGTATAACATAAGTACATACATACCCGGCCACGAGGACCTTAAGACTGTGAACCTAAACAGGCCGATCGCATAGAGTCACGCGATTTGAACGGTCGGCATTATCGGACGAAATTATTGGTCGTTTACTCGGGACTCGAGTCCTTCTCTTACCTAAGTTTGATCCGAGGCTTTTCAAGGAGCGTAATAGGGCACCCGGGCGAAAGTGACGAGAGAATTGGGTTGGGCGTCAATTATCTTGGGGAGTATATAGGTATATACTAACTATATACTATATACATATACTATATACGTGATTTTCACAAACTGATAAAGACCCGAACTACGGTTTACCCACAACTTAGTGTGCGTGTCTAGAAGGAGGTCTCCCCCAATCTAAACGCCAAGCGTGCGACTTACCGAGCCAATTTGACCCGGTCGTCAGTGACACTCTTACAGACCAGTATTACCGGATGGCCTCCAGCCTCGTATAACAAATCTATTTCTTGAACCCGATTAGCCGGAATTTTTATTTTGCCTCAGGGAACAAAGTAGCAGGTATTCAGATTCCTTCACCGCGATTCAGGATTCAAATTACTGTACGAAATCTTAAACGTGCTTTTCAGTTTTTATCAATACGACTGCTTCTTCGTACCTACTTGATTTATTGCGACTTCTCTTCGATTTCCGTCTCTCAGTACAACACGAAATAAATAGAGAGATAGAGACAAGAGTAAAGAGAAAAAGTCGTGGGGTTAAGAAGGGAGACACACGATGGGAGAAAGTAGCTATAGTTCATTGCGTTATAGCCAGTTAGCCTTGCATCGCGGCCGTTGTCCTACTTACCTCAGTCACTGGTCCTTTGAACGTGAGCAGGTATATGACCGCGCGAGAATGGGCGCGCTTATATTCTCTTCGGGATGAGTAGGTACTCGGGGTCTATCGACCTTGAGTAATGTCCCGGAAGGAATCGGACAGATGTTAGTTAATAGAATTGTACTAATAGAGGCACACCTGGTACCGTGAAATACGCGAATGATAATAAACCTGCATGTCTGTCACTTGAGGTAGCGCTTATCGGTTAACGTCATTCGGAAGTTACCGCTCCCATTTTCTCTTTCTCTTTCTCTTTCTCTTTATCAATATTTTTTCTGTTTTTTCACACCTACGCAGACTTTCGAAGACCTTGACCGCACTCCTGTGCTCATTTGTATGTTTCAGATGGCGGCTGGTTCGCTCTGCCTATTACTGGCCCTGCATCAAATCCACGATATTCACGCGGTCGTGAATAACGGAGCTTCCTCTGGCTCGTCTAAAGATGGATCAACAAATTCTGACTCTAACGATAGGATAAGCAATTCGTACGGACCACCTCGACTCAACGATGTCTACGGACCCCCAGACAATTCTTACGGCCCTCCGGCTCCACCGAGATTCCATGGGCCCGCGGAAGCCTACGGACCGCCACCTCCTCCGCCTGCATATGGGCCTCCACCACCTCGAAAGCCACAATACGGCCCTCCGAAGCCACAATATGGGCCTCCGAAACCGCAGTATGGACCTCCGAAACAACAGTATGGTCCACCGCCAGTAATTTATGACGGACCCCCGCCACCTCTACTTGGGCAAAAGTATGGACCCCCACCGAAGATAAGGGTCCATCACGGACCCCCTAAGACTGGTCACGGACCGCCTATACCGATTTCCATCGAAACCTATGGGCCTCCGAAGAAAGGACCTTCTCTACCGTTCAGCTCTGGACCACCTCAAGGCAATTATGGTCCACCACCTGGCCCACCTCCTTCAGTTCAGCATTCTCAAATATCACATCTTTCCGTTGAACAACAATATGGTCCGCCACCTGGTGTACCGGCCCCACCAACGCCTCCGGACATCAAGTATGACGGTTGGCAACCGATCGCTGGACTTGTTGGAACACCATCGGATGGAGGAGAGTCTGGATACTCATCGTCTTCGTTTTCGTCATCGCAATCGTCCTCGCACTCATCTTCGCATTCGTCCTCGCACTCGTCTTCGAACTCGTTTGACCTCAATGGAGGTGGTTACCAGTCTGAGATTCTTGTTGGGGCTCGATACCCGACTGGAAATGTACCCAGCGATTCTTACGGGACTCCAATTCACAGTGCTGAAGCCCAGAATCTAAAGTCGTCTGTACAACAGTCGTCGGCATCATCCGAGAATCATGGACTACCACCTCCTCCTTTACCAACATACGAGGACCACTCTTCGGAGGGCTACACCGGGGGGAGCAGTCATAACGCTGAATCTAGTAAACTGGATCAGTATCATTTGCAACTGGAACAAGAACAACAACAGCAGTTACAGCCGCAGCTACCTAAACAGTATGGAGTTCCCGGTTTTTCAAACGAGCCCAGTATACAGTATGGCAGTCCAAATCCTGAGCCAATTTCTATCATAAAGACTGTCGGGTTTGAGTTACTTCCTAGTACTGACTCTCACCAAGACGTTTCTGTGTCATCGTTTGGTGGTAGCAACTCGGCTGAAGCCTTTTCTGTTAATCATGGAGGAAGCCTCTCTTTGCCTCTACCATCACAGCCGTCTGTTAACTACGGTCTTCCCATAAGCTTTGGGGAGAATTCTCTGAGTGCTGAATTCCACGGTCATTCTCTTGGTGGCAGTAGTACCAGTTTCAGCAGCGGGTCATCTCACGGATCTTTTGGCGGTGGTGACCTGGTTCTTCCCCCACCCCCGCCGTCATCACTGACTATTACTGATAGTTATGGTGCACCACCGCCTTCTTCATACTCTCCGAATGGCCCGTATCCCTCTTCCCACGGAGTGAGAAACTCAGGATCATTCCAGAACTCGTTTTCATCAGGCTTCCATAAGCACAATGGGCATCATAGACATAGCCACAGGCATCATGGTCCTCCGTTCCGTCATGGCCCACCGCCTCCACCACCCGGCTCATTCATTCCTCCAAGGACCCGACCTCCAATTAAATTCAGAGATCAGATTCCACCTAGCGTGTATTCCGCTATTCGCCAGTTTGACGTTCCACCACAGGGTGGGCCAGGAAAACCTTTCAAGACTATCTACGGTGTACCTTCTCTGTCGGGTGGATCTTCAGGGGGTAAACACCAGCAGCAGATACTCTCATCTTCGAATCAGCAGTTCTCATCGGGTAGTGGATTCTTCGGGGGTAGTAGCGGCCATTCGTTTGGCTCCAATTCGGCGTTTGCAGCACCTAACGTGAACTACGGGACGCCGTTGAGCTTCAGTGACTTCAACACACCTGCTCCTGTGCTTACTTATGGTGCACCGAACTTTGGACCAGCCGTTTCCTTCGTTTCCTCTTCCGGAGACTTTGGAAGTGGTCTTTACAGCAGTTTGGGAAGTAACGCGTTGACCACAACCTACGGAACTCCAATTCTTCAGCAACCGGATCATCACGACTGTGCCGGTGCCCATAGGGCGACTCAGAACAATGGAAATCTGGCTTCCTTTGATACCAGCGCAAGTCTTCACGGCTTCGGCGCGTCTAGTTCGGGCCTTTCTTCTCAGAATAATGGGCATCTCGCCTCCTTTGATACCGGCGGACCTCTTCACAGTTTCGGTGCATCCGATTCAGGCGCTTCTTCGCACAGCTTTTCTAACGCCATTGCAAATTCGTTATCCGGCTCGTCCTTCAGCACTTTTGGAGGCAGCAGCGGGGCTTCCACGCTAAATTCTGGAGTTGGAGGTGGCACAGTATTTTACAATACTCCAGCAATAAACGAGCTTAGTCTCCAGGTACATCAGCAGAAAAATACCGACCTGAAGGATAGCTATGGAAATTCAATCGGTGTGAGTTACGGTGTTCCTGATCAGAGCGTCGCAGCTTTGACCTCAAACGACATCCACGTAGCGTCCGGCGCTTCCTCGATCTCATCTTCAGCATCCTCTGCCTCGTCCTCGTCCAATATCTTAGCTAACCAACTTCAAGTTAATTCCTTACCCTTAGTTGGGAATTATTTGACTAACTCAGTGTCGGCTGAAGCTTTGACAGCCGCTCTAACCGCCCAAGGATTTGGTGAAGCAAAGCACGCAGAGTCTGCTGGAGTTGACGCCAGTCATTACCTTGAAACCCACGAGGGTAGTGAAGCTCTCGCTCTTGCCCAAGGACTAACAGCAACTGGTACTGACGGTTTTCAGATCCAGGGAACCAAAGGAGTTTACTCTTTGCAGATCCAGCCGGCCGACGGTGGTCTGGGAACTGAGAACTCGGACGGAAGCATCCGCCATGAACAGGTCTTATCTAACGGTTTGCTTCAGGATATTTTGGCGGCGATTGAGCAGCCCCAGAATGGACACATTGAAATTCAGGGCCCCCCGCAGAGTCAGCACCTAGACGAGATCTACAGTGATTTGGCGCACGCAGCGAGTGGTAACGTTTACGATGGTCACGATCACGAGCTTGTTCAGGACATTGTTCAGAGGACGGTAAATGAGGATGAAGGAAAGTTGATCCATGCAGAAACTGATGTAAATGAACGTGCTGACGGAAAGGAGGATTCCTCACCTGCGGACTCTCTGACTAGCGCTACATCGGACAATGACGTGGCTTTATTTTTCAACAACAATTTCAAAGATACGAAAAAGGATACAAGATCACTTAACTCGTCCGAGTCGCAGTCGAAATCCCCCGAGGCTGCTAAGTCCTCCGAGTAAAAGTCTCGAGGAACTTGTTAAAATTTTGTCTCATTTTGCCATAAAATCGATCGTATGAGATCGGGCGTTCGCTATCAATTGGGTAGTAAAATTAGTTAAGACTATTAGAGTTAGAAATTACTTGCCTGCATCAAATTCTCACTAAGGCTAAGTTATAAATTATTTTTTTGTAACCTCACTAACAAGGGGACTGAATCACGCAACGATAAACCAATCAGCCGATTTGCTAATGGAAAAAGAAACTGGTCAAGACCGAGAGAGATAAATAAACGTTAGGATAAAAAGCTCTTTGGATTTAGCGTTCAAGTTTTACATAACGTAAAGAGACGTCTGCCTCTTAAAGAGCAATTCTCTCTGATAAGAAATACGATTATCTGTTGGTAATGTTTGCTTGGAGAATGTCTCGCGTCTCTTGGCTACGTGTTTAATGGGTAATTCCGGTTATCTTCATCCCTTATTATTTATGTTATACGTGAACAAAACCATGCCACGCCATACCATCGTTCATTCCGATCGATTTATTTTCACAACCTATTAATTTATTATTCTTTATAAGTCATAGGAATCTTTTTTATACTATATCCAATAAGCGATCGACGAATTGGAATGCGTTCTTTAAATTCTTCGTCATTGCTCGTTGGATGTAAATAGCTAGTACGTATGTACCTAGAGTACGAGTGAGTCTTTGGACTCGGGTATGATGTAGACTTACATCTGTTCAACGTCTCAATGTACATACATACATACATACATACTTATATATCAATATTTTGTAAATAAATATCTACATTGATTACATCATACTTTTGATCGACACCCTCTTGTCTTGCTCCTTCAGGCTTTATCCTCTCTCCCATAAAATGAAGATAAATTCGCGTCTCAACACTGCACATTTTTCAAAGGACGAGCTTAAGGCATTGCAGGATTGATGGCCGGGTCAACGTTTGCCTCTAGCAAATAGGTTGCAAAAAATTAGAAAATATGAATAATAATTTTCGCATGAAAGTGGGTTAGGGTTTCCCCCCGAAGAAACTCAGACTTCGGGAGGGAACAGGATAAAGAAAAGGAAAAAATAAGAGAAAAAAACATTAAAAAAAAAAAATAAGGGAAAAAGAAAGGAAAAGAAGATAAAATACCGAGGGAATTAGGTCCCCGCCTCTAACGAGGATTACGATTATGTAAATGCAATGCTCTTGGAATTGCTCTCGGCTATCCAGGGCGAGCATCTATGCGGGGATGGACGACTTAAAGATGGCTCTACGATGGTACAAGATTGTTCTAAGATTGGTATATGAGATCGGGAATGGTGGTCCATCGGTATTAACGCTTTACGTCTGTCCTTGGTTAGTTTAGAAAATTAATAACCCCGAGGCGATTTAACCTGTCCAATACACTTCTTAGCTCGAATATCATCGTGGTTTTGATTAATGAACCCAAGAAGGTCACACAACAGTGTCGAAGATGGCAAGTACTGGTTTTCCATTCACTTCCACGCGTCATAAACTTCCAGCACACCTGAATTCTGTCGTTCATCAATCCACTCACGGCCCTGTGTAAACTCTGTCCTCTCTGTAAACTTATACTACTGACAACCAAGGCTCGCGTGACAACGTTCACATCAATTTGCAGCAATTTGTGAAACACGCGCTGCACGTCCCCCATCTAAACCGATTCTCTATTATCCGTACTGCACTGTACTCTACTGTACTCACCTTGTACAGCTATGGTATATACGGCTTTGGTATACATACGTTACGTACTTATAGACAGTTCTACACCGGCAAATAGAAACTACGTGAATATACTGCATGAGGTTATGGACAATAACGTGCGGCACGGCGGTTTAACCACAGCCATGACATAGCAGACGAGTGTGAAAAGAGCATCCGGGAAATTCCAGGATTGATAAATTATAACAAAAATTCGGAATCCTTTCACCTGATTAATCGCAAACGATTCAATTGGGAAAAAATCGGAATTCAACCACTGTACAGACTTGTTTAACCTCTTGAAGCCCGCTATTTCCGGTCTATCGCTTCTTCGATATTCATACACTGTAATCTGAAGAAGCAGGCTCGTATCGCTGCCTAAGGCGTTCCAGTTCGTCTACCAGATCTATCGGTACAGTATGGTATATTCATAGTGCACACACATGTCTACACGTACGTATAAACCTGAGGGTAAACGACGTTTACGCAACCTACACTCGTACACGTTCAGAATTTATGTGATGCACGGTCGCGGCCGAGAACCGCGGTCAAGTATCTGGCCAAGTGAAAGGTCGTCCCCACTTCACCACGGCGATTTCCGAATCCGTTGGGCAATAGAATTGTCGAGCTTGTACTTTTTCTTCATCGACGCTCGGTCGATGTGGATACGATAAAAATTTTCGAGCCGAATCAACAATTGGCATGGGAACATCATAAGTATGTATAATAGTTTTGAAGTAAATTATGGGATAGTTATTACCGCTAATGCTAATTGTTCTCGTTAATGGGAACGGTCCTTTTTCAATCTACTCTCACCCAAGCTGAGAAAATATTCCAGCTCTTTCGCCAGGCCCCGTTCTAAGGCCCACGAGCCTTTCCTTGTTTCGTTAAACTCAATAGGTTCGACTCCTCCTTAATCGCTCGGTAAGCGCCGTCTAAACAGCTCTTTCAATACTGTTCTCGTACTCGAGGAGTAGGTACGACAACGGTGCGAAACTTTCAATAACGCCTCCGAGGTAACCCCTCGGCACATTTCCAGCGCCCCTTCATCTTGATCCGAAATTAATTCGACAGCTGCGCGACTACGCTAATCGCAAGCCGTTTTCGTAGAGATAAAAGGACACGGGGTTGTGGGAGAGAGGAAACAGACAATTTCCAGTGGGAAGTATATGGTATATATGAGTATATACACATATATACATACGTGTGTGTTATGTATACATACCTTAACGCCCTCCAAAAACTGGAGCACAAAGTGGCGAGCAAAAAGTCTAACGCTTCTGTAATAATCGCGGGGAAAAGGCCGGATCCACGGGTCTTCGTTAATGTTAATCGTTCCGAGGCGAGAAGCAACACCAACCAGCTGGGGAGCATCGTCCAGTACGTTTCCCACGAGGTTCTCTTCGTCCTCCATTCATATTATAACCGCTTCCCGCGCTTTCGAACTATGCTGATTTCATTGCGGAGGCGAGCGGATTTAAACCGTAGAAAATATCACTCTGGACCCCGTCTCTCGTCTCGAATAGGAAGTAGGCGTTTTTAGTATGTCTACATACATAATTCAATTGTACAAATCGCCACGTCCCGAATTTAGATTCAAGTCCCGATGGCTTTTATGACCCTCGAACAAATTGCAAAATTTTACTCAATCCTTGATGAAAGTTAATTGACAGATCAAAAGTGTAACAGTAATGAATAAGGGCCGCAAGGGCCCGGAATTGCGTGTACGAATATACTTGACAACGACCTTACTGGCTCGGATATGCGTTTAGACAGACGAGTGACGCGAGTCGGCTTCCGAACACCACCCTTCGACCTTGTATTCCACCCCCAATCTCTATCTAAGGAAGCTGAGGTTCTCGAGCCGTTCCTGTCTAGAGATTTGGCAAGAATTTGTCGCACGTCGGATCAAGTCTCCAGGGAGAAACGAGATCGAGTGACGTTCCGACGTTCTTCACTTTCTGCACTAGACATACACATATGCATATCGGTTTATAATTTGAACTTGTACGGGGCTTAGGGGTTGGAATAAAACAGGGCTATGAAATATCGGTTGAAAATTAAGGGTTATCTTAGAAGTATCCGAACGGCAACCGTTTGAAATATTCAAGGTAAAATAAGCGGTGAATCTCCGCAGGATATTGCGAATAGGGAATCGGTGAAAGGCAGTGAGAAACTTACCTTAGGTTATGTGCTGAGGAACGCACGGCGATCTCGTGGGAGTTTTGGTGTACCCGAAGGAGTGGTAAAATTCAAGAGGGAAGGCAAGAAGCAGGAATATTTGAAAAATGTCTTCCTTGAGAGAATTTAATTTACCCAGTAAAAGAAACTCACCTGTTTCTGGTAGAACTCTGATGTATATATGTATACCTATATGTGTTGGTGAAGAGAGGTAGCTCCAGGTATTCCTCAGAATATCTGAAATAGTTTTACTCGAGAATTTACTCCGCCATATATTGTAATAAAAATCCGTATAACGAGGGGCGTCTTATGTACGTAGTATAAGGTACTAGCCTTGTTCTCTCTTCATCCAGGCGTCGGCGTCGACGTCGACGTCGACGTCGAGTGGACGACGGAGGGTTGCTCAGACTTCAGGACGGCGACGATCAGTCATCCCCCACGGACACTTAGTGGACGTCATTTGTCTCCTGTCCGTCAGTCCGTTTGACCCTTCGCGTTTTCGTCTTCCCAAGGGAAACCCCTACCCCATGTTCTACAATCTTTGACTTTCTTAGAAGCGTCAACGAGTCCCCTGCACCGACAAACCGTCCATGTTTATCCGCGTCCCCACATTTCGATATGTGTATAACTACTAGAAATATCAATTTACACCCTCGGCGTTCTGTCTCTCCTTATGTTTGCCTGCTTTTTCGACGTCTACGATTCTTCAGAGACGTCCAACACATATTGTGCTACAAATGCCAGCGGGGGTGTGTCTACTGTCACGGAGATGTTACGCTTTCAACCACTCCAACGACTTTCTTTTGGACACGGGTCAGCAAGTATTCTAGCGTGACTGGTCAAACTGTTACAAGGGATTTTACGCGGCAAGATGGAAGAGGAGAATTTAATAAGAGAAGAAATGAAATTTTCACCTGATCCAGCGAAGAATTGCTGGATAATTCAAGTTTCTTTTGTTTTTCATTTCGTTTTGATGAAATAAAAAAATTGTCAAGTCTTTTCTAACCAGCCTTTTATATAATTTCCCGTCGTTTTCTGCATTTTTGGTTTACATTTCGTTAAAATTCTGAAGAATCCACAATTTTTCATCGCCGAATCTGATACTGTAATTCAATTTTTGAAAAACGTGATTCCTGATTTCGATGTCCCATGGAATCGAGGGGTTGGGTATATCGCACAAGGTGTATAAGAGTAGGTTCTGTATTATCGGAGCTGGTCTTCTTCTCTATTATTGCCTGGGTAGTGGTTTGTGTTTCTACGGGTAGGTTCGTAGCTGCCGGTAATTCCTGGGGTTCGAAGGGGTCTCGGTGAGAGGAGTAAAGTTCCGCCCTCGTAATTAAGCCGGCGCTGGTTTTTGATGGCCACTAAAAATGTCGCGGAGGGTTTCCCAAGTGGTTAAGGAGACTTGGCAATGCCCCTGGCCCCCTCGATCCTCCCCCCTTACTCACCCATCCCCTCCTTCCGGTCTCTCTGATATTAGCAATACTCTGACTCGTAAAGTCGACTCCGTGGCAATTCAAGTCACTTTGCGAACCCTTTATATACACTCCATGTCGCCTTCACCCTGCCCCCACCCCTATCCCCATCCCTTTTCCTTTTCCTTTCCCTGGCTGGCTGGCTGGCTGGCTGGATGACTCGCCAACCCCCAACTCTCTTCGGGAATCGTAGTGAAATCGCGAAACGTTGCTAACTCGTGCCACTGCCAATGCCATACCATCGTCGTCGAAGCAGTGATTTTAATGTCTCTCCCAAGGTCCTTGGAAGATCCTAAAATTTTATATATTATATATACATTATATATACATATATACCTGCCGGGGTTGAAAACACGAGGGATAAAAGGATTTAAGACTTGGTAAGCTTCGTCAACCGCTTTGTCTTCTGCTCGTGATCTCGCGGAAGGGGATTTTTCTCGTGACCGGATATAGATCGGTAAGTTTAGTATACCAGGCGGTATTTTATCATGTATATTGCAACAGGGGGAGGGGGGGGGGGGGGGGGTGTGCAGATGGTTACGTAGTAAAGCTACTGCAGCAGGCCGAACCGTTGGTTACATACATACATTATACTATGTATAAAAGTCATAGGTACTAGCAGCCCGCATGACTGGTATTAAAGGCAGTTACTTAGGTAATGGTTCGAGCGTTATTATTCTCAATTACAATAATTAACCTTTTCAGTGGGTAATTAAGCGAAGGGATCGTGACGGGATAAGGGGTAAAGGAATGGAATGGAAGGGAATAGAAGGGAAGGGATGCGGGATGTAGCCGGTAGGTGTAGGCGCACCTCTCTCTGATTTAATAAGTTCATTACCTAATGAACAGACGTATAACAGCTCCGTGGGATATAGGTAGCTATATTCCGATAATCAATACTTTTAATTACCGTTAAAAAAAAAAAAAAAAAAAAAAAAGAAGGAAATTTTTATTTCCTCTATGGTAGGTAGGTATACAATAATTCGGTAAAACGCGCGTCACTTTGTAATTGAATATTAAATCGACGTGCCCGGTTTATTCGCCAACGCCCCTGCATGGCACGACCACGTCCAGAGATCCTACAGAATTGCCCAAGATTACCAGCTACCTCACCAGCGATACCTACCAACCTACCAACCTACCTATCTACCATACCTACCCACCGTTTCAAATTTAGTATTTAAATTTCCTGTTTGGTTATTCTACGGGCGGGTAACTCTCGCACCCCCGGTGTTTATATACGTTCTCTTGCTACCGCGGTTCTCGGCTATACAACGAGAACGCGTCAGCCTATACATAAAGACCAAGATATATGTATATTATACATATAAAGAGAATAAGGGAGAGAAAAGGAGAGAGAGAGAGAGAGAGAGAGTGTGTGGAAGGGTGGCGGAATATATCTATAGTAACACGCGGGACGGAGCCAGGACGGGGTTTTGCTCTTAAGCCTTTAATCTTTTGAGTCTTTGAGACAAAGGCGGCGAAAAATGTTGGGCGCTGCGGCTTTCCTGTACCGTGAATTAGCGCCCAAGAGATAACAAAGAAAGAATTAAGACTCGGTTAATGTATGCGCGAAACGACTTTTTCCTTTTTTAAATCAGGGGCTTAACGCTGTTCCTACCTTGTATATATATCTATGTATATATAACGACAGCGCGCGTAGACAGAGATCGTCTCTTTGACCAATTTTTCAACCTACAGTGCATCATGGTGATGATGATTATGGCGTGGATATTATTTCGGCTTCTTTTTAGACACTGGAGATTTTTTTTCCCGTTGGTATAAGGTGGGTGCAGGGTATATATGTATAGCGTTAATTAACCTGGGTCAATAAATTCCGGTTACTTAGAGAGTACTCATGGCGACGGGATGGGAAGTTGGCGAGTGGGAATTCACAAATCCGAGTCTGAGCTTGGTGTCAACCGACGGAAAATGCGTTCCATCCAAACCTCCGTCTCCGTCCTCGTCCTCGTCTTCGTCACCGTCGCAGTAGCCGCATCTCTCTCCATCGCGTCCTAATTAGAGAAATTTAAATTCATAGCCACCCGACGGTCGCGGCTACGATGCTGGTGAGCCCCGACTCCCTTTATCCCCGTCGCAGCTACCGTCCCTTAACTAAAGCAATTACGTACTGGGCTACCGTCTAGTTGACTTACCCCGAAAAGATAACCGAGTTCCGTTCCGTTTGTACAGAGATTCTTATTACTCAACATTCGAAAATCATCGATGTGATGAAAATTTTTCTCTCTCTTTCTCTATATACCTATATACATACCTATATATCTCAGCTGTATCTATTTCGCAGCTTTAACGCGATAGAAACAGTAAAATTATACTCATACTTATGGAACGTGTAGATTAATATGAATATAGATCGACACTCGTATATATATACGCGATACCTACCATTGCGCGATTTCGAATCGGAGAATTGTAGCAAATCACTACCGTCCGTTCGTTTTCTGATTTATAAGGCTTTTAGCTGGCAGACGGAGAAGAAACTGCGTATACGAGGAACGCCTGCGGGAGTTAAGAACGTATATTTTTCTTGTACAGATATATATTCGATATAGCGGAAATTATCTAGAATTTTTTTTCAGTTTTTTTCTATTTTTTTTTTTTGTTTTCAATTCTGATTTACAACTAGATGAGTAATGAAATCGGCGAATTTTAAATCGGAAATAACGATTAAATAAATTTTCTTAGTTATATGTATTATAGGAAAATAAAAAAAAACTTCTATAATACGAATTGAACGGTATTAGATTCTGTCGACAAAGTGTCGGATCGGTTCACAGGCGGATTGGTATTGTTCGTTCGTTCGTTCATTCATTCATTCATTCTTTCTCTTTCCATTGCGCAAGTTGTTCAACGGCGCGACTAGGTTTTGATACGTTTGCCAACGTTACCGGTGAAGAAAATACACTGAAAATTGGAAAAGTTGTATGGAAATGGTTGGAAAAGTGGGCGATTCGGTAAAGGGGCTGAAAATAAGGAGAAAAAAATAAAATAAAAAGAAAAAGTAAGAGAAAGAAAAAAAGAAAGAGGAAAAGAAACGTCGAAAAGGTGGAATGGTGGAATGGACGTCCCCCGTCGAGTTGGAAGGTAAAACAAGGAGGGAATAACCTTGAGACAAAGAAAGATGGAAATAAGGAAAGAAGGAAAGTAAAGTTGTAACGTTTGCGTAGAGTTTGACGCGAGCTCCTAAAAGAATTATACCGTGGCTCGTTTGAAAGGGGAAAAATGCCCCGGGTCTACTATTCCTGGGGGTAGGTAGAGAGAGCTGTGGGTACTGTTTGGTAGCGGTTGGGGAAAGCTACCGCCTCGAGGGTGGCTGGAAGAACTTAGAAATAACAAGGTCGAATGACAAGAAAACAGAGAAGGGAGATATTCCGTCGCCGTAGAGAGGGACGAGAAGGAATAAGGGAAAGATGTGGAACGGGGTAGAAGGGGCGCGTAAAGATAAGGGCGCGACGTGAGCGAGTCGTTAAGGGATGCAAATTAACCGGTACCAGTACGCCAGAGCGACACCCTACTCGAAACTTGTGCAAGAACTTCTCTTCGGACGATATAGATTTCCCTACTTCCTATTCGGCCGCGAAATACTCGATTAACTATTACACCGTATCAAACTTACCCAGGGAAATAACAGCGAGAAAAATCTGCAGCTATTTATCTCAAATGTAATTGAAAGGGTCGAGATCACCCGAGTTTTGTGGGAATTATTATTTCTCCGTCCCGTTTCAAGTAGAGCTACGGAAGTGAGTGTCATGGACGAGGGCAAGGACCCCCCTCCCCCTCCCTCGACCCCAGTTTTCGGTTACTCTTGGTCGGCTGACTCGGAAAACGGCTGGCGCATCTGTCGCCAAATTATTTTGCCCATGAGGCCGTGAAAAATTGCCTGCTGCCATTATTGTTTCGCTGTGAAAAAAGATCTAGTTATTCATGACGACTGCGGGAGTTTACGGTATAGATATATACATAGAATATTTACCATGGACCGAAATCGGAGGTGAATAAAAATACTCTGCGATATATAATAATAAATAATAGCTAAACTTCGTGATTGACCGAGATCATCTATCCGAGATTCGTTAGCCGAAATCACTCTAATTAGCGAGATTTAATGTCACAATCGTGTGGCTTATATAGTCCCTGTAGAGATTTTTCTATCGAGGGAGCTTTTCGTTCTATATAGATATACCTACGTGTATACGTATCGTAAATATGTGCAGCCCTAATTGGCGATCACTTGAGATTATCGCAAGTCAAAACAGAAAAAAAAAGAAAAAAAAAGAAAAATATGGAAAAATAAAAAGAACGGTTGAACACGCCTGAGCTTAAGAAGAGAGGAGAGGAAAAGCGAGGAGAGAAAAGTAAAGGAAAGGAAAGGAGGAAAGCTGGATCGAATTATTCTTGCTCGTGAGCAAAAGGGTAGGTAAAACCGAGCGTAATTTTCAATCTCCCGAAGCGCAACGAATAACAAGATCCTCGGTGTGGCGGCGTGGCCGCGGCGGTTCGTTCGGCGTTGCGCCCTGAGACAGAGTAATTAAGCCGAATTATTCAGCCTCGCGGATGGGCTCACCGCGTTCCTAGCTCTGCTCAGCCTCTTTACTCGCATAATAACTGTACCACGGCAGCGAACGAGAGATAAAGAGGGAAGAAGGAAAGAGGAAAGAGGGAAATGTGAAGAGTGAAGAGGGACGAGGGCGCTTCGTCGCGCACGGAGGAAGCGGGTATATTATCGAGAGTTGGAAAGCTCTTTGAAATTAAACCGGCAATACGAAGGGTGATTAGCAGAGGTAGGTGCGAGGATTATTTTTCCATTTTTTGTTTTATTTTATTTTTCAAGAAACGCGAGAGTTAAGTTGTCGATGTTGATTTTCGCGCGGAATTCCACTTCATTCAACTTATGAATACCAATTGACAACTAATTTTATCACTTCCGGTGAAAAATGAATTCCTATAATTCCTACAGCATACGACGTATGTAAAACTCGCTGGTCATACGTACGTCTAAGGGTGGATTTACTGTTTTATTTTATTTTCAACACTGTAGAAGAAAATCGTTTTGTCGCGCCACAGGGGCAGAAGAAAGATAAAAATAAAGGCCTGGTTTGGCTTCTGGTCTCCGTTGTTGGTCGATGAGGAGCAACAGTTGTTGGCTGGTTGTTTGCTCGGACGCCGTGTGCGCGCGAGGACGAATGTGCCGAGGAAGCGGGAAATATAGGGAAGAGAAACTCGGGTATAGGGGAATCAAATAGGAAGTTGAGGTAAACTTGTTCGAAGCTAGATGGGAATGGAAAGAGCCTCGTGAATAGTAAAACTTAAATTCAAATTTCATACATTAGGTTGAAAATTTTGAAAACAAAACTTAAAATAGCTAAGATTCTCGCTCGCGATATGATAATTCTACAAAATTTATTTATAATGAATACGAAGACTTATATATATATATATATATATATATATATATATATATATATATATATATATATATATATATATATATATATATATATATACATATATATATATATATATATATATATATATATATATATATATATATATATATATATATATATATATATATATATATATATATAACTTGCAAATGTATTCACAATTTGTACAAAGTTCTGACACATGTTTTGTGAAAGATATTACAAATTGGAAAAAATTGGATAAAAAAATCGAAGAATAATGAATTGAAACATTTTGTATTTTACACAGGAATGTGTTTCGTTTTATAATCAATAAAACCAAAGATTGTTAATTAGAAATATCAGCCGATCTGTCTGGAAACTTTTGGCTGTCGTCATCAATCCTTAGGAAATGTAAAATCTCGACGAAACTGATTCATCTAATCAGTTTCATCACTTGTTCTACAGTTACCAGCCGGTTTTTTGATAGTGATTATCGTGTAGATAAATAGAGCCGATAATTTAGAATTTTGTGTATAAAAGGCTGCGCTTACTAGCTCATTCACACTTCGAAATTCGCAGTTTTTCAACATGAAAGGTGAGTCGAATTGCATCCTCTATTACATCCTATGTCTTGGATTTGGTATCATGCTGAAAAATTTCTCATACAAAAAATTCAGCCTGAACGTATGTATAAAACAAGATTTTTCGTCACGAAAGATAAAAACAAAGATACTTTGAAGAACCTGGAATTATATATTTGTCAATGAAAGGCGATAGGTATACACGTTTGCTGATCGTTTTTAAATTGGTTAAGTTTTTCTATGTTCATCGAGTTTGTTTGTTCGAAGTTATTTTCTATTTTTATTTCTTTTTGATTTTTGTTTTTTCTTTTTCTTACTTGCGGAAAAGTTTGAATTTTGTTATCTATTGATTCAGTCTAATCAAACCTTCGATAATTTTTTTTCAGTACAAATCATCGCCTTTGCCGTCTTGGCTCTTCTGGCCTCGGCCTACGCTTTGACCGAATGTCCTGCTGAGGATGGCGAGGAAGCTGTATCCGTCATCAATCCTGAAGACTGCAATTCTTTCTACCTGTGCAGAAATGGTGAATACGTTCTTACCGAGTGTCCTGGTGGTTTGGAATATAATCAAGAGTTAGGAGTATGTGACTGGGCCGAGAGAGCTAATTGCAACGTTGCGGTAGAGGCTGAGGCTGAGGCTGAGGCTGAGGCCGAACCCGAGACTGAAAAGTAATTTTTCCAAAAAATTGCTACAGTCGCCAGGACAAATGACCAAACGCAAAATAAAAAATTATACATATTTCATGCTGTTAATAAAATAAAGGCAAGGAGTTGAGCATTTAAATATCAGTCTACTCAGTTTCTTGGTATTTTTCGCTAATCCTCATCCACTTCCATTTTCACCTCTCACACGTGGTTCGAACTAGTGGCTAAGTCGTTACAAATCCAACTCTTTCCACTGCAGTCGATTAAAATTAAATGAATAATTATTAGAACGTAAACCACATTGATTATATTATGTCCAATTGATTGTAAGTGAATTTAATGATGAGGTTCAATCTAGATAACAGGTAATTTCTAACTTGAGATGGAATATAACTGTGGAAAATATTTCACGTAAAGTAGAGAATCCATAATTTTCGTATAAGTTGAAACGTAATTAGACTGCGAGAGATAAAGAATGATTTAATGTAACCTGGTACTTTGATTAAAGTAAATTCATGTTAATGAAATTCGTGTAAAAGTTTAAAACAAAACAGTTATTGGCTCTTTTTGCTGTTCAGACAGGGAATGTGCGTGAATAAGATTTTGAGGGATGAAATAAGGGTTAGGGAGAAGAAAAAGAGAGTGTAGAGATTCGGAGGGCAAGTTAAAGAAAAATAATTGTTGTAAACTTGATGGGAATTGAAATTCCAATTCCAATTCGAATTCCGAATATGCGATTTAATCGATCTAATTAAGATTCGTGGTACCCAATCGACTAGCGTGCACCAGCTAATGATCATTTACCTAACCTAACCTAGCTATGCCCACAAGCCTTGTGGTACATCTCCTCAATCACGATATATTGTTTGATTAAATTTACAGAGTCATTAGTAACAATCGAAATGGCTTTGCGTTAAGAAATTTAATAAAATCGGTTGAGTAGTTTCTGAGTTATTAACCATCAAATTTTATCGGGGTACATGTTACACTATTTCTTATTCTCCTCTCTCTGTTTTTCTTTTGAAGGTACAGTCTAGGGTCTAAAATATCTGGAAACTGTTGAAGAAATCGTTTATTTCTAACTAAAACTAATTCTATGATGATACTTCTCAGTAAGTTGGGTTGCCTATCTTCTGGTGCTATACTTTTCTATCAATTGATCGAAGAGTTTAGCACCAGAACAAAGACGAAATAACTTTCTGAGACAAATAATCGAAAACACCCGGTACATGTTACCTGTATTATAGCAGAACGGACGTGAGAACTGAATTTAAATTCCATGTCTGTGCGGTAATTAAACTTTCGCGTTATCTCGCTCCGACGAAAAGTAGAAAATTAAGTTGTAGAAACATTTCGAATATATGTACAAAGGTGTGGTAAGTTCTACAATAATGATTTCATCGTAAAAAGTTGAAAAAATCATATCGCCAGTTGATCTTGTAGAATCAGAAAATAGTTTCAAGCCTGTAAAATGAATGAAAATAATATTTTTTTTTAGCTCTGGTATCGCATCACCGCTACGATATGTATGTATGTAATTGCACTTGATGGAACGGTACTAGTAAAAATTTTTGCGTTTCTTCCGCTGAAATCAGTACCGTACATTTCCGTATTTTTCCATATTGTTTACATGGGAAAATTTTTACCACTTATTGGATTTATCGCTTGACAAATAGTTGCTTATCGTCCTCCTGATAGATCAGAGGAAAAAAAATGACTCGCGATTCGGTATATAATAGGTTACCGTTCTCTGGCCATACATCAGTTCATACTACTGTCAAGAATCTATCAACATGAAAGGTAAGTCGATTCACATCCTTTACACTATACATACTTATATAACATATTGGCTTTAGTCAGTGCCGATGATTTCTCTCGAAAAAGCATAAAGTACGTATCCATTTGGAGAAAAATCTTTTCACGTGGTTCTCAGTTCTCGTGAAAAATCACTTTCAGAATTTTTCAACCATTCTCCTGCTTTTATCAATCGAAAAATTGCTTCTGTTCATCAAATTCATTAAACAATTTTCTTGTTTGTGCATCCAAGGTGGAATTACTTATGATTTTTTATTTTCTACAGTAATCAGCTACTCTTTGGCTTTCTTCGCCCTTCTGGCTGTGGCTTATTCCTTGAAGGAATGCCCCAAGGTAGACGGTGAATGGGCTGTCAGTGTCGCAAACCCTGCCGACTGCAGTACTTTCTACGCTTGCAGTTCCGGTATTCCAGTTTTGACAAGTTGCCCAGCAGGTCTTAAATACAATGAAGAATTGGGAGTATGTGACTGGGCAGAATCTGTCCAATGCGCCACCGCAAGATTGCCGGATTCTCTTCAGTAGCGGATTAAATGTCCTCTGAAGAACCTCTGCTGTCTAATAATAATCAACAACCGAACGCTGTATTGATATAATGAAATTACGAGAATATCTATATTATGAGATTAAATAAATGAACATAATATGTACGAAGTTGGAAATATTACTTAATTTTTCCTTAACTAGCCCGATACTTGCGGGCTCAACAAATTATCAACTACATAATAATTAGACAATCAATTAGTAATTTTATATCTAAAACATGCGTAATTAATTTCACCTAAAATTTTCGCCTATTTGAGTCTTGCGTTAATTTGTTAATAACTATTTCCTATAGAAATGTCATTTTCTTCTTATGTTCTTTGATTTGTCACATTAATTTCGAGTTTATATTGAATGACGAATTCAATCCAATGATCGAATCTCATTTCAGTATTCGAATGATTTATATTTATTAAAATTTAGTAAATTTTTGTATTTTTTGTGTTAGATTTTTGTAAGTTATTGATTTTTATTTTTTACTTGTAGTTTATGATCAATGTAGAAGATTCTATGCTCAACTACTCTAGTTTCTCTACTCATTTTTTATTAAGATATATTTGGTATTTAATCCTAGTTTTCGGTTCCGAATGATTGAACATGCACTCCTAAAATTATGGACTTTTATATTTATAACTACCTCCCCTATAAATTTGATTAAAAATTTTAATATTTAAATTTATTATCAACTGATATACTTTTGCGAGGTGAAATGTAAATTCAAAAAGTCGATACGTGTTCTTATGTTCATCCACTTCCGATTATTATTAATGTGATTATCCATAAAAAAAATCCCTCATCTTTTTTATTCATCATCTCTTTCTCTATGTTAAAAATTCGCCATAAACATTGCCGAAGTAATTCTAAGAAAATCAATTTTGATACCATATAAACGTGCAGTCAATTCTTAAGAATTGTTGCATATTCTTCAATTCTTAATCTTAATAATCTAAATCTTAATTCAATTCTTAAGAATTGCTAATATCTTTAGTTTGATTCGTTGTAGAGGAATGACTGACAGCGCATTTTAACGTTGGACGAATAAACTTATTAACAAAAAATTAAACTACCTAACAAAAAAAAAAAAAGAAATAAAAATCAGTGACTAAAAAAAAAAAGTATTTTTGAATAATTTAAAATCAAAATTCGTTCATTATGGTGTGCGTGAGACCAAGAGCCGTGAAGAGTCTTAGGTGAATGGAAATAACCGTCCACTAAGTAATCAGTGATTGTTTTTTTTTTTTATTGTTTTTCACTTGAATACGTACAGAATTTTCGAATCAATCGATACCGCTAATGCATTTATCGCTGGATGCTGATTGGTTGATGAATACTTATCGGTTATTTGATATTGATCGTCTTGTAGATCAAACAAGATAAAGATTCTTGATTCTTGGTAAAGGAGCCGACGTATTTCGCGATCATGTTATCAGTTCATATTAACAATCTGGTATCAATTCGGAGAATCAGCCTTCAAGTTTAAAAAAAAAAACTTGTTGAGATTTTAACGAGAATGAATATAACCCTGCAGATATTTAGTGTTTCAATTCGAATCTCAGAACTTTGATTAAATCGATTCGAATTCAATTACCACTTAATTGATAAATACTTATTGTTCTCTTTTGATGGTGATCATTTGATAGATTTAAAGTGATAAAAACTCACGAATCGGTATATAAGAGCCCACTTTTCCTGGCCATGTCATTAGTTCATACTAAGCTGTCAATATGAAAGGTAAGTTGATTTTTATCCTTTGTTCACGATTTGTATTTACTTAATTTAATATCATAGTATAAAATCTGGTATAATTTCTCGAAAAAAATCGTGATACAAATATCTGAAGCAAAGTTTTTTCGTACAATTGTTTGATATTTCTGAAAATTCACTTTCGAGAATCGGCAATTATCGGTGTACCAAATCAATGAATAGTGCAGTTGTAAATTTTATATATATATATTCAATTCATTTTCCATTTCGGAATTATTTTTAGCAGACGATGATTTAGTTTAAATTTTTCCGTTTTATCTAATCAAAATTACGATGATTCATTACAGCACATATCTACTCTTTTGTCTTCCTGGCTCTTCTGGCTGTGGCTTATGCCGCGAGCGGATGTCCAGAGGAAGATAGTGAACTAGTTACTCATCTCTCTAACCCTGAAGATTGCAGCAGCTTCTACAAATGTCTCAATGGTGAAGCCTACCTTAACTTGTGTCCCGACGGTTTGGAATTCAATTCAGAACTGGAAGTATGTGACTGGCCCGAAAATGCTAAC
The DNA here is from genome assembly GCA_963924015.1 of Macrophya annulata. Classification (NCBI taxonomy): domain Eukaryota; kingdom Metazoa; phylum Arthropoda; class Insecta; order Hymenoptera; family Tenthredinidae; genus Macrophya; species Macrophya annulata. Next base: position 18,318,494 of record OZ001261.1, read on the forward strand.
TGCGTTGTCGAATCCAAGAAGTAACTGGTAGATGAATATATTATCGAAAAAATTACCATCATTTCCTGGACGAATAACCAAACGCAAATGAATAATTACATGTGTACCATGAATGAGTAAAATAAACATCAGAAGTTGAGCATTTAAATATTGGTTTACTTAGAGTTTGGTTAACCTGTTTCTGGCCGTTCTTTCAAACTGCAATGGGAACAAAAATTTGTTTCATTTTTTACCAACAGTTTTTTTTTTTTTAATTTTCGAGTGAAACATTTTGAAATATTTTTCAAAATATCCAAGTTTACTTAGTTGGCTTTACAACTACTTCTAGTAACTAGAGACGGCTCTTTTCTATTACAAATTGAATCAGCCTGAAAGGGGTTAATCTACTTCCTCCTCCTGTATACTACTTCAAGAACCTTTGGCAACTCGTAGCTCGTCATCCACTATTATATTATAATCTTTTCAGAAAAACGACTTTCATTACTTAAGAACAAACTGGAGAAATAATTATGAAATATGAGTTAACGTAGTGAAATTGTGTGGAAAAAAAACTGTTCGAAAAAAAGTGTTGGAAAAAAAAAAAGAAATTTGAAATCACTACGAGCTTTTAAGACGAAAAACAATCGTTCTCCCCTTGTTTGCTCGAATGCAGAATGCACGCGAAGAGGAGTGTAAGGTTGATGGAAAGAGGGAAATAGGGGCAAGGGTTGTGGGATAGAAAAGGGGGAGATCTCCGATAGCGAAGCTCACAAAGCCCGCGTCCCGTGTCGAGCCGTTTTATTGCTAAACGGCGGTCGCGGCGAGTACGTTGGCGAGATTGAAAAGATTCAAAGCCCGTGTCGTCGTTTCGTGTCCCGTAGAGGTGGACTGTCGAGGGTTGGACGTAGAGATAGTCCAAAGGTATAGAAGGGGCGAAAAGGGGATGCATTTTAACGTAAAAAATATTCCTAAAATAATAAAAACCCCATACGATGTACATATATCGTTCGAACGTCTCCGAGTTTCTCCCTCGCTTCCACCAGCCAATGCTTTGCTACCCTGCCATCCCCTATTTCCCTCTATGCAAATTTCAAGAGCAGCGCTAGAGGCGGGCGAGCTCTGCCACTGACGTTTTTAATTATTCAATAAAAACCTGGGTCCCTGTACACATCCCGGTACCAACGCACCCCAGGTATTCACCCATCGTGATGTACACACACACATCCGCATTTATACCTACGCTTAACCGCTGCAGCCAGCTCGAGTAGGTACCTAGGTACTTTTGAGAGCTTACTTCGGTTATCCGATAACTCAATCGTCGTCGGTTGACTCAGCCCGTACGGCGTACGATAACTCGAAGTGGCGTTTTTTTTTTTTTTTTCCCTTTCCAATCTGTGAAAGTGCATCAGGGTGGTGTGGAAAGGATATATATCTCTATAACTATTTAATAATTTTTCAATTTTATTTATATTTTTTGTTCCCATGCCTACTTATTTTTTTCCGTTTCAAAAAAATTTTATGTACCCGTGAACAGGTAGCTTCGGATTTTTCCAGATTTCCGAAGGCTACAGAAGGAGAATACGTGTATCTCGCGTATACTATCACGGAGGGTGCGCATCTTTTCGTATAATAGTATTATAGAACCACTTTGATGTCTCGCTGTGGCCCGAGCTTTAAGCTGAATTAAGGCAGCTATAAGGACGCGAGATTCGAAATTACTTTTGCGAAATTTATAACTCGATTCCAGGAGAGCTGTACGTTCTTGTAGCCCGTCATGCCATGCCTGGAGCCTGGGATGACGGAAACGGATACCCGTCTGTTATACGGTCCCTCGGAGACTCGTTTGCGATTAAGTGGTTCATTCTTTTCGACATTGAAAGTGTAGTTCAACTTTTCGTGAAGTTATTCACTGTTTAATATATGTATTTCACACGAAAGCAACGAGCGACAGTAATTGTACATACTGTACGGACACGTAAAGCTGAGGTAGTCATGGCTCATTGTCAGAGAAACGGAGTAAAGTGTTTGTTTTGCTTTTCAAATCGTGATTTATATTTACAGTGCTAGCTCTAGACGAAGCGAGCTCCACATACCCATAGGGCATGATGTATAACGTCCAGCTTACACTGCATACAGTCTAGTACAGTCAACGACATTGGTTCTTGTAGAACTTTGAATACACATTTTCACGCTCGTTTTTCTCAGCTGTACTTTTTTCAAAAAATTTCAATATTCATATCAGAAATTAACACTAACTGTAACATTTTTTCAAAGATGTAATCGCCAAGGGCTATTGCTCTTGATGTGCTTCTCCACGGCTCAATTGAAAGATGTCTTTCATATATTTCCAGGTTTTCTTAGGACCGTTTGAGTCCACCAGGCTTATCTTTTTCATCGAAACTTTTCATGTACTTAGAAATGTTTTGAATTTTTAAATTAATTACGATATTTGAATAGCGTTTGGCCATATACGAATGGACCTTCTTCTCCGGCTAGTCTTACATGTGGGTTATAAAACCAGGATTAATTAACAGTTTTTCAAATATCAACTTTGTGCCTTGATCAGATAAAATAAGAATAATCTATATTAGGTCATAAATTTTGTTTTAACGTGAAAGTATCATCAAGACGAGTCTTTGATCCAGAAATAAATAGTATTATAGTCTATTTGATTTACGATAATTTCTCAGAAGTATTCGAGATTAATTTATCCAAGTCGATTTATACGCTTATCAATACGGCATGATATACAATTTAGATTTTCACGGAGTGGGGTGAATGACGTATAATTAAAATAGCGATAATAAAAAGCTAAAATAAGTTTAGCTGACATTCACCGAACGAATACGATGATTTGAAAATTTCTAGGGAATGCATAAAATAATGGGGCTGACTGTACAAGGGTCTGAGTAGACGGGCCAAGGCTCTACGAGTCTCTGGTCTAGATCTACGGTTCCGCAATTCTACAGTTCCACGGTTCCACGTAATCTCGAGAGCCGAGTTATCCTGACCACAACCCTGGTCTCGGTGGGCATCAGGTATTTATGAACCGCGGCTGGCCGCACTGCACCGGGTCTATTACCGGCGAATGTACTTCTCAGCAACCCCAGCCCTTGGACTTCCGCAGCCCTTGGTTCTAAGCTTCGTCTAGATCTATACGTTCTGCGAGAACGAACCACGATTATCCAGGTGTTGAAGTGTATCTCGAAATCTTCAATATTATTGGTAATTCGATGGTCTATTATATCTGCTTACGAATTAGTCACGTAAATGCTTGCATGAGTCATGAGAACTGTAATTTATATTGATTAGAAATTTGAGAAGATACAATCGATGCGGAAATCAAAGTTCAATTGAGCATGACTGTGCGCAAAGTGGGTGACAAAGATTGTAAAGAAAACCCGTGTAATTCATAAAGAGATTTTCAAACGGGGCACAAACAAAAGTCGAATTTAATAAAGCGAAGATCTTTTTGGTGCCACCTTCCACCGTATTTTAAAAGTCCCCAAATCTGACGAAAACGAAACGACTTTGTCCACCCATATGCCTTTCTACCATTTGATTAATCGATACATTTCAGTATAAATTTCAGATACTGATAAAAACCTAAAAGCTGCACGATGTCATGATGAAAAAAACTCGTGTTGATGTCGGCGGTAGGGACTGCAGCTGGGAATCAGGTTGACGGGTTTTGGTGAAAGTTTGCAGCATAAAATTAACGTAATTACACGTTTTATGCCATAACATTTTGGCGACGTAACAGTGAAGCGGAGAAGTGCATATAAGAAAATTTCCCAAAAGTTCAATATGGATGTTTTGTAACAAATTGTTGCCTCTCCCCTATAATTGCCTTTCAAGCAATTGTAATTTTTTTTTTTTAATGGCTCATAATGTGTGAATATCAATAGAACATATTTCTCTCATAATCAGTGAGATATAGAAACGGGATTATCTAGGTATTGTTTAATAATAGATTTGTCGAAATCGTCCATATATCATATGCTTGTCACTTCGTTATCAGCTGTCTTTTAATTATTCAGGCTTATGGGCAGGTCGATACCCGAGTATGGGCATTTGAGTAAAAAAAAAAAAAAAAAACAATCCAATCGATCCTGATTACAAATTGTCGAAGATATAATATCGATCATTACCTCAAAGTTCAAGTACATGGGATTAGAAATTTGGTAAATAATAGCCACCTGTCTGACTTATAACGAGAAAAAAAAAAATAAATAAATAAATAAATAAATAAATGAAGAAAATACTTTCAATCTGGATGGAAGTAAAGTCGAAGGTATAAGACGAGGATCTTTGTGACAAAGTTACTAAAAATTTTAATCCTCAAAAATACAACCAAAATTTTAGAACCCTGTCTTAGCCTCGAGCGGGTGACCCGCATGCCTTAGCTTTGTGGCCTTTGATGGAACAACGTCATTTTCCCCCGTTCAAGTATACCCATGTAAAGTCGACCTTACAACTTGACGGAAGCTTGACGTTAACGCGATGTGAAACAGCGAATAATGCACAGGTTTCGTTTTGAATTATCAGAAAAGCCTTGCGGCGAGTGAACGAGTGCGTGCAACAGAGGGCAAAGGGAGCTTTGAGACTCAAGTTTCGCCCGTTAAGACGATCTCTGAGAGGAGAGTAGAAGGTAGCAGCGTTTCTCCGCAGTTTACAAGGGTATTAAGCTCTCTAACATACCTGAATAAAAGCAGACAATTCCGGTACGGAATTCGCACCGTTTGATACTCCTTTGTGATAGGGTAGCTACCTGCAGCTACCCCACGGCTTCGTACAGTTACACAGGGTCCAAAGCTTTTGAAAATTATATATTCAAGGATATACCAAAGTCATTTACGGGTTTGCATCGTATGTCGATATTACTACGTTTATACGGCTATAATTCAGACGCAAACGCATTCGCATATACCACCAATATCTGAATTGATAAAAGGCGGAGTTTTATCAAAGTGGTGTGAAGCGGGAGTAAATTTGTAAGCTTGAAAACTTTTTGGGAAACGAAAATTATGAATATATTAGCGAACGCGCGTGGAGGGATGGAAAGAGGTTCGGGAATAATTAGCGCTTAAATTCAAATTTCGGATATTATAAAAAAGTTTTTAGGAGACGAGAGGCCCTCTCCCCCTTCCCTCTTCTTTAACCATTTTTTTTCTCTTCCCTTTTTTCGTTTTTTTTTTTTTATTTCATTTTTTATCCTCAAACCACAGCCGCAAAATGCTCATCGAGGTTTGTATTGTTGGCTGCGTCTTACAAAGCGAACTTTGTGTTATTACTTAGAAACTTGTTACACCCTCATTTCGGTTACCAGACTTTCATAGCATAATAGCTTTGTTTCTTATGCCAGATGATGATTCATTATTCGATCACAATGTTTCTCTTCATTCCTGGGTTTCTCTGATCACAATCAGCACGTGTCGACGTACAGAAAACGCCTGTTGGGATCTCAATCTTTCTATAATCTCATAGTAGCTATACGAATCGTTTCGTAGCAGATTTTACCCATTGGCATATTGGCACGCGCCGTATGTGTTTTACGGGCAAATTCAGCAATTTTCCATATTGAAGCTCAACATATCCACCCTCGACATCTATTTTCTATTCGCACTACTAGATATATCTTACTCATGCATCACGCAGTTCTAATCTCTTCTCCAAGATCGACGGATACGTTTAAAGCTCATTTATCGATTCATAAGCAATTATTTGTAAAAGTAGAATAAAGAGTCTCAACCCACAAAAAAAAAAATTCGCTACTCATATACCCTTGTTCTTCGATTAATTTCATGCGCGCAGCCTACAGGCTATTTTCGATCGGATTAAAGGATAACGATAATGACGATTTCTTAACGATGGTGACATTTACCCCTTCGGTAAAAATTCATGTGTGGTTATATATTCCTATATATATGGATGGTATACGTTTATGTATACAAACGTATGTACATACTCATGTAATACAGTAAAGTACAGAGCGATGGTACGTAGGTGGTACCTACGTTGTTCCCGGTATTTCTACGCTACGGTCGTAGGTACACAATAGGCATTGTGTTCCCGCCACGCGCAGCAACCGACCTCGACGTCGCCCTGGACCGCCTCCTCCTCCTCACGTATTGTCCAGGAGTGCCAGATCTCTAGGGACTCACTGCCCACTACCGAATTGCATTGTCGAAGAAGAAACGTCAAAGATAAGTTTTTTTTTTTTTTTTACCAAAAATGGATAAGTGAAGTGGAAACTGGATATCGGACAAATTAATACAATCGGTTTCAATAGAATCGGCGATAATTATACCCTGCAGATGATTTTCGAGTATAGATGTAAAGCGAAATATTGGTATAACATAAAAGTAAACCTCCCATGACATCGATTGCTTCGTTAGTAACAATGTCCCAATATAGAGGATACGTTGATATCAATCTGTGAAATACTATCGGCTTTTACAATGTTGGATAGAATTTTTTATTTTTTTTTTTTTTTATTTTTCAGCCAAAAATTGTACAGCGTTAAAAATTTTATCAATGTCGATTTAGAATTTACGATTAATTGTGCTAGATTTTATCTAACTTAGATTTTATCGGAATTTATGGAAAGCAAATAAGATATAATTTAAAGAATTTTGTACGGTGTTTTTTTAAAACCAGACCACATACATTGCCACAATTATTCATCGATTTCAGTCAAGGAATGTGCATATAGGTACTCGTTAATGCACGGTGTTTGTGGCTGTATAAAAAACGAGAAGAAAATAAAAATAAAAATAATGAAAAATAACTACAGTATCGAGGGTCCTATAATACGGCGGTACGGTTGACAGTGAAAAATCGACGTGCCCCACCGTCGAAGATTGCAAACTTTATAATAGAAATAGAAAGTTTGACGATATCGCAAAATTTTTTAATGAATCTCTCTAGACTAGAGATTTGATGCGCCAAATAATTCCCAGAGATCTGAAAGTCATTGATTGAAAAAAAAAGAAATCAATAAAAATTGATAAAAATATGTGTACAGATTCGTGATTCTGATAAGTCAACAAACGACTCTGAAAATTTTAAAAGGATATTTTTTCTTGATGAAAAGAATAACGCTAAGTGTCATTTCTTTCTACATTTTTTTATTCGATAAATTTCCGAATTCATACATCAAGTTATATTCTTCTCTCAAGTTTCTCTCTGTTTAATTGAATCTAAATGACAGTCTAGTTTAATTATCGCATTGATAAAAGAACTTCAAGAGTATCTGAGGATCGCGATTATAAACTTTTATATAGATGAAGGGTTTACCTCAGAGAGGATAAATAACGCGTCCAGTTGACCGAGGTAAATTAATTGTTGAAACTTTTTCTCTATCTATCTCGAAACGAGCACTCCTGTAGTATACCTAGCTATACGTTGGTAGTTCTGGTTCTCGTTCTCACACAATCTGCTGTAAAGATATAGTACCTACCTTCCAACGCGTGTTTCATCCCCTTGCGCTCATATGTTTGTACGCGGGTTCGTGTTTGGCATAGAGCTTTACCTCTTTCCACTAACAAACATATTCTCTCCTTGGCAAGCCCAGTTCCGAGCAGTTCTTATTCTCTCAGCTATCGTCGTTATAATGTAACGTGGGTGGATTTGATCGAGTGACGCATGTTGCAGCACGCGATAAAAAAAAAAAAAAAACTATTTGTTTTTTGAAAAATAAAACAAAAAATATTTATAGTTAATCAATCAAATGAAATTGAAACCCTTCAATGATTAATCCCCGATTTAAACAGATTCTTAATCCAGAATTAGTTTGAAAGCTATGAGAGTAATCTTCAATCATCGGAGTATAATTTCTTGTTACATAGTGACATCGGTGTGTAATCTAATTGTTACAAGAGTTGATAGACGACTGTATAATGATATCACTTTCGTCTGAAAATGGCGTTAAAATATATCCTTGGAGGAGGGGGAGGGTGAAACAACGCTGCGAGTTTTTAACGCGATTAAAACAATTAAAATCGCATCAACTTGAGCGAGTGGAGCAGGTGAGGGTATACCTACTCGCGAGATTTAAAAGTAAAATACATAGATTAAAATACAACCAGAATTGTTTTTTTTTTTTTTTTTTTTGTACGGACTTAGTGGAAAAAGGAAGAGAACTGGCAAGACAAGGGAGGGGTAGGGTAATAATATTCTAGCCTTAACAGCGATCCAAGTGTGAGGCTGAAATTAAAGTGAAAAAACTTAGAATTCGTGGCCAGAAAAGACTGGCGAAAGACAGGAAAGTAGAATAAGGCCATAAGGAAGGGAAGGATAAAAAATAAAAAAAATAAATAAAAATAAAAAATAAAATAAAATAAAGAGAGCGAGGGCAATGTTGCGTGGCACCGAGGTTCGCAGGGAGTCTTTTAAGTCGAGGTCTCGTTTGATCGTGAGGCACTTACCTACCCTCTCTTCAGCAGAAAGCGCGTCGGCGATTCTTTTGGATAACGGATATTAATCGTAAGAGGGAGGCAGCTACCATTTTATGGGCATACGTTTTATTCATGTGCTTTCGCCTATTTATTCTTATTCTTATAACTTTAAAGGATCAGGCTCCGATCTCTTTGTAGGGTCTTATATTTTTTCTCCATCGTTCAATTTTCTCCACTTAACTCAATGCGAATTCAAAAAACGAAGTTAGTTCCCATGGAATAACATGGTGAAAATTCTTTAAAAAATTCAACTACAACGATTAGACATCTGTATTTAATTTCTATCACAATCCACCTGTACATATTAGGGTGATTGAAAAAAAAAAAAAAACTATTTTTTTTTTCAAAGTGGAAAATATTCTTGTCGTACTTTTCGATGCTTATATATATCTCAAGAAACAGTCTACTTGAAAAAATTCTGTATAGTCAGTTTTGTCAGAAATTGAACGCTCTATAAAAAAAGGTCTCTTGGTATTTTTTGATAAATCTAACTGTTTCCATGTTATTATACGTTATTATATATAATTATTAACAATGACTAGCTTAGGAATAGTTAGATTGATCGAAAAATACTAAGAGACATTATCTTTCGAGTGTTCAATTTTGAATAAAAGGTATACCTTTTAAATAGATTAGTTCTTTTTACGATCTTATCACGATTGAAGAAGACATGTATAAAAATTTTTCAAAGAAATTCTTTATTTATTAGTACTTTACACTAAGTAATACATAATATTTCAGTAAGTCATATCAGGCACGAGAATCAAAGTATGTTATCGGGGTAATCGAGCTTATTATTGAGTATAAACATCCATGATAGTCTAATCTCAGATTCAATTACGGTAAATAGTAGGTAAAAATTGACAAACAAACGAGTACGAGTAAACAAACGAGTATGAAAAAAAAACCCAGATTGTACTGCGCGTCACGAATTGAGTAGAACCGTTTTCGGTAAAACGGAACATTTATAAGCCATAAAAGTGGGCAAGTTTCGTCGTAGTTGAAAGATCCGTTAAAGTTTTACGGGGTCAGACCTAAAATGCTACCGTTTCGTTGAGGCGTCAGAGTGTGCGTAGTCGAAGGCGTGCGTGTGTTATGCCTATCTTTAATGGTACCTTTAGGGCAGTTCTTGGAGTGCCTTGAGGGGTGCCGTCCAGTGGAAAAAAGTCGTAAATTAATTTTACATCTCACGGTATTTTTTCTTCCGTCTTCTAGGCCGCAACAAAAATTTAAGAATTTTTTCGATGCGATACACAGCGACGTAGCCCTTAAGAATGTTTAATGCTTTAGGACCGCCAATTGCAGTATTGAATTGGGGTACAATTACTTCGGCGAATTTATCTAATGGTAAAACGATAAACGATATGAGAGTAAATTTGAACATCCTTGGAGCAAGTGGTCCAGAAACCATCACTGGAATGTGGATTTCATCGAAACGACTGAAACGCTATACCTGCGACCCTCGGGTCATGGTGGTTTTGGTAAAATATTTACGGAAACCGGATGTGGGGTCGCAACCACTGAATCGGATATCGCAGTCGAGGTGGCTGACCTCTTGAACCGCGTTGGTTACAAGGAGCACCATTCCGTTTCTCACGATTTCGTTTCGTCTACCAATATACATGAACAAGACAAAATGAAATTGGAATTTTAGGAGCGGGATAAAGAAATTTGGATCTGGTATGCGGAAGGGTATTTGAAAGAAGCGATCTCGTGATAAAGAAGAAAAAAAGAAATAAATAAATAAAGGCCACGCGATCTTCTTTAATATTTCTTATCTCGCCCGATCCGCTATCTGTTATGAGATTAACTCAAGTTAATATCAAGGAGCTTATTTATATCAAAATCTATCGAATTTTTTATCGCGATGATTCCGCCTAAACGTTTATTTTACTGATTAAGAAGACTGCGCATATCCATAAGTCGCTTGTGTATCACGTAGGTATCTAGCGATTCTGTGCAGCGAGAGATATCTAACCAACGGCAGCTGACTGTATGAGCAGGCGTTTTTCGGTTGTATAGGTAAACAAGGGTAATTTATGTACTCGAAGATAGCGGTGAGATATAAATGAGAATTTAAGTACCCCGCTGGGATTTTTCGTTTAGCATTTTCTATTCCGCGAACCTTGCGATAAATTTGATCCATAAATTCAAAGATCCCGATGCATTCGACTATTTAATGGCTCGACTCACCTCCTATTGGGTAAAGTATTCCGTTTCATCCCCCATTGAGGGGTGAAACGGATGAAAAATGTCTATGTGTATTGGTGTACGTTTATTTATATGCATACATACATATATATATATATATATATATATATATATATATATATATATATATATATATATATATATATATGTATATATATATATATATATATATATATATATATATATATATATATATATATATATGTATATATATTTATATTTTCCCAACACGATCGGAAGTTGACAACGTTGACAGCCAGCCGTTCCACCCAGATCAATTTGGTGAAAGCATTTATAGGATTCAATACAGGTACCTATATAGGGGATTTTATACCGTAGGTACCTACCGCTCGGTGTGTCGTCTGAATTAATTATCAGCCGTTTGCCGCGTGGCGAAGAAAGTCACCAACCCCAATTGACTGGCGTTTGTAGGTATAGAAATTGTAAACATTTACTGTCGACACGGTCTTCACACAATAAGCTCTCTATTGAATTCTAACGAACACGGAAACTAATTTATTTCAGACTTTAAAGTAGGTATATACATCACATTGTCAGACTTTGAATTATTTCCGTACAGAGTTGGGGTAATAATTTGTCAGAGTATACCATTTACCATTAATCATTTGTATCACTACTTTACAAATAAGTTCAACATTTGCACAATCAGTCCTGCAATCATTACAATCAAATATATTACGTATCTACACCCAGAAAAAAAATTAGAAAACAGAAGATCATAGGCCAATTCACTTTTCGATAGGTAATTGGAAGGCATGGATGCTAGTATATCGAGGGTTGATTTGGGTTGAAATTTTCATTGGAATTCATAACGGAATTTCTTACAATCTTTGATTGCTCAGTGGATTATATTAATTGGCACTTATTGGCTATTAATTATGGAGAAATTATCGATATCCGATAATATTTTTATACACCATAAACATTGATAACATCGAAAAACATGCTTAAGAATTCTTTTTGAAGAATGAAAAAATACCATGAAATGAATGAATGATATGTCATAATTTTAGGCATAATTCGACAATTTCTGGATCCACTAAATGGTTTTATTTTTCTTGCCCTGAACTTGACGAACAGTTCTTAAGGGAAATAACCCCAAAACATGTCCCGTGCTTGTAATCCTATTAGACGCCAAATCGTATAAACCGAATAAAAAAAAATTGTGATTCAAGAAGCTTTTCGAGTAAATCCTTTCATGATCCGTTTGTTCCTTTTTGTTTTCCGCTACAAAGCGAGCCACCCCTGTTTTCGAAATGTTACTAATCGCAAGATGACAGCTCTGTACCGGGTACATAGCACCCGCGAATTGCGGTCTCCAGGCGAGAAATGTTGAACCTTCAGAAGTTCCGGCGTGGTCGTGGTTCCGGGGGCCAGTTTTAGTTCTAGTCGCGGTATAAGGGTCGTGGGTCTCAACTCGAGGGCGAGGAGGAGGCGAGGTTTGCGACTCAAGTGCGGCAAGCGCCGGCTGCCGTTGAATAGAGAGGTAATGAATCCTGGCGGACACCATGGACACCGGACACCGGACACGGAAGAGGCGAGACCCTCCAGAGTTTGGCCTATTTATGCTCATACAGTTCCGAGACGACTCGTTGCTCCCCGCATACTTCGTCTTCATTGGCGATGACCTCCCCATGGAAAAAAAAACTGACCCTTATACCAACGTAGGAGCATATTTTGTTCTCTCGTATAGAAAAATTATCTCTATCTACGCAACACACCTAAAATTATTGTTCGATTATATGAAGTAGATAAGTTTTTACGAAATACGTAAGATTAGTAACGTAGAAATGGGAATCCCAATCAATCAAGCAATAAATTTATAGACATACCGACTTGCTGATAATTATAATTACTCCTGTCTTGATAGTAATCTCGATGAGTAGATTAATCGAAATTCCAATCCAGGATTTGGTTTATAAAAGAGCCCCGGTATTTGGCACTCATCAGTTCGAAGCAATAATTCAACATCATGAAAGGTAGGTTGATTTTTACTTAAACGTTCATTTGAAGTGAAAGTTTGTTACTTTTATTTATTTTTTGAGAATTTTTGTTACATTTGATGAATTCTACTATAACTGTTTTTCAATTACTTGTATTTCATTGTTCAGCTAATTCAATCGACACTATAAGCTTTTCTCACTTTTCTCTCAAAGAATTCACGACCAATTTTCGCCAACGTATAACATGATTGAAATTTTTTCTGATTTTTCTTTTTCAGTACAATTCTTCATCTTTGCCTTCCTGGCCTTAGTGGCTACGGCCTATTCATGCCCTGAGGTAGATGGCGAATACGCTACTATTCTTCGCAACAGAGAGGACTGCGGCTCTTACTATATCTGCTCTAACGGAACACCGTATCTTTTCGCGTGTCCTGATGGTCTTGAATTCAATGCAAGATTGAATGTGTGTGACTGGCCCGCGAACGCGAAATGTATTGTCTGGAAGCCGAGACCCACGACTACTCAAAAACCCAAACCTACATGGAAGCCGAGACCCACGACTACTCGAAGACCCAACAAGCCAAGAGATCTCGAAGTCGAGAGTGAAAGCAAATGAATAATTGTACGTAGGTAATACATATGCGATTAAAGTATCAATAAAAAAGAATTTTTATTTTCGAATATGGGTTTACCGAGCCTCAGGGCATTATTTGTTGATTCTTACCACACACCCATCCTCTGTGCGTTACATTCGTTTTTTTAATTGCATCGATTGTAAAAATGGAGAGGATTTAAGTGCCGGATTTAAGTTGATGGTAAATTCTATCAACTAGGTACGTGAAATAGTTTTACGACAAGTAGCCATATAGGTATGCAGGAAAAGTGTAGAGCAGCAATCGACCGGGCAGGCACGGGGTTGGATAAGGGGCATGAAAGGGTGGCGTAACGGGCAGCGTCGGCCGTCATAAGCCGGACAACCGGAAGAAAAACTGCTAAACGAAAACGCCGCGTAGAAAATCAGACCCGGAGATCTAATGGGGAAAAATAATGGATTTCACGCAGTAAAGATCTTCGGACGAGATCTCCAACATCCTCTTCGGCTCTTTACTTCGAAATATATACCCTACACTCTATATATACAGTCCGAAATTCTGTGAAAGTCTATCGCACAATTTCACACAAACCAAATAACTTGGAAATTTTTATACTTATGGTAAAGGAAGTAGTTCTAAATTGGATAGTAATTTTTTTTTCGTAACCCTATGCATAAAATTAAGTAAAATATAGACGAATAAATCCACGACAAAGACGGTAGTCACATTGGTTTTGAAAAATGTCTTTAGCAACGTTTTTCATAGAAAAAAACTAATTCAATCCAATACTGTGTGAGTGCCGCAAAGTTGGATCCAAAAAAATGAAGTTTCTTACTTCGTTTTTTGTAATTTTTCTCATTCTGTTGAGATGAAATTTCCTCGGTTGGACTCATAAGTATCACCCTTACTCTGAACCATGTAATCACTTGGTTAACCGTATAAAAAAAAAAAGCTGTAAATTAAATGAAATTTTCTTCAACTAGATTTCGTATAATTATGCAACAATATAGTTAAGTTGAAAAGTTTTTCCTCCGTCGAAGTTATTGAATTGAATATCTTACCGATTGAAGTAAACTCGCGTAATTGAGGTAGCCTGGGAATCTAGATACAATAGGAGTTGTCTTCGATCGTTTGAGACAGTCGATTCTATCCTCGGGATAGCAGCAATAGGAAAATTGGTCGAGGACGTCTTCTACAAGGGGTTAAACCTGACCCGAGTTAGGTAGGTACTATGGGTACGGTAGGTAGGTAGGGTAGATGGGTATAACTGTATAACTCTATAGTCTAACTCCTAACTCCGATCCAACTTTGTTAAAGTTCAAAATTGGCGGCGTAGGGTTATCGCTGTACCGTACGTTGGGTATATCGACGGACGAGCTAGCGAGCGACCAGGCGCGGTCACTCCGCCCCCGCATCAGATCCTGGTCGTCCGTTCCGCAGTCGCAGTCGCAGTCGCATTAGCGTTCGTATTCCGAGTAGCTGGACACAGAGGGAAGCGTTGGACGTTGTAATTAGGGAGGACACATCACGCCCCAGGGACGCCGCAGCCGGCTGCCCCGCGGACGGTCGTACTTCATTTCGGCTGATTATGCCTGCTCGCCAGTATTGCAACGGGAACCTAGGCTACCTGCCGAGGTGCTCATGGCCCCGGGCGCACGCATCCCTATACACCTAAATACTCGTACTTATGTATATACCTTGAAATACATGTGTTGGTATACATATATTCGCGTAGTTACAATACGAGTGTAGGTATAGGCGAACGATGGTCAATTGAGCAGACTGGTATACGGTAGGCGTCTGTGGAGTTTGGGGTGAAATCACCCCTTAATGGACCCTCTAATGGACCGGTCTGCTAATCTTCGCGTCCCGTCGCCTCGCGATCGATTCTTTTTCCCGCGCCTTGTTCATCTAAGAACCCCTACGACGGATCGGTCAATTAATGGGGTGTATATGTACCCTGAAAAGGAGCGTTTTTTAAGGAACTACAGTACGCGTGTTGTGAAAGTATTTTAATCATTGGTACTGAAGTGATACTTTTTTTTGGACATACAGGTTAATTTTTATCAAAACTATAATAACGGATAACTATAACATCGAAGCTTATCCTTACTGTAATCAAAATCGTATAATTTTATGTTTATGGCGAGTATAAGAAACGATAGCGTCTCCAAAATTTTTCATCGATTCAATATCGAGGATTGATGTTTAACAACGGGTCTGCAGGTCACGTGGTTGGCTAGCTGGTGTGCACTGAGTATGGCCAATTATTGAAGGTGCAATTAACGCCCGCACTAATTGCTAATAAAAGTTACAATAAGTAATTAGTGCCCTTCGACGGGGTATATCTATATGTTGATAATTAACTCTCACGTAGAGTTGTATTTTTTTAGATATATTTTTGTTCAGTTATTAAAATTCCCCCGTACTTAACACCCGGTGTAGAAACGTGTTTCTAACACGTAGGAGCATACATACATAAACAGTAAAGAGGAGGAACTGCAGGACACCCTGCAGAGGCTGTCGATGCGGTTTGGCGCTGTTTGACGCTGACCAATCGGATTATCCGCCCAATTCCAGTATCCAAAATCTGATAGGCCCTCGAACAAATAGCGTTGAGCTGGATATGGTCGAGTATAGTATACAAGGTGACCGTTGAAAATCGATTATACGTAATAAATACAACGAAAGATTAGACCGCGGTTGATACTATAGGTACCTTAAATCAGAGTAATTTCCTTTTGCGAGATATCATTTTTCAGGAAAAATATTAAACCCCATTTCAACCCCGACGTACCTACTCCCATAAGGTATAATACACCCGCTGAGACTAGAACAGCGTACATACTAGACCTAATAAAGGTATATACTTTATTTGTAGCTAGGGACGGTACGGTTAGTATCACGACGGGCATTTCGTTTCTCCAATCACAACGGGGACGGTCGTTTCGAGCGTAAAATATTCTCACGGTTATGGGTTTGATACTTTTTCTACTATAGTCAGCTATTCGCGTACTACCACGTGAACCAAGAAGATGATCGGTATGTTAGAGCGCAGGGAATGGTTTGCTTACTTTATTTTTTTCTTATTCCAAACTTTCTTTCATTTCAAACGTGAATATCGTCAGGGTTGAACGCATATCCACCCCTGAATACTTTTATATTTTTGTATCATTTTCTGTTTCAGCCTGGCAGCGATCCCTACGCGTTTGTAGAATTTGGCGACCACCTTGGAGCATCCGCTGCTCTCGCAGCTCTTAACCAAAGGCTTTTTTTGGACAAGGTGAGTAACGAGTTGTTTCTTATTTTAATAGAAAAAAAAAAAAAAAAAAATGGAAAACATTAAGAATAAATTAACTAAGGTATAATCACGTTCTGTTTCCCAATTCGAAATCTGTTCATCCGGTTATGTTTATCAGACTTCCAGCATATGACGGGGGTTTGACTTTGCTTGGTAGAAGTTTAGTCAGTGAACAGTGGTTAAAGTTTAGCAGCAGCTGGTTACCAGGCGACAGGTAGGTAGGTAGATAGGTAGGTAGGTAGGTAGGTAGATACGTACAGTACATATATAGATCCATGAATACATATACATACATACATGCATATAGAATAGAGAGGGGATAGACTTTGGAATATTGGTCTCCAGCTCAAATGGGCAATGCCGCAGGAATATGTCACTGTACCGAGTTTGGCACGATGTGGTTAGAATTCTACAAGCTTCTCCTATCTCGTTTGGGTACCATTCCTTGAGTCAAAACCTTCCGCGTCGTTTACCTAGCCCAATATAGAATGAGATGTGAAATCGGTGGGGTGAGATATAACACGAGGAGTGGTTCAACCCTGTTAATCCAGATTCATTTAAGTAAGTTTTGACGTGCGGTGGTAGCCACGTTACTTCCACTCGCTATCGGATGAACCGCACATTGAATATATAGGGAAGAGGAAAGGCCCGCGGTAGTTGCAGATAATTATGTACATACATACATGTATATACCTATATACAGACACACGAGTAAACATATATTTTATCTAATGCCTGAACAGACTGTAATATTTCCTGATCGTCAAACTCTTGTAAAAGGGTTTAGTGTTAATTTATGTTATGATAATACTAGGCTGAACAGTCAACGAGCGTATCCAGGCTAGTAGGTACATACATACGTACAGTCAACGATCAATGTGGCTTAGAGGTTGTTCCTACCTAGTTTTCCGCGGTAGCTAGTATTCGAGAATATGCGAGGATGCGAATACGATTGGAAGCGAAAAGCTTAGCCAATGGCACGCGGTGCAATTTCAAGTAACGACCGGGAATATAGCCCCAGCCAAAGGGATTGGGCTCGGGTGGTCGCGGGGTAAGTATACTCGCCCCCTATGTATACGGTACGTGGTATTCGTTGGTGCGGGTATGCCGCACATATACGCAATACCTGGTGTATCGCGTTAAACTTCGAGGTTAATTCCCCTCGTTATAGAGGTCCCCCGTACGTACTTTCCAGTGTGACTTGACTCGGCGGTGTTAGTAAACCTCCCAGACTGCATTGCGGAACTTAGAAGACTAGGCTCGTGAGCTCAACTAAGAGAGTTGGTTTCTTAGTTCACGTAGCTGCGACAAATGTCTTGGTCCATATCCCCCCGCTCCCCGCCCCGCGTACAGCATATTATGTCAGTTAAAATCCATTTTCCACGTATTTAATACCGCCCGCGTTTAGGCTCCAGCCATTGCTTTAGTATAATGAATTTGTGGACCGTGGAAAAGCGGTATTTACGCACAATCACTGAGCTTTCGTGGAGCCGGAAGCTGTGCCGTTGATTATTGAGCCGTTAAAAGTTCTATTAAATCGACGTAATCGATTACCGGTTTTAAGGGACGTTGATACTGCGCCTGGCTTGCGGCGTTTTGTTCAATGTGTTTCGCTGGATGAATGCGACATTGTCCTGGGAGAGAAGACGCTAAGGAATGGAATGGAATGGTACTGAAATGGCGGAGGGGGGAGGGCGGGGGGGGGGGGGTGAATAAGAGAAAGGGATAGAAAGAGATAGATGTACGGGGGATGGGCTTTCCGCAAATCGCAGATGTAGGTAATTTCACGGTGTTGCTTCGCATTAATGCGAGATCAAGTCTGCAGGCTGTACCTACCAGTACGACTGACTCTGCAGCGACGACACTACGATGCCGTACCAAAGAATACCGCGAGTACCTACATCTACCTCTAACTTACCTTCAATGTAGTATATTTACTACATCCGCTAGTAATTTAGCACCGGTTTTTGGCCTTAAGCTTTGAGTATATAGAACTAGGGTTGGACTTTGTGATTGGTGATAGGGATTGAATCCTTCACTCGTCTTATTCATTTTTGGCAACGATTTACCATCGGATTTCGCACACCGCCTTTTGCAGGATTGTTTCGTTTTGTTTCGTTTGTTTTTTTTTTTTTTTTCTTTTTCCTGTTTTTTTTTTTTCTTCTATTCCCGCTCTTCATCGCCTTACCTCCGCCACCTCAATCTACCCCTGTTCCCACCAACCGCGACGTCCCCTCTGCTTTTGCCCTTTTTCTTTTTAACCAACGTCTGCGTTTTCGTATTTCTTTTACTTGAACGACGGGATCTGCTTCCCCGATTTGCCGAGAGGAAATCATTAACAACCTCCTTTCAATTCGCGCCCGTTCAAAGAACCTCAACCAAGCGCGTTGGTTCGGAGACCCCGAACTCTCTACCTTCGTTTCAGAACCAGGTATTAGGTACGTGGATACAAAGTATACTATACAAGAATTTATATATATATATATATATGTATATATAGCACTATGGCTTTGGGTCTTTTCAAAACTCAATCCAGTACACGTAGCTTTATGATTTAGAGACAAGTATCGAGGAAAGTTGTTTCGATAAAGATTCTAGGATATATTATTATATGTATATAGAATAAGATAGATAAAAAGTTTGAACGTATGTATTTATGTATTTAATATACATATAGTAAATATACGTGTTTTACATACATACGTACTTTTCGAAGATTAAAATTTCCATCGACAACGTAGATATGGAGGAGGAAAGAGACTAGGCGAGACGAAGCGAAGCGAGACGAGGCATACGCGTGATTAATACACGCGGAGCGACGAGTGACGGCCGGAGGGATGAAGGGGTGGAATGATTGTGGGCAGAAGAACGGCTGCTCAAGGGTTGAGTCCCGAGGGAAATCAGGAGGCAGTGGGCCACGTGGGATAAACCACGGGGCTCGCCAAAGTAGCTTGTCAATAACTTAAATCTCAATTCTAAGTTCCGTCCCAAATGGTTTTGACGATTTCTCATCTTCCTCTCTTTATCTCGCCTGCATTCTCTCACTTAAACAATCCAAAGGCTACGATCCTTCAGAATATTTTCACATCTTAAAGTAAGTATAAAGGTGAACCAGCTGTCTGTGTCTAGGTACAACATGTTTTAGTTATATTATTAGTAAGAACAGTATCATCCCTTGGGACGCCCTCAGGACTCGGTTGCAGGGATTCCCCTGAGGCCAACTCGGTCCCGCGCTGATAAGACAAAAGTTGTTCCGCGATTTCGGCAGTTATAGCCAAACAGCACGCAACAAACTCTGTTCCCCTCGTAAATACTGAATTCCGTTGCGAAGCGAGCATTATTATTGCCCGGTTCCTGAGCGAATCGACCCGTAGCGTGCGCCAAAGTGACCAGTAGATAGATAATATCCATGTCAACACATTGTAAGTGCATAAGAAGACGCTGAGTGCAACTCAAGAGTTGAGACCTAAACGCGATTTTGGTATATAATTTTTCCTATTTGCATACTTGAAAAATAAGTTTCAAAAAGCGAGACAGGAAGAGAGTCAATCATGAGGCAGCTAATCTTCGGTAACAAGTTCGCATCAAGTAA
The DNA here is from genome assembly GCA_963924015.1 of Macrophya annulata. Classification (NCBI taxonomy): domain Eukaryota; kingdom Metazoa; phylum Arthropoda; class Insecta; order Hymenoptera; family Tenthredinidae; genus Macrophya; species Macrophya annulata. Next base: position 18,338,593 of record OZ001261.1, read on the forward strand.
TTGCGTTCAACCTTTCACACATTTTTTCCAGATGAAATTTCTAAACGCTGTGAGTATGCTTAAGGGTAGTTTAAACTCTCTCAAATAATAGAGAATGGAGGAAAGCTTGAAAGCGTTTTACTACAGTCTTCAATGTTACCTGCTAGAAGGGTAGAAAAAGTGATAGCACAAAGAAGAAACTTGTTGGTGAGGGTTAAAAAAAAAATAATAGAAAATCTTTAACTCGGCACTGCAATGAATGATCGTTTTTTGAATGGTATATATATTTTAGTTTAACCGTTGAAGGTGATCGTTGGAACTTTGTGAAGTGGGTATGTAATATCGAAGAAAAGTTCTTTGTATTTAAACTTTGAGGCGGATTGCTCGCTGAGAGCTACGAAGTCTGTTATACTTCCGCGAGCTGGATCTCTGGCAGAACAAGCAATCTTTAGCTGAGAGAAAATGCCGAGGGGGTTTTCAAGGTTAATAATATTTACTCGGTTTGTTTGATCGACCCTCCCGACCCTCTGGCTATATATTTCGCCCCGTCGCCTACATCGTTGCATCGTCCTTCCGAAGGGATGGGTATGAGATTAATAATATACCGATCAACCTCTGTACTACGGGCATTGTCCGAACTTGCCTCTCTGTCTTTATATAGCGCGTGGAACCCACCACAAAGCTCCTCCCTCCCAGGAGGATTAAATATTGGCTGCGATTGTGATTTATAGTAATTGCTAACGGGGGTGGGTAGGTATAGGTACCGGGGAAAAACGATGCCGAAATCACGCGCCAGAGAGAGATAGAGAGCGAGAGACAGAGGGAGATGGGGAGATGACTAGCTAGTATCTGCTGACAGATGCATTTGCCAAAATATTACGTCGTTATATTATACTTTATTCGTTTATCCCATGATTTTATCAAAGGTGTAGGTATATATGTATTCAGGGTGTGTCTTTTATACCTTTATATATGTATATACATAGATATACGGTGTGAAACGATTTGTTGTTAGGTAGGTATACGTAATGATCGTTCGATATTTCAATTTCCACTGTGGGAGTTGGCGAAGCCCCTGCTTTAGCGACAAAGTGGTCCAATTTCAAGTGAAAATTAATAGAGCAATTACCGTTCTGAAATTGGGGTATAAAGAGAGGAGGTTACAAAGAGATTCTTGCGTGTTAAGACTTACGTGAGTTTAGACGTATGGTGGTTCGTTCTTACGTAGTTATACGCGTTTCACCCAATTCCCCCGTTAGCTTTGTACACGTAGCCATACCAAACCTTATATTTAAACTCAGTTTTCGGCTTTTAAAATAATTATTGCACGCAGCCGTTGTCGCGGAGTGTACGTACCGTGTAATTAATTACTTGTTAATTGCCTCTAATTAAGGGTAAATAACGAGAGATTCAGGTCCCGGTGATTTAACGTGGGGGTACCAGCCGGTGTCCGATTATTATTTTTCGTTTTAGCCTGCGGGCTAGTGGCGATCGTTTCATCCTACACGGGTCGAGTTTGAAGAGGAAGTAACGGAATCTAGCAAACTTTTCGACAAAATAAAATGGAATAAAAGAAGAAGGTAGAGGAGAAGGAGAATAGGAAGAAGAAGAAGAAGAAGAAGAAGAAAAACGACAGCAAATAAACACCGTGGAATCAACGTGCCCCAATCGTGTCCAATCACGGGCAATCAGGAGCCAATCAGAACCAATCTGTCGATCTTTGATCGGACCGATAGTCCCGGTGATCCCGTAGCTCCGAAGGCGTTCGTAAACCCATACTTCTTATACTACGGGTAAGAAATAAGGGGAAGTTGGCTCGTATTGGGATACCAAATGGTGGAGAGTGAAATGGGGGAAGCGGATGCTGCCTACGCGGAAGGGAAACTTAATGAAACGCGTCGCTGACGAATAGAACAACTAATTGTATCCGAGAGGAATTAATAAAAACGTCCAATGCGATGATGCTCGATCGTGAACATCCCTCGTATACCGTTGAGGTATATCTCGTTCGCCAGCACCTGGTTGCCACCCTCGTTTATGGCGTTCCCATAATCGCCCGTCAAACTCGTTCTCGCACGATCTAGACCGCGCCTTAAAGAACCCGAGGCTCTTTGTCCGATAGTGTATCGATATTTCATGAAATACCATTTTTTTAATGAAAGTATTGGATAAAAAATTCTTATAGAAAAATTGATCGATTTAGAAACTGAGGTGATCCGATGCAGGCTTCAAAAAGAAGGAATTTATATTTTTATGAAGATTTTACGGAATTTAGAAACGATGGACCGATGGACCGTTGTGCATCAAGAATGTTAATTGAGTTACGGGAACAAGGGCTAGTTGAGAAACGAGGGCTTGTACTTTATTAAGAGACGAAAGATAAATGCAAGATTTTATCGAAAAATTGTGTCTACTCTTTTAAACACAAATATTTTTGGCAAAATTAATGAATTGTTTTCCGGGCAGCATTTTAGGAAAATAAACGTAACCGTAAGTTTGTTGTTTTACACCAAAAAGAAACTTGAAATTTTCTTTTCTTCCCGTATACATAAATCTTTCCCCGCTATTTACCGCAGTGCAGAATCTATTACAAGAAAATTTTCAGTAGTTTTTAGCAGACAATTGTTACACACGCGACACCTGCCTCTGCAGACTTACATTAGTGATTTTTGTAACGACGACGGAACGTTGTGAATAGTCGTGCTTGATGCTACGAGCAATGTTTGCAAAAAACTTGAGAATAAACTATGAGTTGTACGTAGTGAAAAATGTCGACTGAACGTACTGATAAAACAAGCTAGGCCGTGGGGGCCGCGGTGAAACGCTCAATTGCTGCGGGGGGGTTCAATTGTGAAGGCCCCCACCGACCTGGGGCGCGATGGTGGAGTTGGAGGTGGAGGTGGAGGAGCGGGTCTAGCCCTCGGGGAGGTTCTCCTTCCTACGCGCGTTTCGACGTTCGTTTCCCCTCGCGGTAATCGATCAATTGAAAATCGCTCAAACGACAATCGATTTGAAATCAATTGGAGCGGCAGCGCGGGCGGTGTAAAACTAACTGGATACGTATTTCTCTCTGTTCCCCTGGCTCGAATCTATCCCAGCAGCAGTAGCAGCAGCTACCGGAATCCTCCTCTCTCTCTCCCGGCCAACGAGCTACCCCTGAGCCAACACCCCTTTGTCTTCCGTCAGTTGAGCGTTGAATTTTGGTTACAGTTCACTCGATTTTCTCTCTTTTATTTAATTCAAACCTTGCACCGTATTTTCCTGCTATTCAGAGGTCGGCTTATGCTCCAAAAACACCCCCCGTTCCTTTTTTTTTTTATTTTTTATTTTCATCTCGTTTTGTTTCCTTTTTCTTCTTTAGGTTATAAGACATAACCGGGGGGTAGTTTTTATCGTTGTTTATATCATCGGCAATAAACCGAGGAGAGTAGTCAGCCTCGTAAACCGCGTACGGTCGTTCCGGGTTCGCTCAATTTGCGTTAATTTTACAATCACGTGGTACGAGTGAGGGTGAGAGTAGGCGACGAACGTTTATTTCGCACACCAAGAGTTCAAAGATCGTTGCAGTTTCCTGCTGATATTTTATGTAACAAAAACTAAACACTGAATACGTAAATACACGTCATAGCTGCAGTACACCGTTGTCGTTTTCACTATATTCATTTTATCCATTTTATTATTTCCTTCTATTTTTCTGGTTTTTACCTTCATTTTACTCAAGATAAAACTTGGATACATCTAACAATAAGAGTTTTCTGTTCTCTCCAGCTGCAGGCTAAACTTTTTTCCAAAGTGTATAAGCAAACACACACATACATACATTCGTACATAAAGTAACCGGGTTCCTGATGAGAGAGTCAAAGCGAGATTGGTAAGGATCCTCCGATGATCCCCGTTCCTTTTAAACCCTTTGTTACTTGGGCGAGTAAAGTGTCGAAGCGAGGGTTGTCGGGGTGTATAACGGAAGTAGAGAGTAGGCATCATACAAAGGACAAAGAGGGCCGTCGGCGCTAATTTGTTCGTCCGAAAGCGGAACGGGTGCAAAGCGCCATTGCGTCGTAAGCACGAGAAGGGTGAGATCTTAGGTTGAAGAGGACTAAGAAAAAGAAGAAGAATGAGAAGTTGAAGACACAGACGATCCTAATTCTGGATAAACACCCCTTTCGTTGTTTTTTCGTCATCGCTTTCGTGTGCTTTCTTTAGCTTTATCCATCCCTCGCGACACCGGGTTAAGAAAAAAGAGGATTACATCACGGTGTTATTTATGTATATTGAATAGTTAAAGTTCTTTACTTTCCAACAGGTATAATACACTTCCACTACTAACTAGTTAGTACAACGTCTACTAATACTTTGTCGACTGTTTGTTTTTCATTCTCGAAGACTTGAAGCTGCGTATAGTCTGCAGCCTCGGGTCGAAAACCCTGGGGTTATATAGCTGCGAGCCGGTTAGGCGACGCAACGTTTACTTGGAAACTTAGAGCGTCTAAATATCCGACGGCGATACGGCAGGAGGCGACGCGCGCCAGCTGTGCCCTCCGAAGGTTCCTCTCTCTATGTCTGTTCAACCCCTCTCTGTTTTCTCTCTTCAGTTACTACTTCGTATAGTCGCCTACCTCCAGTCTCCAGCCTCCAAGCCTCCGTTACCTCGTCCTCGGCTGGTTAACGCCGCAACTGATCCGGACACTAAATAACGAAGGAGCTTGCAAAAGATTTAGTCGGCAGGGTCTCGATCGAGTGAATTGATAGTTAATTACTGCGACTTGGTACTTGGGGGGATCCCGTAGCCCAGTCAGGGAGAGATGGAGTGGGGATAGGACCATATAATAGATGGGATGTTACCGCGAATAATTCAGGACGTTCGCCGCAGCCGGTGGCCACGCGGATTTTCATGTCCCAAACTGGGGCCCCGCATCCCGGAACCCAGAGCCCGGAGGGCAAATGGGGATTCCCCCATGCTGGCTTGGAGCCGCGCAGGAGCTTCTCGTTGACTTCTTTCTTCTTTATATCTATATGTGGTGCTTTTCCCGAAAAGGTTCTTTATCAAGCAATAACCACGGGCTGGAGAGCTGAAAAGACAATTCAATTCTATAATTATGTGCCATATTGTAAGAAAAAAAAAGGATCCATGTAATTGGTTCAGAAATTAATGTGAAAGACTCGAATTCGGGTGCCAAGAAACACTTCGTCGCTTGAGTCAATTTGATGTTATGATAAAATAAAGAAGCAAAAATAAAAAAAAAAAGAAAAGCATAACGACTATTTTCAATTATTTTTATAGGTTTTTGATTACCAGCGGAAATATGGGTATATTAATTGAGAGTTAGCTTAATGGGATGTGATTATGTAGGATTGGTAAAACAGAAATTCGAGTTGAAATCGTTCAGATCAAGTAGAAAATTGTTTGTATTGTTCATCGATGAGTTTGAATAGTGTGTATACATATATTTACATAATCCGACAATTTTTTTTTTTTTTTCTTTTTTTATTTATTTCGCATTATAATTACATTCCATTCAAACCGAATGGGTATCGAAAATATAATCATGTAGGTCGACGATCGATGACTTTAATCGATCGTAAATGTCTAATTTTGCAATCCAATTAAATGAATGTATATGTACAATACGTCTGCAAAATGATTGGCTTTCTGTGTACATCAATTGTGTGGATAATTGTTTGTGATTATAGTTTATAGAATATATAACGAGTGTGGGTATACACCCACCTTGTGGCAAACCATAGAATGAGAGACTTTCCTCATCGTCCATCACCGCGGGTCACTCGAGTTACACAACTACAATTAATTTTCTTTTAATACCAGAGATTAATGGATCGAGTAGATTCTGGGTGTCAGGGTAGACAAGGCTTTCGCAAAGGGTGAAGAGGGTGGTTACTATTGTTTAAAAATTTGTTCGGATATGGAGAAGCTCGTCGGAGATCTTCGAGTCGATCAATCGCCCGTGTCTCTCTCTGTAATACCGCGCCTGGATATAGAAAAGTTAAGTTAAATTTTCTTTCTCGGTTAAATCTCGGTAGCGTTTCTGTTTTTGTATGAAACGAAGTGATCGCGTTTCATATTCTCGCTCGCGCTACTACCTTCACGAAAAGAAAAATAAAAAAAATACCTACAGGAAAAAATGGGGTTGGTACTCGAGATACGCGGATAGCCGGTGCAAGTCTGCAAGCTCCGTAACGTTAACCCGCACGCGTTTAGCAGCGTCGCTTGAATATTCCCTCAGAGTCCCCCGAGGAGCGTTCGCTTCTTCGTTCCTTATTCAGAGTACACCTACATATTTCATTCATTCATGTATATATTCCATCTCTCCCCTCTGCAGCAACGTCGCGTAAGACCGTACCAGCCCTGGCCTCGGCGGCGCCCTAGGCGGTATGCGGACTGAAAAATCCCGATGATTTGTGCGTCTTATCTGCATTTTAATTACTTTGAATAATTTCTGAATAATCATTGTTCTAGAAGAGTGTGCGAGAGACGGGACCGAGGATTCTTATACACTCAGCTGGCGCGGGCGTTTTTACATCTCTCTCTCTCTCTCTCTCTCTCTCTCTCTTTTTCTCTTTCTCTCTTTACCTTTCCTTAGCAAAACGACTCCGCCCGTCTATCTCCCGCATCGTATTCCCTATTCGGTATTCCGTATATTTTTATACTGAAAAATTATTGGCTCGTCTGCTAACGATCTTCGATTTTCCTTGCTCCCTTCTTGGTTTTAGCAACTAAATTATACCCATAGTCACTCAGTTTTGAACCTTGAGATTTTCACTCTATAAGTATTATGCGCCTTTTAACATTTCAGCTCGCCAATAGGGGTACAAATGATTCCCCTAACCATCAACATTTATCAAAGTCTTGGACGAGTCAAAACTAAATCGCTCAAGCTGACGTACAGCTCGCGCGAAAGACAGCGAGCTTCGTAGCTCCCTGCAGGGCAACCGGCAACTGGGAGGGTTATTTTTCTTTCACCAAGATATACGAAGTCGGGGTTGAGTTTTTTTCTACAAGCCCTAGCCTCTGCACGCCGTTCAAACGGAAAGAAGGGTGCCGCTTATTAAAAACCCTTTGGTTTCACGGCTTCGCGGCTTCGGTCTTGCCGCCACACCACTCCGAGGGACCCGTTCTGCAGCTACTACAATAGAGGTCATTAAGATTCTCCGCGTTATAAATGGCGCGAAACGGATATTATATTCGCACTACCTAAAGGGGAACCCCCCTGTCTCAATTTTCCACCCGCGAGTTTTCTCGTCGTACCGACATCTGTCGGTTCTTTTACTAACTATCCGTAACCCACGTCAATAATTACCTGCCTTCACGTCTCTTTTAATTCTCTCCTCATTAAGCTTTTTCGGTTTATTTTATTTTATTTTTTTTTTTTTACTATTTAATTTCCATCCCTTGCCAAACCTTTTCAAATATTCATGACGCATACATATTGTAGTTCGTGTAACAGCGGCTTAATTTAGGTACATAAATTGCTGTTGAATAACAATATCGACGAGTATAGATATACAAAAAAAAAAAAAAAAACAAAGGGAAAAAAAAGCTCTCTCGATAATTTCCCCTAATTTTTCTAATCACTTTACTTGATTGGTTAATTACCTTCGTGCAGAATTTCTCTACGTCAATAAAGAAAAGTAAGAAAATAAAAAAATATAAAAACAATAATGATAAGCTTGTCAAATGCCACGCAGCATTAGACGGTAAGAATAAAGCGTAATTTATCGCTACAGCATCAATGAGCGTGGCTAGAGGATGAATAAGCGACAAAATGTATAACAATTGGAATTTTATTCTTAAAGATTTTAGGGTATGGGGATGTGGAACAACAATTTTTTTATTCATCTTCTATAACAATTACTTTGGTACCACAAATGATTCACGGTATACCGAAAGTATAAACAAATCTGCAGGCTTACGAAAGGCTTACAAAAAAAAAAAAAGAAAAAAAAAAACAACTTCCTCTCAACCCTCGGAGGTTAAGCCACTTTCTATGGAATGCAGACCCTTTGTATGTTAACTTGACGATCAGTACCTCGGTTTAGACCCTCATTGTTTGTCAAATGAAAAATGTCGATTATACGAAAGCACGCAGGTCGTAATTAGTGGCAGAACAAAAAAAGGAAAGAACAATTTTGCCAAGAAACTGACACGTAGATTGTACATACATATCCATGAGAGGAATTTATACTCTCTTTGATCATCGTTTAAGACTTAAATTTTACGTCAAAATCGTAGTTTCGCGTTTAAATCAAAAACAAACAAAAAATGAATAAATAAAAAAAGATCGTTTTGACGGAAGAAATATATTCTTTTTTCTACTGATGGCAAAATGACGTGTTTTGACGGGTAGATAGCGAAACCCAAAACGACTGTATTGTAGCTACAACGTTCTTTCTTGTCAGAGCCAAGAATCACTCTGTAGAGAGAATAAGGCGGAGAGATTCGATTAAAAGACCGAGGGAAGAGTTTGGAGTTTTGGTATGCCGGACAGAGTCGGACATAGTTGGACAGAGTTGTAGAACTCGTTGTACGAAGTTCGTTGGTAGCGATCCCGTGGTTGGACCGCAGCCTAATTTCAGACGGTAGAAGGAAAGAAATGTTTGCCGAAATCAAGCAATCAAGCCCGAAACCGGGGCAGATTATTCCTGGCAGGCCTCTCCCACCCCTAAATTCTCTACCGACCGTTTTCCGCCCTTTACCAACTGCGCACAGCGTACAGAGTTAAAGGATACCGAGGCCACCGCACCGTACACCGTCGCTCGTTAGGCATGCAATCCTCCCTTTCTATCCGGCACTAAAACCGCGAGGTAAAGACGCGGGCGGGGATGGATTTGCGTTTCGGTACGGTGCGACGAAAATTTCTTTCATTTTATTTCAAGTAATTAATATGTATACAACGACCTGCGGCATGCAAACTGCACGGTGCTTTCACCCCGTACGTGCCGAGTGTGTTTTCCACTCCTTCTCGCAAATGTAATATACCTATATACAAATGTCATGCGATTTGGCTAGGAAAGCTAGCCGTTTTACCCGTTTCCTCGATCCAAAAGGACCCATAAACACACATATTTATCCAACACTGGACTATGTTTACGGTTTAATTATTTGTGAATGTGAATTGCACATGTCTGAGTAGGATCTGCGGTCTAAAGTTACCGCGAACTGGATGAAACGCAGTAAATAGTTGATCCGTGACTCGAGGAATATTAAAAGTGCTTGGAAATCCTGGGGCTATCACCACGTTAAGCTAGCCTGTGGATCGTGGTTAAATTTATGTTGCTTATCTAGATCTCCGAAATGGTAGCGCAAACTTCTTCGTCGAATCATTTGGGTGCCGTCAATTCTCGAGGTAGGTACACTGTGCCGGTTCTGTACGGTTATTTCGGGGGTCTCGCAAGGGACCGCTTTGACTCTTAGTTCTCTCGCCCATCCGCACCCTTCGACCCTTACTTCCGGTGTATTTATCATGATATTGACGAGGGAACTTGACGTGGAAGATTTGCGGTGACCATGTAGACAGATATTTGAAGTAAGCTGGATGTCACATGGTGTGAAAAGTAAAGAGAAAGCAAGAAGTCCACGTCGCAGTTAACTTGATTAATTGCATATTTATGTATCAGCCCACTTAGCCGAGTCTTCTTAAGCTCGGTTTCCTTCTCCTTTTCCTTTTCCTTGCCTTCTTTTTCTTCATCTCGCTCCCCTGGTATGGCTCGCTTGTGCTTGTGCTTGTGCTTCTGCCTCTGGTTTTGCCTCTACTCGCCCCTGCTTTAACGGTGAAATAATGCAGGAGAAATAAGGTCGGTTAAAATGTTTAGAGAATTAAGCCAGCACAAGCCCTAAATCACGCTACCGTTACTCGCCCTCGCCTCCGTTGGTCTCACCCTCGCCTTTACCCGCGATGCCACGACGAGACCTAACCCAACTGAACCAAACCCAACCTAAACCGAAACCCAACTGAACTGAACTGAACTGAACTGAACTGAACCCAACCCAAACGGGAGACGAGAGAAACACGATGAAAGCTGCAAACTTTAAAAAGCTCCGCAAATCTTAAATAAGCCAGGCCGAGGAAATTAGTGGTGCCGCCGCAAAATTAAAAGCCCACCCACTGTATCCGCGCTGGTATATAGTATACATATATAATACATACAATAATACATATATACTTATATACATAGTTTATATAACGTATACCGTCGCATGGAGCCTACATTATATTAGTATAAGTTTAAGTTAACTGTACTTACTGAACAATACAGGGGAGCGTCGTGCTTTGCCCCCGCAGCTTGTGTATAAGTATATAATATATAATACATATATATACCTATATACACCCACGTGTAAGTATATTATGTGTATTACGGTACCGTCTAGCATGGCACCCCCCGCGTTATATACCTACCTTAGTTACATAGTATAGTATACTGTAGGATGTTAATAACAGGCACCAGCCGGGCTTAACCCGCATTAACTAGGTGGGTATACGCGTACCCCACACCGTCCAGTTCTGTATTCCTCAGAGAGAAAAAAATAAAATAAAAAACAATACACACAGAACTCATGGGGAACTATATAACGCTTTGTCCAATATGGGAAAAGAAATGGTCCGAAGGGTGCGAGCGGTTCGAGTTAAGAGACGTTTTTCTTCAATCAACAGCCTCGAATCCCATTTGGAGATCAATATATACGAGAATTTCCTATCAAAGGGGGATTGTCACATCAATGATCCCGTTTGATGATCCATTAATCTAATTTAGACTTTTTCCGATTGTTGTTGAATTTATGGATATTTGAAATAATTATCAGTAAATTTTGTGTTACATATTAGTTTTTAATTGAGTCTTATCGCTCGACTGAATGAACTTTCCGTTGTGGCATTCGTATGAGGAAGAGTGAGTTTTCGAATTTGAAGCCTAGTTCATACAATTCTGAAACTTTTCGTAGCCAAAGTTAGCGAATTTTTGAATCATTATCGGTTGTAATAAAAATTCTTTGAAAATCTGTTATACCGGATCAAAAAACGAAATGTCTTCGCATCGATATCAATATATGCGAATACCTGCATTGTAAAACGAGCTTTTGCGATAACGTGATATTTAGCGAAGCGTCGCACGAACTATATTCAATGTCGAACGCGTTGAACATTAGCGTTTCAACGCACGTGTGCTGAGTGCAGTCATTTCGGCGTGTTAAATTGGCAGTAGATTTTTGCGCTCGAGGCGTTAGAGCTGAAATATATTATTTCAGTTATTGCATAAATGTGAAAACAAAATGTACTCCGTTCAAGTACCGCGGTGAAAAGCTATTAAAATATTGAATTTTCGATCACTTCCGGTCTTGATAAACGCAGTAAATGACACAAGAAAAAACGAAAAATAATAAAACAGAAATTAACAGACCCGCAGTCTTCTCCTTTTCATCGTACGCCTGTTTGGCTTATCACCTTCATGATCTACTTAAAGTCTAAATACTTTTTTGCGTTAAATTTATACGTAAAAACCACATGCAAACATCAAAGCCAATATCGATACTCTTGCAGATAATATATTGATGTGTCCCGGAGTTTCACGTCCGTGAAACAATTAATATTATATTGTTTACAGCTGGTACGCATCGAAATAAATCACGCGTGTTTCTACGCGTGTATATCAAGTGTGTATTTTCGTGTTAGGGTAGAGAGTAGGCAGGTAACCATTCCTGGTCGGGATGAAAAGCCCCTTGGAATTTTGGTAGATGGAGAGAACTGGTGGCGACGCGTGTCAAATTTTTATTCACAACGGTGTGGTGCGGTGCGACTCGGCGCGGCGCAGAACGTCGGAAGAGGACCGTCGACTCCGCCGTGGCTGAGTGCATCTCAAACATACGTGCAAATAAATTTGACGGTGGATGTGCCCCGTCAAATACAGCTACCCGACGATTTTCTAACACGGGATATATACATATATGTATCTTATCGCTTCAAGAAAACCATACTCTGTATAGTTACACAAACTTTATTCAGGTGTGAGCCTCTAGTCACTTCAAATGCAGAGAGCCATGTATATCGATATTTGTTCGACGTGACCACGACGACGGACCGTTTCCAACGATCTAACGATCTACAGGCTATTCTTCGTTCTCGAGAGGGATGAGATAGACGTCGAGAATAAATAAAAAATAATGAAAATGCAGTCTGCGGTAAAATCATGCAATAAAATATGAATTAAAAATACTAATAGCCAAATTACGTAGCGCTAATCGTCGGTGGATTTTGACTCAGCAAACAAAAAACGAGACGCAAAACTGAGGATAGAATTCAACGAGGTAGATAGAGAGAGAGAGAGAGAGATGGAGAAATTGAGGGAGCGTACGATGGCTTGATTTTAGAAAGGGTTACAGGGTCGGGTTATAGGGCTCCATCAAAGGGCGATGCGGGACAACGATTTCTAATTAAAAATAAATCCGCACGGATGTAACCGTTAGCCAGTTAGGCGGCGATCACATTAAAATAAATTATTTAAGTTGTGGCAATTTCGCGGGTCCCCGATGGCTAATATCTGGATAATGGGACGAGGTGCGCGGTTTGGTTAAGGGATGGAGAGGGACGGTTCTAAGACACCGCGTCGAGAAACGACGGAGGGCGTCTGAGTACCACGGTATAATTGATAAAGAATAATAAAATAATTTCAACGACAAATGGTATACCTAAAAAAATTCTTACGATGATATATCGCCGCGTCTCTCGCTCATCTAGGTCCTCGCGAAAGTCTGAAACCTACGTTTCCTCATGCACCATCCCCTCGGTGAAATCTCCCTCTTCAAATCCTTGCAACCCGAAAGCACATACTTGAGGTCTCACGCGGAATTCCTCGAAAGATTAAGACGCGACGGTTTCCAGAGGATTCCCCCGTCCGTCCTTACCTCGGGCCAGATAAAGAAGGGAAATAATTCTGAAAAGGCCTAGAAAAACACGAGACGAAAAACGGGAGACGGAAGACGGTTACCCCCTGCCATGGTTTGGTCGCCAGGGCTCGTTCGAGCGCGTGGTAAAGGGGCCAAGAAGGAGAACGAAGAGGAGAGAGAAAGAGGAGGGAGAGGAGGCTCAATTTCAATTTCAAGTCCCGAGGGTGTCGTTGCGAAACGAATATAATTATACGGAATAATTGTGAAGGGAGGGGGCTCATGGTCGGTACTTTGACGGTGGCAATGCTAGCGCTGAGGATGGCTATGGCTATGGCTGTGGCGGTGGCGGTAGCGGTGGCGGTGGTGGGTACGTACCTACTCTCGCGAACACTTCTTGCTCGGCTACCTCCAGCTCCTCGCTATTCGAGCTCTCGCCTACCGCCGAAAGATAGCAAGCTAGTGTTTAATGGCTCGAAATTCCTCCCAGCGCGGAATGTCTTGAATGAAAATTAAGTCAAACGTAGACTAAGAGTAGACGAGGAGTAGAGCGGTAGCAGCCAGAGAGACCCGGACGCGCGATAACCCTCTACTCCAAGTAAATACGTAAGTAAGTAAGTAACTAAGTATAACTGGAGGCTGCAGTATCTCCTCGGGTTAAAATCTATACATAGGTATAATAATTTATTTATAAATAATATTATCAACGCGTATGTATATCAAGTTTGAATTATTTAAAATTGAATCGGTAAATTCGAACGAGTAAAGTAAAGAGCGTAAAGATCTTTATTTAACAACGACATTCTCACGCTCGAATACTCTCGATACTTTTCCGTGTCTCCCGCTCTCCGTCACATCGATTTGACGAGAAACGTAGTCCGAAAATACGACGACTATCGATGGAATTTATACTGCGAAAGTATACGCGTGCTCTTTGACACCGTCTAGATCTTCGTGACTCGATTTTACTTAGAGAGATCAATTCCTACGTGGTAAATTACTAGCGGAAAATTTTCGCTCGCCACCGTAATGCCGCGTTGTGCCATACCGTGCTATACCACGTCGGTTAAATCTTCGCCGATTTAACGCTCCAGAATTCTCTCAACCGGGATGGGAATACAATTTTACGTTGATCATCGGGAATTAGCATAGGAAATTTATGCTCGCTATAAATAATGCGTTTATCGTTCAAATTTATGCGATAGCTGACTCTCCTCTCTCGTATCGGAACTCGTATCGGTATAGGCATGTTATACTAACACAAATTTACACACGCACCTACATACGTGGATCTAGTCGGTGACTGGGCACTGTGATTGAGAAAACCCGTCCCCCTGTGTTAAAAAATCGTTTAAAAGTTACCCTCAATTGTCAACGTCTTTAATTGAACAAACATTGTGATTTTATGCACATAAATACCCACGAAAAAACGTGTAGGTACGTGAATTTGATTATGTATAAATACATAATATCACATTTTAGACTGCATATATAATGGTTTTCTATTTTACGATAAATCTCGGCTGTCAGACGGTATCGAATCCTTGAAAATTGATAACCTATTGGAAGTGGATATTAATTATACTTCATGGTTAAGCTAGCGATCGATTAAAGAAAACCTTAAAATATGAAATTTTTTGTCATCTATTTATTTATGTTCATATTATTTGCAGAATAAAAATGAAAGGAGATTATTCGATCCTCGTTTATATCATCGAGGGTAGAAGCGAAAGGGATGTATTGCAAATACAAAAAGTAGTGTGAGTAAATCGAACGATGTCTCTATCTACCTATAGCGGTTCGTTTGACCACCGTAAAGCCCTCAGAACTGTATAAATACTCGGGTCCGAACAATGCGGCAGTGCGGTGCAGCCTTGTCGCCCGTTTGCCCCTTGGAACAACGTGGGCGCCGCGCGTGCATGCGTGTAATCGTTGCATTTTGGCTGCCCGTTGCCGGTTGCTCGTTGCATCACATCGGCCGCCGGGCATTCCGGCGACGCACACTCTTCTCGTCTCTGTCACGTACGATATGCAACCATTTGCATACATATAGGTTCATTATGAATACACCTACTCTACCAGCCACCCCTATCGAAATAGGTTCACCGTTGGGTAAAGCGTTAAAGGGGTGAATAGAGAAGACCCTGACTCCACGCGTTTATCCCTGAGTATTTATTTCGCTGATATATAATCCGGGATTTTTGATGTGTATTTTTTTTTTTTTTTTTTGTGTATTTATTTTTTAATTAGTTCGTAATTCTCGTTGTTTCATGCATCGGATAATTTTTAGGATTTTAATGTCCTCTGTAACTTACCTTATATACTCGGGAATATGTACGCGGTTACGGCTTCGAGGGCCATTTCAACGGGTGCGTATAGCGGAAAGTATCAAGTTTATGAATGGTTTTTTTCCTTCGCTTTATTCTTGTTAAGCGCTTTGGCAGGATTTCTTTCGCCAGGCAACCTGACGTAATCCCACAGTTGTATGAAAATCCGTGACAAAAGCGGCGTGTTGTTTCCGAGAAAGAAACTCGGAGAGGGAAGAGGCCGCGGGCGAACTGTATTATACGTGTACATGCCCTCGGGATAATAGTTCGTCAAATGGCCTAGCCCCTCTTTCGTATATGAGAACAAGCGCTACATGTCCACAACACATTCTCCTACTCGAATATACCGACCACTACATAATACACCTGCACAATATAATATAGACGATATACCTCGACGAGAATCGCACCCCTGTGTCTCGGTAGGGCTTCAATTTGATGCTAGGTACCCGGGGTGCCCGGACTTGCTCAGAAGTTGTCTATTATAGTCTAGAAGCTTGGTTAGCAGTTCGCTCAGCAAGCATCATGTATAGAAATTAGGGACGTTGCCGTTGACGGTCGATGAGCCAGCATCAGGGGTAGAGTACGTACGTACGGTAGGTAGGTGGGTAGGTAGGTAGGTAGGTAGGTATAACGCGGTGCAAATGCTAATGAGGCGTATGGCAGATGTAACGCGCGGAATACATTAGCGTTTCAACCGTTCCTCCCGTTTACATTAGTCAGTAGCAAATTAGCCCCGTTACACCATGACCCATGTCATCTTCTCTTCGCTATGGCGGAAATAAAAAGAAGAAAAATAAAAATAAAAATTGTGCGAGTTATTTTTTCATTAACTTTCAAAACACCCAGAGTTATATCGAGGCGGGGGATCGTTGCGATACTCACACCGCGTTCGTCTCACACCCATCCCTCGACGCGTATCCGTACATCTATCTTCAGTATCCTCGGCCCGGTATGTATACATATATACATATAAATATACCTCACAGTACACGCATAGACACACATGTATCCCCTTCTACTCGGCAGAGGGGATGAGGGTGAAATGGCGGGGAGGTCGCAGACTGGGGTGGGCAGGCGAATCAATGAACGTACTTCGCGATACAACGCGGGTTGCCACCGGCCGCGGCCTGTGATCGAGTCACGTGTGGACATGTAGGTTTGATGTTGAATCGTTTGATCATGTCTTGAATGAGTTCAGAAATTTTGCTATTCGATATTGTTGACGAGATACGTTGGTGAGCTGTGATCGCTCATGCGAACTCGGAATGGGATTAGAATTAGGGGATTATGTGAGATCGTCTTTAAAAGCACCGATCAACATCTTGGAAGTGATATTTAGAAATATAAAACCCAAAAACAATGAAAAATGAAAAACAAAAAAAAAAAAAAATAAAAAACTTTTCTCCCGCGAATTTCTCGGCTTTGCCCCCACTCCGTCAGACCCCGCGCAGCCCGATACAACCCCTAGCCAGCCAAAGCCCTTCTCTTCTCGTGAGCAAAACCGACGCCGTCGCCGTTGCCGTCGACGTCGACGTCGCTGCTGCCGCTCTGCGCGCCCTCAACTCTCGACTCTGAACCTATCGCCCACCCAACTCTGTGATACATTTCGATACACGTCTCGAGGCCACCCGCACTAAGTTTGCAGACTGTAGCGGTCACCAGCTGCACGTCAGACGTGACACGCGACACGCGACACGCGACGGGGCGGAAGTCGCGTGTTAAATCGCGCGGGCATCCGCGTATCGCAAATCACCTTAACACATGTACAAAGTATTCCAAAGTGACTTTAGATATTGACAAAAGGTGTTTCTTTTGTTTGTTTTTATTTATCATGAATCAATGTGCTACGAAATAGGAGAACCGGGTAAAATAATCGCGCGTGAAGAGTGCAGTGATACCGTTAGTTATTCCCGAGGGATGATAAACCGCGTAGTTTTTGATAAAATAGTCAAAAGTGATACTCCGAAGATCGATGCTTCATCCAAACGTAATTTCAACCTGACACCGATATTCGAACGGTGACAATAGCCTGGATACAAATGTCTAAATTTTCCGACTTAATACCAATAACACAGCACAACGGAGAACAATTTACCGGCTACGGTAGTGATCACGTCGTTTCTCCTCCATCCATCGTTGACACGTTGCTGTTTATTTATTTAATCAACGAGTTAATCGCAGCTTGAGTCGAAGCTCCCATAAACGGGAGTATTACTGCGGACAAGTTAACTGGCGTCCCGGAATTTTCAACTAGGCAAAAGTTCGCGGTAATTTGGCGAATCCTGCAGTCGAGAGAAAGGAGAATAGTAACAGACGCCGACGGGCCAAAGACGCGGACGGACCAAGACGGTACGAAGGGCACGTCTTCGTTGGGAGAACTGTGCGTGCGAGTGCGTAAGGCCACGTGAAAGGAACGCGTCCAAGAATTTCGCGTTCTGGGTTTCCCGCTTTCAAGCGTTGAAGCGCGCACCAACCCCACACCCGCGCAGCCCCACGCCACCCCTACAACCCCTACACACAACAACCCAACGAAGCAACCCCCACTCCGAATCGCACAACAGCCAGAGCGGAAGTACTAGTCAGTCGGCGAGCGACCATCCGACATCACGGTTAGCCTCTCTCTTTGTTCTTACTCTCACAGAGAGACAAGACACGAGTGAGTCGCCGTCGCCGACGTAGTCGTGCTCGTGGTTGTCGTCGACGTTACCACGTCGCCAACCGACGATCGTTCAATTGTTATTTTTTTCCGCGTTGTAAACAGCGCTCGTATGCCTTCTGCCAGTGTCGCACGTGGCTGATGATCCTCGAGTCATTTATAAGATCGCGTCTTATTTCGTACTTTTATATCGGTAATGACTGTTGCGAAGGTGTGATCGACGATCGACTATATTCAAAAATTTATGCGCGAATCGTGAGTAGTCAATTATAACAATCGTGAGTTGACAGTTGACAGTTGTCAGTTATCAGTTACTAGTTACCAGTTGTCAGTTGTCTCCACTTACCAGTTTCTTTTTTTTATTCCGACAAATGATTCAGACAAGGAATAGTTTGAGTTGTTGATAAAGGTGCGATAATTACCGTTCAATATTTCCGGATAATAAACTCTGGAGCGTCACGGAGATCATCGACGTCGAAGAGCCCTTGTTCAAAATCCTTAAATAGTATCCGCTGATCGAGTCAACGTAGCACATCTGGGGACTAAACCTCTAAAGAAGCCTTGAAAGGGGTTCAAATTGAAAATCACCAAACTCCGGAAGGTGGGAGGAGTTCCGACAAACTCAATCTTCGCTTTGACGTACGCTGAAGAGAGTCTCGACCCGACAGTTTTTCAGCATACTTGTTGAACCCGACCGGGGGTGTCTTGCGTTCAAAGAACGAGGTCCGGAAACCTTCAGAATTAAAGCTTTCGAACACGTGGTGTGATCAGCGTGAGTGGAATACTCAAACTAACGGAAAAATATAAACCTCCACCTCGCATCCTTGGCGACGTGCTTAAAGACACGCCAAGGCCAGAGACTCTGGGATCACTGGTCCTGTCTTCTGACGCTCTTCCGTTAAAACAGCTTGTAACAGAGTCTAAAGAGGAAAAACGACCGTGACGCGAGCGGAAGGACCAAAGGTCCCGCGGCAGCAGAAGAAGGAAGAAAAACAGCCAGAGGCGGAAGGTGGAGGTGGTGGTTCCACGGTCAGGGGAACTCGATTTGGGGTGGCCTCGTCACTGCAGGCGACCACCGCCTTGGCTCCGAGTGCACCGGGCCCCGGGCCTGCAGTGGTGGGCTGCCTGGTTGGGGTGTACCCCTGCTCGTCCACGGGGCCCAGGGGCCCCACATCGTCGCACCTTCGGGCGATCCAAGCTATCCAAGCCGGGCAACAACCTAGCTGTCGAGCCTGCTGCTGCGGGCACAACAACCCTCCTCCACCACCTCCGCCTCCACCGCCACCGGTACAACTTACGAGTCAACGGGGCGGCCTGTCGCTGCGGGTAGCGAGGGTGGCGTCCACCACCTCCGTCCGAGCCGCCCCCTACGCCCACCCCCAGCACCAGGGACTGGGGCAGGAGTGCAGGTAGGTTTATTTACGGATATTTTGTCAAAGGTTTCATGAATTTTTTCGGTTCCTTGCTTCTTCAGGACTTGTTCAGCTTCTTCACAATTTTATTTTTACTATCAGGTGTAGGGAGGAGACGGGCACAGTGGGTGGAGGTGGTGCGCACATCCTCGGCAGCCCGATGCTGTTCGTTCCGTTCACGGTGCCCACCTTTCCCGCCGCCTCGCACCAGACCTCGCACCAGAACTCACACCAAACGAGTCATCAGGTCCAGCAGCAGCATCAGCAACAACAGTTGGGCACCAATCAAACAGGACAACAACAGACCCAGCTGAATCACCTCAATTTAAATCACCTGAATCACCTGAATCAGGTTATACCGCAGGGATCTACACAGCAAGCGATTCACAGCACGAGTTGTTCGCCCCAGCAGCAGGCCGCAACACCAAACAAGGTAACTTCTATCACATACGTCCAAAGTTGGAATGATCCGAGAAGAGAAAAGAAGAGGATATTGTTGTGGTACAGTGATTGTTGACGGAAAATTGAGCACCACGACGTCTTATATACCTTAAAGATTTTCTTTTTCCGTTTACTTTTGTCGGGGTAAAAGATTTTTTTCACTCATCTCACTCTGAAATGTATAATAAAAGTCCTGGCGCTGGTTCAAGTCAATTTCCTTTAGCGAGCAATAACTTCCCGCCCGATGCCTCGTATATGAAGGAGACAGATTCTGACAAGCGTTGGCAGAGAATGTGTAGCTTAATTTTCAAACTTTGGCAGGCGTAGAAGTGCGTGGCGAGTTGTTTGCCTGGGTGTCGCGATTCTCTGTTGGGCACCCAGCACGTTCTCAGAAGGCATATTTACACGCGTACGCGCACCGATTTTGCGACGAGGGTTCTAGCACACAAACACAAACACACGTATAAACGCACACGCAGATCTTGTTTTGTGTCGGCTGAAGCCTGGTAGGATACAGTAAACGATACAACGTGGAATTCTTTCCGAGCTTGTGGCGTCTTGGAAATCTAAAAAAGCTTGTCATGGGTCTTTGTTGATTTGCAGAGTACATATTTGTATTGCTGTCCGAAACGAAGTTTGAACAGTAAATTTAATTCGTTTTTTTTTTTTTTTTGTCACGGTAGGTATCTAAATTCCTTCCTACTTCTCTTTCCCCCTTTAAAAATGATTTCCTTTTTTTTATGCCTCTCGAGACTGCGAATAATCGTGATATCAAAAATATCTTTATCAGGAATTTCTCTGGCTTATTCCGACAATAGGCGGCAGCTTGAGCTAATATTCTTCCCTCTGAGGCACGGAGAGTTGGTTGCGGGACGTTGGCTGGCAAGGCGGAAGGCATTGTGCAAAGATATGTGAGCGAGAAGAGATCCCGGTGGAGCTTGGTCTGTCTGCTCGTTGTGTGGGTCTGTGTATGATCGCATATATTATGTATGTGTTCATGTAGCTCAAGAGTGTGTTAGTGATGCCGGAGGTAGTGTTGGCGGTATAGCGGGTGCACTCTTTTGATATTTCAACGGAGCAGACGAGTGGCGTGTCGTAATGAAATCATCTCCAGCGCTTTGATCCTCCTTCCATAGGCCCCCCACCATTCCCTTACCACCCCTCACTCCATGCTGGATCCTTTCCCTTGATACCTCCGTAGTCTCCAACTTCCTCCAACCTTTTCCTCATTCTCCACTTCCACTTCCACTTCCACCACCACCATCATCTCCGCCTCCTCGTGGTCGTCGTCCGACAACCGGAGCGGTTGGTTCTTTAGCGAGGTATTTTTACCCCGTTCAGAAGGTTGCTACTGCAGAGGCGTATGAAAGCAATTTTGTAATTACGGGATGGTAAAACCTACCGAATATTACGCGAAACGCTTTTCGATTATCCGAGAAAAGCTTGAGGGGAAAAATATGACAAATCAGGCTTTCAACACCTCTGTGGAATTGGTTTATTTATTCAATTATTTAATTTTGTTCGCGAAAAAGGAACGAGTAACTCTTTAACGGAAATGTAGAAGCGACAAAGGAACATTGTACAGAGAAAGCATAGGCCTTTGCTGGATAGTTCCGTGAAAGTAAGGTATATACGGCAAAGCCAACGTTGTATCGAGCAACAGCGACTAACAGCCTTTAATTAATAAAGTTACGCGAGTCTCAAAGTATCCTACCTCCTCTCTACCCCTCGCATCTATCTCACCGTCGACGCCATCTTTCTCGTTGAGGTAGGAAATATTCCGTAAATCCCTCGCCCACGATTGGCAGCCACAGCCAGCAGGGACTTTGAGAAACGGTACGACCTGGCTTTTAAAACTTGCGGAGATTCTCGCCGAGGAGATTAACGTAAATAAAGACTAAGGCTCCAGGGGTGGTGCGTGTCTCCCCAAAGCGGTCAGGGGGATAAAATAGTGGGTGAGGGACTCTGCCCCGCTGCTAAATGTAAATGTCGGACATTTGTTACCTCGCGCGTATGACCCGCCGTTTGTTCGTACCCCGCGGCCCACTCAGGTCCAACCCGGTCTGCTCCGGTTGGGTCGAGGTTGGTATTTCGGTATTTTTATTTTATACTCGGGTTGTACTGTGGCATTGCCGCAGGGGGTGGGTGGTCATCGGGATGTTGCCGAGAACGCTCATTTGTAAAATTTAACGACACCCTGGGCTCTACACGTGTACATCCTTGCTTTTTACAAAATATATACATAACCGAACACAGAGCTCTCGTTGGACCGCGAACGCACGTCACGTATTCCCTTTTAATTACCCGTTTGCCGTCCCGCAGCGGTAACGACGGAGCATATACCCGTGCATTCCCGTTGCGACAGATCAGTCTACCTTCCCGTATTTACCTACGCATATCTCGTTCAAGCTCCGGCGTTATACTCGGCATGACGAACGACTAGACTGTGGGAATGGGGCGAGCTTTTGCAGGGTTAGGGGAGGGGGTTTCAGGGTTGCCGGGAACGAAGCGAGGAAAAAGAACGAAGGAGTCACCCCAATGTAAGCGCTCGCGAACACGCCGACTGACATTCTGCATAATATAATTACAAAGTATCGATCGGGGGTTGAGCGAGGGGCTGGTACGGGCGCGACAGGGTGGCGGGAAGGGGATGGTACGGCCAGATGTTTTCGCTCGTGTTATCGCACCGAATTATTGTACTTCTTAAGATAAATTTTTTACTTCTAATTTCTTTTCGGTCTAAGTTTTGGCGGGAAATCTCTTAACCAAACGATTTTATACCCTCTCATTTTCTTGCCGTGCCTTGCCTTGCCTTGCCTTGCCTTGCTTCTACCACCCTCGGCGTAAGTGGAGGATGCAAAGACTGCGGCGTCCTTTCGTGTTTACTCTTGTATATCTACACTGTACGTATACTTATGTATATAACGACCGTCGACTGCCGGGTGGCGGCTGGTGTTGGCTGTCGACTACCGGCCGTACCGAAGACTCAGGGAATTGAAATGCAAATCGCGGATCCCGGATGCAAATCCGGGAGGGCGCATCGCAAACTGCGCCACGGTGGGCTGCAGCGGGGAAACGGGACTGCAGGAAGACCGTAGGTATATAGAGACGGATGGATGCGACGAATTCAGGGAAAAAAATTAATTGCAACGCCTAGTCTATAGCCACTGCAGATCATCCGATGAAAGAAACACGTTTATATTTACTCGTACGTATACCGTCCAGTTATACTATTCGCGGGTCAACGTTGACCAAAATTAATCGATCTATCGATTTTTTCTTTTTTTTTCTTTATTATACGTGGGGCAGTTCATGCCCTGAATTTTTTTTCCTGTCGCGTGTATCCACGCCGTAAATCGATTCCGGAGGACGAAGGTCATACGTGGAACGCGTCTACCTAGCGGAAAACGGCCTGGCGTCATTGCGTCGCTTCACAGTGTATCTACAATAACCCCATCCTCCTATGCCAGATCCCTACGGACCCCCATTCTCTCTCGGAGAGTTTGCAAATGAGAGCCGTTGCAGTGGCAGTATTTCTTGCCGAGGTTTTTAATCCCGCGGGTAACGCGATACCAGCAAACATTCAGAGCAGAGCAGAGCAGAGCACAGCAAGTTCCCCAACTCCTGAAGCCACCCAGCCGACGCCCTCTCGGCATGCTTCCTACCTCGACGGATAAAATACGCTCGTTACAAGCGGAGAGCGTTGCTGCTTAAAGCGGACATCAGGCGCGACACTAGCAACTAGATGTTGGAAAGTGCAAACCGTTGGTATTGATCGAGTGATTTTGCGGAATAGCTGTTAGCAACGTGGGATGATCGAAGGGTAGGATAATTGAATGCCGGTTGATAATTATCGTCTCGTAAATGAAAAATTTCCCAGCTGGAAAGGCTGGCTATTCAAACTCGATATTTTCAGGAAACTGCGGGCGCCGCTTTGATCACGGCTCGGTCCGTCGCACCGAACCTGGTAACAAAGGCCGAGGCGCGTCACCTTCTTCTACCCCTCTTCATCCCCTTTCTACACCCCTAACTCCTCGTAGGTACGGTCTCTCGCGCTTTTTTAATCGCGACCCCTTACTCGAGGATGGCCAAGACCAGCGGCGTGCGGAATGGCACGGCGCCCTACGCGGTTGTGCTCATTACACTAGGATGATTTTAAAATTCAAACGAGAAAGTTCGAGGCAACCACAGCCTACACCACCCCACTCAGGCAACGTGAATAAATGTTGGCCTAAATATAGGGACCACGTGATTCTCGAGAAAACTATGTAAACGGGGATATACAAGAAATTTGCAAATCACCGAGGAGTTTACCGAGGTCTCTGCGACTAGGATTCCGTAAGGGTGGCAAAATAAATAAATAAATAAATAAATAAATAAATAAATAAATATGTCGAGTTCATTTCCGGTTTTCCGGTCACTGCCAAAGTCAGCAGGGGTCCGTTCGTTGGCAGTGGGATTGAATATACGGTGGGAATTACGAGGGGATGTCTGGCAGCCGTTGCCCGAGGTTTGGGTCGACCAATGTTAACTTGTTTTTCGTGATTTCGCGAGTGAATCGGATTGGCGTGTGACGTCGCGGTACAATGACGTGGGGAGACTACTGCCGAGTGAAACGTATTGATAAAAAACAAAAAAAAAATGAAATAAAAAAATAAAATAACAGCAAAAAAAGGAAGGAAAAAAAAAAAGAAAAAATAGAAATAGCCATAATAATAACGTCAATAATAAAGGGAGGCGATAAACGAATCAATGATTGGATACCACGCCAGTGACCACCCGTGGTGCTGACCCAACCACTCCGCGTATATTGATGGAAAATTGAAAATGGAAGCAGCTTAATTGCCCGAGTCCTGCCTTTAACGACATACACAATAGGGATAATAAGTACAGTTAGGGCATTGCGATCTAGAGGCTAAAACTATCGGGGAAACCCTCATATGAGAGATGGATCCCTTTATTGAAGTATCGATAAATTCAGTATTTCAAATGATAAAATCGAATGTAAAAAGTTAGCATCAATTTATTCATGCCATATCATACAAAAAAAAAAAAAAAAACGAAGGGAAAAATAAAAAAATAATAAAAATAAAAATAAAAATATCATACACTTTGAATAAAATTTAAACCGAAATTCATGTACGTATGGGATCACTGACATGAATTGAAAATGTCCTTGCAATTGATTACTCATTAATCACGCTTCTGCGTGACACGTCGTGTAACGATACCGTGCAAGTGATGAAAATACTATATTTATCGTTTTCTGGCGTGTGGTATAAATGTTAAGGTTTTTTTTTTATAGTGTTTCGTGCCTCCTGTACCTACGCCGTCTAGTTATTTCGGAAAATTTATTTTTTGTAATGTTGACCTTGGGTCAGTGGGAAACGGGGTAATTTTTAAACTGATAAAATTCGTCAATCGGACAAGGTCAGATAATTGCATAGTGTATAATTTGATGAACGACGAATGAAAGGGTTAGATAGACGGAGAGCGAGCGAGGGAGAGACATTGAAACGTGGTCAGGTTGCAGCTTAGCGAGCTCGTAAGCGGCGCTAAATATGGAAATCTTGTTGTTTCACCACGACCCCGACCCCGATCTAGACTTGGACCCTGTCGCCTCGGCGCCCCACGTTTATCCCCAAGCACACCCCACACAGTCTGCCTGGTCTGTAGGCAAATATTACCAATGTTGCCACATTAATTAGCCGCTGGAATCAACAGCTGTATTAATGAAATTGGCCAACCCCCTGAAGCCCGAGATTTGTTGTGCTCTGCTAAAATCCCGGCTCTACCTACCAGCCTCGGTTCTCGCCTCGTTATCTTTTTATCCTCTATATATATATACTCCGTAGTGTGAGAGGGTTGGCGCACGTGTGACACCTACATTAATTATTTTTTCTTTGCTCTTTGTTCTTTCGCCATCCGCCGCCATTTTGCCAGGCTGGTGCCGAGATACGAAATCCTGAAGAGCCGCGAAGCTGTTTATTCATAGGAAAAGGGGTGAGCGCTGTTAGCGATGGTCCATGGTCACCAGATTGCAGTATGCAAGTTGGATATGTATTTGGATGAAAATTTAGTGATCAGAACCGAGACGATCTCATCGTTCCCGCCGAATATTGTTCCTTGGGGGATCGTGGCGCGTCTTCAATGTCGCCTAATAAAATGGAGCCGCCTCGCGCCTTGTTAAGCCACCCTTTGGTGCTCGGCTGGTAAATTAATGAGCTCACTGCAACGCTACACCCCGCGCAAACCCTTACGCCACGTTCCCCAGCTCCACTCGGTCTATATTCTCTCTCGAAACCCGCATTAAATCATACATCAGCGCGCGTCGCGGTGCCTACGACCGAGAGACGCAGAGACGTAGAGACGGCAAAGGGGACGAAGGGGTTCCCGTATCCTAGTAACCGTCAGCCCGTGGGGTGCGCCGACTTTGACGACGGTGAACTACGTCTAATTAATAGACGTCGCCAAAACGGTGAGCGAGGCGCGAATATTATGCGCGACTATCACCGTAGTTGACGTCGTCAAAGTCGGCAATGGTCAGCCTCACTGCGGCCGGAGATTTCCATGTAGGGATACCGGAGCACCAGCTGCAGGTTGTTCCGTTATATACGTATGTGTACGATATGTATATAAGTATATTCCCATGTCTGCCCTGCAGCAGTTACACGTTTTGGCTGCGCTGCGACCGCGCCCCGCGTAATCCCTTTAAAGCGGACTCGAATTAGGTTCAGCACATAGCAAATTCGCACCACATTCCGTGGCTCTTATGAATTTAAGCGCGTGGGGACTGGGGAGAATAGTGGAAAGGGCGTCCTGGCAGGGTTCCCGACTCCCGGTTCCCGACTCCCGACTTCTGACTGTGAGTTCCAGAGGTGCCGGTTCGTGAGGGCAATGAAGTTGTAACGTGGAGGTGTGGTGGCTGAGGTGGTTGTCAGCTCTCTCTAAAACACCACGCAGGTCTTCGCCCCTCGTTCCCCATCCGGTAACCTTGTTAACGCGGCGCCCTAACCGCTGGCGTCGATCTCATTCCGAAATGTTCCAGTCGGAAGTATTCAATTATTTGAGCTCGCCGAACCGTTCGGTTCGTTCCGTCGTACGGGCTCCCAAGACAAAGCCTTGAATCGACACGCCCGCGCCCTGTCCCATCCCGTAGTTTCATCCCCCTCCCCGTTAACGGGCGCAACTTATTTCTATCAAATTGGCAAGCGACAGACATACATGCCAGATAACCGATTCGAGACCTGGGACTGAAGTAGGGAAACGAGACTCGCGAACGAGCGTTACAAAATTACGAATTAAAAACACAAAGAGTTTACGGCGTGCATGCCGACCCTGTAGGACCACCGTAGGTCGAGGAGGGTAGATGGGGTACGCGGACGAGCGGATGGGGTTGAGTTTGAGACAAAGGGTGCCGTGAGAACAATGGCGTGTAATCTGGAGCCCTTAGAATAGCCATGTCCCGCCCTCTCCGCGAGGGATGTTCGACCCCCATGGCTTGTCAGAACCGTGCCTCAACAATGAACGGGTTAAACGAATCAATTTTTGTACGATTCTACTGGCAAATTCTATCTCCACGAATCGTAGGGGATGAAACATCGCAGATAGCGTATATACATATATGTTGCGGTAAAAGCCTTGTGTAAACTGAGAACTTTCTGTTTTGCTGTGAAAAGATTAAACAATACGATCCGAATGTTGTACTTATCTACCTACCTGCACCTACACCCCGTAAATTGAGAAGCCGAAAAATAAACTTATCGAAATAAGAGGCGCGCGGAGCGGAATAAAGACCGCAAAAGCCACGGAAAAGGCGAACCGAGAGTTGTCGCAGAGGTGAGTGAGCTCTCCCAAGAGAAGATGGAGAATAACGGTCGGTCTCTAGAGGCCTTTCTCAGTAGGCCGAAGGAAGAGGATTAAAAAATAATTTACATCGCCAAGCTTCCGTTCCCGTTCTTTCGCTACGTCCGTGAAGAGCAACCGGGATAGCTTCTGCGGATTTCCATTTTGGTCCTGCACCAGGAGAGTCCTGGTTAATATTTATTAGATGCTTCGCGGCGACGGAGCGCCTCGCGGACAGACGAATAAAAGGCTGAGCAGAGGGTCGACGACTCGAGGCACTCGCCATCAATTATGGCCAAGAATTCTTCTTCCCGTTTTCCTTATTCGCGCGTGTCATTTTTAACGCGACTTTATATTTATGCAGGTACCTAGTTCGGGTTGGATTAAGGTCAGGTTAGGTTAGGGTTGGAATAGTCACAGAGCTACTCAATTTATCTTCAACGTCGTTGTTCCAAGCTCGGATACAACACGAATCTCGTATTCAGCTTCATCGAGGTTGAGTAAGCGTGACGCGATACGCTTGCGTCGAATTCAATTAATCCAGAGATGATTGCGCGGTATAATTTCCGCGACGTGCTACCCCCACAATACGACAATAGGTGTCTATCTCGGTTGACAATCTATTAATTAATTAACGAAAATTACACGATTCCTGAATTAATGGTGTCCCGCATACACCCCGCAGGACGTACAGTATATGTTTCTCCCGACCGTTACGATACGCTACAGAGTGATATGCTCGACACTGTGCGGTACGGATATCTTAATGACTTTCTAATTAATATGGACGCAGATTGGCCGGACAGTTAAATAGATAGTACTAACAAGGACATATTATGTACATACCGACCTGCCGTTGCATTTTGGTTACGTAACATCGATAACGGGCTCGGGAACCCTTGTCATGGCTGCGCATTACAGGATTGAATTTTTTTTTTTTTTCTTTTTTTTTTCGAGTTTACTCTACAGTCTCTCGCTGCGATACAAAATTGGAAATACTATTCTACAGTAGTCGAACGAAATGGAACGGAACCGTATACGAGGATCGTTTAACGCCTCTTCTCGAAAGGCGGTTTTCTCTTTTCGACGTGGGTGAAGGTAAAGGTGCGGGAAGTAGAAACAGAGGTGGGAGTAAAAGTGGTGGTGGAAGTGGAGTAGAAACCGGAGGATCCAGTCCGATTAAAAGCGACTCTGAAATTCCACCCCCTGGTAAAACCATTCCGTTTTATTGCCCGAAGCGCCATATGCATAGCAATAACTATCACCCATCCTCGGGTGTGTGCTGACTCTATCGAAACTGGGGATCGTCGATCGAAGATCTATACTCCCCGGAGTAGAGTTTCCACTTTGACGCGCCACGGCTACATTCTCGTAGCTTGTTTGGTTTTCAGAGGTCCAGGTCGACTGAGTTGGAACTGAGAGGTTAGGCAGTCGCTAACGGTCCATCACCCCTGCGACTCGGGGCCGTACAAGGGGCTCAAATACATCGGTCGATACCCCCTTGTCAAAACATGACCCTTCGTCGCCCTCCCGTTGAGAGCTGGCGAGAGAATCGTCGTTTTCAACGTGTTTTGCCAACCTCGATACCTTACGCCCACGCCAGGACATACATACCTTTCTATATGTATACACAAGAAGTCAGGAGAAAATAGCGCTGTTTTATGAACGGCTGCCTCCCGGACCTGTCCCAGAAGCTTCGTACCTCTTCACGACGTTCCGGGTGTCTTTGAAAGGCATTCGTAGATTAAGGTAGCAGATGGTAGTAGCTGGCCGGCAGACAGTCGGCCGCAATACGGCGTAAAACAAAACGCCGTATTACTCAGAAGGTACTAAAGCAGCAATGCCGGTACTTCCGTTGGAATGAAAAATTTATAAACGCGAACCATCACGGTCGCCCGTGGTCCGAGTAGCGGATGAGAATTGCGCTACGTCTATACGTGGTTGGTCTGTGCTGGCGTTGTGAAGAAAAGAATTTGGACGACCCTCTTTTCCCCGCAGCCTACTGCCGCACGTTTACTGAAACCCTCTGCTGCGTAATATTTGAACGAGTCGAGGAGGAGGCTTGCTCAGATAACATCTCTCCTATTTTTCGAGAAAAAAATGAAGAAACGTGGCCCCGGACTGGACGCAGGGGGCGAATGGCTCGGAGAGGAAGAGAATGGGGGATCGAGCCGAAGCCGTGACGGTCAACGTACCATAACATTACATCCATCCCATATCCCGGGCGCCCAGTATTTCTTCTAGACATGCGAACTATCCCTAAGAACCACAACCCCTGCGTCGGACAGCGCTATATTCTTTTTCGCTTTTTTTTTCTACCGTTTTTTCTTTTCCTTTTTTTTTTTTTCTAGAAACGCAATTTGGGCGAAACATTGATTCGTTTCTTGCAGCGAAATACTCTCTGGATTGTATAGTCTTGGCTATAACACTTTCGTGCTTAGGCAGGGGGTCGCTTCCCTCTTCCCTCTGTCCCTCTTCCTTCTTCCCTTTTCCCTTTTCCTTCACAGTCTCATGGTCCTTTACGAGTAGCTGGAAAATGGAAATTTTGAGATTCAGGTACCGCGGTCGTGGTGGTTAGAGCGGATCTTGTCGAGTTGGAGGAAGTACAAGAACTCGCACGCGTCTTTCTCGCCTCCTTGTCTCATTGTGAAAACCGGTGTGCGTTTCCGAAAGTTGAGAGAAAATTTGTGGCCCCCATGCCTCGTAGAAATATAGTAAAAGGAAGGGAGGATTGTTTGGTTTACGTTTTATGCCAGCGACGCCACTTGCAGTAAGTAGGTACGCGACTAATCCTAGAGAACTTTCCGTGTTGCTGTTCGAGCTTTCCCTATCAGTAGGAAATGATTTTTTTAACAAAACTTCGGCGAGTAAAACGGGCAGAGAAAGAGTCCGTGGAGTCGGAGAACTATAAGGACACAGCGACCGAGGGAGAGAGAGAAAGAGAGCTTATCAAGAGCTTCAAGTTTTGCTTGAAGGGAACGGGATGGTGGAAAAGGGGGCTTAATCCTGTATTGTAAACTAGGAGGCATACAACGGCAACCAAGTTTTCTACCTCGCGCAACTCCCGTGGGGAGAGAACGGGCTAATCTGTCCCTCAGGAATAACTTGAAACGTGAAACAAAAGCACTCGTTTCCTCTCCCACCTGCTTCTTCGCCTTTCTTTCACCTTTCCTCGCTCTTACCTTCACGACTCTCTTTTTCTCACTTTGTTTTCATTTTATTTCATTTTATTTTATTTTATTTTATTTTATATCATTTTTATTTTTTCTGTTTAATCATATTTTTATTTTTTCATTTTTTTATCACGCTGTATGTATTTTTTGGCTCGACTCGTACGGTACTTGTTCCGGAACTAATAAACCATTCTCTCTTACTCCTCTCTATTTTTCTTTTATGTATTGTTGAATTTTTGGTGGGTGCTCTTAGGGGGTCTCTGTGCCCCAGAGCACAAATAAAGATTTTATCTTATTGTCTTTTTTCTTTCTTCTTCTTCTTCTTATTATTATTATTTTTCTACTTCTTCTCTGGATTCCAAGACGACGCAACTTGCATTGCATTGCATCGCGTCGCAATCTGACCTGCACTGATGTTCTCAGCCTTGTGGTCGTTCGTGCGTTGCAGGATCCCTGATCTCTAGACTATACTTTGCCATAGTTATACGTGAACAGTAACTGCGTCCCAAATATAGAGCCAAATCCGAGCTAGACCCGAGCCAACTGCAACTCGAGTCGGGCGTGAGTGCAGGAAATTTACTTCTTGGTGATTTATCAAATTTAGGCGTCGTTGTCCGCATGGTATTTCACTCGGGACCAGACCTCGCCTCTGGCTGCTTCATACAGATATATTATACCGTGTGCATTCCATACGTGCAGCCACACATAAACACGATAAAAAGTTTATTCTCCACGTCCCAGAACAAACCCTGATTTGCGGAAAACGGGCGCGTGACCGCAAAACGTGAAAAACAGACCTCGTCTCTATTTTATCATATACTATCCACGATAGTTCATAAACATATTCATCGGTACTATGATTCTGACCCGATGCGAGATTGAAATTCGCTATATCTAAACATGGAAAGGTGTACTCTGCCTTTGAAGTTCCGAACATTTCCCTTCATGCCATAGCAATATTCGTCACGGTTGATATTTTCGTTGCAACGTGAACGACATATACGGTTTCTCAATTCAATTGACACAAACGTTTGCGTTCTACAGAGAAACTTTATGTGTGCAAATGGAAAAGTAATGAAAAGAATAAAGCGAGCAGAGTTGATCACTCCCTAATGTCGTTCGTAGACAACGACCGAGGAGGTCTCAAGGGAGGGAAAATGGACGGTCAAGTGTTGCTTTTGGGGTGGAAGTGCGATGAGAAAAGCTCCGGAAGTGTCCCGGGTGAAGGGGGACGATAGCATGTAGTTAACGAGCGTTCTTAATAAGATCGTGACGAAAAGAACCGTATGTGAGTGTTGGTAAACCTGACCGGAAAAGTATTGCTACCTCTTAGCGTTTCGTATCTCATAAATTTTTGAATAAAGTAAATCTAAATACTGAGTAGTAGGTAAAGAAAGTAAAGAGGGAATGGAGGTTGGCCCGTGTGAAAAGGCAGGGTGAAATTATTGACCGTTACCCGGGTGATTCAGCGATGAACGGAAATGAAAGAGTTACAGTACCCACCCGTCTCTTGCCCCGTTCTTTTATTCTCTATTTTCGTTTTGTTTCCCTAGTGGGCATCCATTCGTAGTGGTTGGCATTCGCTGCAGTGGCCCATAGTGAGCGGTAGCGGTACCTCGGTACTACCTACCGGAATTGCATCACGTGAAAAGCTTCCGTTTCACTGGCCTTTTCAAACCCCCATTCAAACCCCCTTCATCACGTTTCACTGCAGCCTGAAGATAGACGAACAAACACCTCGTACCTTGAGCCAAAATTCAAAAATATGTATCGATACTGTTTCGAAACTAAAACTACGTATAGGCCGTACATTACGTTGGATGAAAAAAAAAAGGGATCGGCTGTAGGGACTAGAGCGCAAGTATCTCCACATGGGCTCCGCTATACCTTTTTCGTACGACCCTCTTTATATTTGACTTTATTTTATTTTATTTATCGTCCTGCCTCTCGTTCGAAAGCCTCCTGCTCCCAGGGATCGGTCCATCTCGCTTCTACTCATTCCGCGTGGTCGCTCGGAAAATAGATATTATTATATCGGATGTGTCCCCCCCGTCCGTCCGTTCGTCCGTCCGTCCGTGTGGATACATCCAATAAATATCTGGCGGACAGCGTCGGGATAGCAGCCGGGTGCCTAGGACGACCCGAGGAAAAGGGAAGCAGAGGAAGAGAAAGAGGAGAACTGGCACCCCTCTTTTGCGGGGAAAATTTTAGCCCATCCAATACAAACAATCGATCGATACCGAAGGTGTGGGTCCACCTTCTATCGAACTACACCGACTAACGGTCAACGGAGAGAAACGTCGTGTTTTAGAGAGGATCTCTAGGTGCCTTGCAACGCGAAGAAGCTGAGGGTCCTTGAAAGTCGATTTTCACAACTTTCAACCGAGCCACCAGGGGCGAATCGAGCCGTGCTTTTATCGTTGAGATGATATTATTGGCTCGTAGGGTTGCTATAAGGGCCTGCTACTCCCATTGGGGTTAGAAACATTATGCAAGATGAAAATTTTCAGCTGAAACCAAAATAACATCTTTTTATTTCATGTTTTAAAGCTACTTTCTGTATTTTATGATATTTTTAACTCATTTTGGCACCCATCAACAAGAACAGATAGGTCCAGTTGTGGGGAGATATACTTTATAAGAACGTGCGGATCTCAGTTTTAGATTCATATATTAACGTATGAAAAGGGACTGTAAAGCTGTACAAACACTTGTAACCTTTTCCAAAAACTTGATCGTATCTCGTACGATTACTCAGGCTTACCCGGTTCAATCTACAGGCTTTTCTGAACGTAACCTTTTCCCTTCAATTATAACTTGCGTGTATAATATTGTTTTTTTTTTTTCCAGCAAAGGAGCTTAAAATATATATATACCACCGTACATACCTATATATTGCGCAACAAGTGCTTAGAGCGCTTATCTTTATTACTCGCCGATTATTTATGGAGAACCCGTCCCCTCTCACGGGCCTCAGATTTTCCATCAGTTATCAACGTTATCTCAAAATTATGCCGTGACTAAACTTTATTTGACAGCCTCCGGTAAACACAATCTACAACAACAATTGCCAACTAAAACGAGCACTTTTAACGATAGACTTGGGGATTACAAAAAAACTTTTTAATCGTAGCATACGAATTTTATGCTCAACTGCACTGCAGTATTATATGAGTTAATATCAGATCTACCTACAGTAGTAATTCCAGGATTGGTCAGCCGACATCGCGTCGGTTTGTTCAAGGTTTAGAATAAAATGAAAAAAAGAGTATAGAATTATCTGTACGAATGAAAAGCATAATATTTATGGACTTTGATAGATAAATTATTGTTCATATCGATAACTATTTTTGAAATACAAAGAGATCGTACCTTTTGCAGTAAAAAAAAAAAAGAATAGAAATGAAACAAGTTGAGAATTGGTGTTAGTATTTTATCCATGTTGTAAGCGGACTGGCTTACGAATGCCAATCGAGCGTTAAAGATGGCAAACGATTCGAGATATGATCCTGAATGATCCACGATGATCCCAAGCCTCAGAAACACGTCCCCCTCTTGTCTTCGGCGGTTTTACGGATCGTCAAACTCTTATTGACGAGCGGATTGACAAACTTTGCTCGGAACTCGGAGGAGTCCAACTTATCGTCGGCGTTTAGGTAAGCGGCACAGCCGGCAGACGTTTGTCTAATTTCAACGAACTCCCTAGGGTACTTTGTTCCGAAGTGAACCAAAGAAATACAACCAAAAGCAATCTCTGACTTGTCGGTAATATTCACGGCTCACTTCAGTTCTCTATGTATTTTCATTATGATTTTAGGATACCTATACACCTAGTTCGGAAATTTCGAGTAACTATAAAATTTCACGAGGTTAATTTAAATTCGAAGAATGGATGCTGCGATTTTCAGATGAAAACAGGCTCGGACCATTGACACGGAATGGCTTGATACCCCCCCCCCCCCCCCACCGCCAAAAAAAAAAGAAAAAAAAAATTCGGGCTTATCTTGTCAGTGAATAAAAAAATTTTTATCAGATTGGATCCAATCGCGAACTTGTTTGTCTGTGTTCCTGCGGATTACCAGAATAACGAGGTATGCTGAAAAAGGTCGAGCTTTATTTAAAATATAAACAGAAACAATCCTGGAAAATACCTCAACTAACGTATACGGTAGGGATACTTTTCTACACGAGAAATACGGGGACAAACCTTTATAAAATATATACCCAACCTTTAGTAACTGGTACAAACGACTCCGTGCGCTTGACTCTGAGGTCAGGTCAAGCGAACGAAAAGCAGCGATTATCGTCATGGTACCTGAAAACTTGGTTCGGGTAATGATGTCATGTTAGAGTAGGAGGAGGTTGAGAAAGATGAAAAATAAGGTATGGAGTGACTCGTTTCAAATACTCCAGTGGTGGCGACAGTTTTACGGATGAAGCACCGCATACCTACCCAACGCAATTAACGTTACTCCGAAGCGCGTCAGGTCTCAGTGTGTAAATTAAAGAGATAGAAGCGTGGTTAACGGAGGCAAGGGTTGGTTGGGTACGGGCGCGTTCGCGCGTCTATCGCGAAATTTTTTTTGGTAAAGAAATTTCAAAGGATGGACAATTAGCGACAAGTTTCAACCGTGATGCGACCCCCCGAGGCTTAAAGTAAACGAAGTAAATACGTGAAAGGGAGTTACTACTGTGCAGAGAGGCCCATGCCATGCAACCTCTCTCGGAAAAAGGGTTAACGATCCCCAGTTGTAAAACGTGCACGGTCGTAGCTCCCAAGACGGTTTCTGTACTTAAAAAATTCACGTGACTGAATTCTGGATGAAACACGTTGTCACGTGGTGCGTGCTTTTCGTATCTCGAGTGGCTTACAAGGCATGAGGTACACTTGTATTAGAAATTTATTTAAAAATCATCCCCTTAACGGTGTCAGGATGAGGTCAAGGTCGGGATCAGCTAACCCTGACTGAATATTAAGACGTATTTTCAAAATTTGTCTTTTACTTCCCCTTTTTCCCCTTTATATATATACTATATATGTATACTTACACTAAATTACTAATATTTTCAACAATGCTATATTCTGATAATGAATATCTGTTTCAAAGTATAAAGTCACGCTTTGCGAATCTCTCGACGGGATTCAATTAGCAGCTGAGAACCTGATTAAATAGATGATAGCAATAATGGTAATAATAATGGCGACAGTAATGGAAGGTCGCGAAGTCAGTAAAAATTATAATAATATCAGTATTAATAATAATAATAATAATAATAATAATAATAATAATAATAATAATAATAATAATAATAATAATAATAATAATAATAATAATAATAATAATAATAATAATAATAATAATAATAATAATAATAATAATAATAATAATAATAATAATAATAATAATAATAGCAGTAATACCAGGAATAAGTCCGGATGAAATGTAACCGTGGCCAAATGATCAGTGTACGTTACTGAAAGGGCAGAAAAGGAACGAAATCCGAGGATGGAGAAAAGCGGATATAGAAAGACGAGAAAGAAGGTTATAGGAGGGGTTGAGGGTATAAGAGGTGGGACAAGAATGGGGGAGGATAAATGCAATCGGTCAAGTAATAATTCCCACTGTACCCTCGAGAGTGCAGGCGACGAACGAGCTGTCACTACAAGGAAAAGAAAACTAGAAGACGAAGGAGCACTAAACGATAAACGTCTAACATCCAACGTCTGAAATCGCACATCAGAACTTTGTTGGAACGGGCACCGTATTGACGTAAACCAAGTTAAGCGATATTTCATATCGTGTTATTTTTCAACAAATGTATTTTATACTCGACAACTCGATCCTCACAACGTTTCTGAAATATCATAAGAATTTGGTTCAGTTTAATCATTTAATTTTAATTTTCCTCGCTTATATTTTATACCATTTTCATATTTGCTTATTAGTTACATTAATTTTCATTGTAAATCAAATATATTAAATTTCAAAGCTTATCGATTAATAAAAATCTGAATCAAATTTTTGGTTCAATAAAATTTTAGGATTATCCTTTCATTGATAAGAATTGAAACGCTTATGTGATAGTGTGTAACAGCTTTGTATAAATTTTGCAAAATGATTCAACCTTTAGTACTAAGTAAGTCCGGATCATGTCTTTAAACTCCAACGCGACTGTGGGGAAATTAAAGTTGGGATTATACCTTCCACCGCCCACGAAAGGGTTTATCAAGGTGAAAGGAATTCCTCTTTCACGACGACTTCGCGTCAAACATGCGGGATATAGACACAAGAAGTTATAAAATGTGCGTCATATACATGATGCATATGTATATGAACCAATACTGACGTATAATGTGTGTACGTTACTCGTAAGCGCGGTTATACTCACCAGGAATAAAAAAAAAATGAAGATACAAAAAAATGAATATAAAAAAAAAAAAAAAAAAATAGGAGACAGCTGTCGCGACGAGTGAACGTACTCGATTGGAGTGGAAGCTCCGCGTGTAGGTATAACGGCCTGGGGTGCAGGGTGCAGGATGCAGGGTACAGGGTGCAGAGTGCAGAGGGTAGGTAACGGAGTTTAATTTGTAGTAATGGTGCATCGCCGCCCGTTCTCGCCGGAGTGAAAGATTAAACCCTCCTTCTCCCTGTCGCCGTAACCCTCACCCACGCCTTCGCCTTCGCCCTCGCCGTCACCCTCGCCCCCTCCACGTCCTCAGCAGTCTTCCCGCGGGTCCTCAACCGTGACATTGTCGCTTCGTCGGGAAAGAACTAGACCAGACAGCCTGTTTAGTGTTTCAGCATTTTGTCGTTTCATCCCCGCGCTGGCGCCTTCCCGCCTGATTAAACGAGCAAATTTTCCCCCGACTTCTTTTCAACAACCCCCCGAGCCTAACTCCGCTTGTTATCTCCGGGTATCCTTGGCTTGATCTAAAACACAGAATCTTAAAAAAGAAAAAAAAAAAAAGAAAAAAAAAATATCTTTCCCTTATAGCCTAACTACTGCTGACACTAGTAAATAAATTCTCCAAAAATATGACAGAGCATTTTATCAAATTCTATTTTACACCCACCTCCTCATCGGTCACCCAATATGATACAGCGAAATTGAGGTGTTCGGTGAAAGTCGTGGTAAATAGGCCCTAAGTAACTCCCACTCGTAAAGGGGGTATTGTTCACCGGTACACGTTGGAGAGGCTAAATGGAAGGATAAGCCCGAGTTCGAAGAGAACTTCTTGGAGCTAGGTGGAAGGCATGGGTTCTCATTCAGGATTCTCCGATCCTCATAGACGCTTCAGAAGTTCCAAATCGTGATAATTAGTGTCTCTATCTTTCCGTAGCTAACTACTAGATCAGTATAATCATTGTCATTGTAACCCCGATCGTATATTTTGTCTTTGAAGTCATGACACATGGAATTTATGTAAGATTTACGGAGTGAGAGACACTGACTAGCGCCTCTAGCCAGGCGAAGACTTTATTGGCTTTTAAGACGGGCGTAATTAAAATGTAAAGGGTTGTCAGCCCTCACCCCTTCTCCGCGTATGTATCTCGGTGCCTCTTTCTCTCTCCTTCTCTCTCTCTCTCTCTCTCTCTTCTCTAGCTGTTTCTCGTATCTACTCAACCAGATATCTTCAAGTTTGCCTTCTACTTGTTTCTTGCAGTCGATCTTTGGAGCCACTCCTTTGTCGCTAGAAGATTCCCGGATCTTTTAATCGAGTGTGAAACCCATTGTCGAACAATGTCGGATAAGTGGTGCAGTTGCGTCAGATATAGAACCGAATTGTAATTTAATATCAAACGCAACGTAATTACGAATAGAATTCACGGTTCAGTGGAGCAAATAATACGCGGTATTGTGTGAGTGAGAGTGAGAGGAAGGGAGAGAGAGGGAGAGAGAGAGAGAACGAGAGATAGAGAAAGAAGCGTTTCACGTGTTATCAGAACTTTGATGAGCCAATCGATTACCGATGCAATAATTGGCGACTCGCTGATGATGGACGGGGGTAGGAAACGCGGCGACGTGCTATTGTGAATTAACGATAAACGAAGTGCAGCTCGACAAAGCACCGTCGCGTTTGTAATAACCATCGGCTGATCCATTTAGTGACAACGTTAATTCCCCGCCGCTACCTGGTTAAGCCTTTCCAAACAAAGGATTTTCAATTATTACCAAATTTCGTATACGGTTTGAGGGGTAGGTGTATACGTACGACCTAACCTCGACGAAAATCCGACGCACCCGTTCCCGGTACCCTAAGCCAACCCACGAAATCTCTGGTCCGTGAAACGATTACAACTTGATGTGATTGTGCCTTGTCGCGGCTTACGAGACCGACGTGTACTGTTAATCAGTAACGGGGCGTCAAGCACTGTGGTGATTCAGGAATGACGAAGATGGGATAAACTTGATTCTCGATCTTCTATATGTGTATTATCGATCGATACGTCACTTCCGCGTCTCACTGCCGGGCGCCAAGGTTCGAGTGGCGAGAAGCGGCAGATAACTAGCCGTCAAAACAATGAAATATCGGTATCGTGTATGTGAGAGAGCGATCCGCCGGTTGGATGATGCGGATACAGCGTAGAGTGTATAGATATAAATGAGACCCGGTTGATTGCTTCCAGTCATAAATCAAGATGTTTTCGCAACCCCCGATATCGTATCCTACGCGGCTCAAGAGAGGTTCAGAACATCTCTTCTTCGGCTAACGCACCGATTGACTCTTGAAGCCTGTCGTATAGTAGGGAAGTCGAGTTTGATACGGTATACGCGACCCGTGGACGACGTCCTTTGATGCCATGGCGTCAAGGCACCCTTCGGAATTACCGATCAACCTCACTTCGCGAATCTGGTCGCTCTTATACCGCCAAGCTACCGGTTTCCGTTATTCTGAATTCTCAACGAACCGTTCGGTTCCGTTGAAGAGAAGAGGACCTCGTGCGGCACCCGCTTTGACGCGCGTGCAGGCGTAACGTAGGTCATTACACGGGGCGGCAGACGGACGTCTTCTTGTTAGGCACCGCCGAAGCCGTCGCTCGAAGGGACTCGATCGAGGGATAGTCAAGGGTTCGCCCTTTGCCTCCGCCCCCCAGGGTGTCGGATCAAACGAGCTATTACAGGCCCGTGTTACGCCCGTCGCCCTTCGCCCTTCGTCCTTCTCCGAACACCGCCGCGGCGTTTCCTTTGGACTTTCAATTCAAATTGACTCGATTTCCGCGGCAAGGACCAAGTTGAAAGAGAGAGAGAGAGAGAGAGAGAGAGAGAGAGAAAATTAACTCGTGCGTAGGTGCAGGACCTGGATGGACGGGAGTTGGTTGTTGGACCGGGGCGCGTCCCGGTGTGAACGCGGTTTGCGGTATGCCGCAGAGAAGCCCGGGGCTACGGAATAATCATTTGCAGCCTGAATACATTACCCGTGCAATTTATTTTCGTTTGTTTCGGTTTTGTTTCCATGATTTAGTAGGGCGATAGAGTGCGGCTTCCAACCCCCGCCCACCTGCCACCATCGCTACCGCCACTGGTCGTCTATTGATTCCTGACAAGAGAGTAATGTTTCGCCATTAATGATCATGTCCTGAATAAATCATTTGATAAAATGGACTCGCAACCTCTAGCGTCGAGTGCTCGACCTAGGGGAGGCGTCGAGCATCGATAGATTTGCATCGCCCCTGCAAGCACAACCACCACTCTCCGAGACATTTACTCGTAAGTGCATCCACCCGGATGGTAGGCATAAGTGTTTCGAGGATTTTAAAATAAATCCATATATTTCCGTCTACTAACAATTGAAATCATGATTCCTCGTAAATATTTTCTTATCAAATTGAAGCCATTACATATTGAAAATGACAAGGTATGGGTTTTCAATTCTATACTACTACTTGAAATAATTGTTTTTTTTTTTTTTTTTTTTTATCTTTTTTATTTTGCCATTACTTCTTGACTAAATTTCATTCACTTATTTTCATACAAAATTTCTTCGAAAGATGATAAGAAATTCATTTTTAAATATCATATAATATTTCAACCATTTTTGGTTTTGAATATTTATCAGTATTTTTGCGTCATTGTCCGCAAAATTTTGATCACAGATTATAAAAGATTAGAAACAAATAAATAAAAGCCAATTTTTTGTTTGATTTTTATTTTTTTATTTATTTTATCTTCTTCCCTTTTCCCCGACACTCTAATAATATGTATAATCCGTACAACGAGGGATGGAAGCTACCTGCCTGCCTGCCTTTTCCTCCGTCTCTGTTGTCTGACGAGGGCCGCAAGTAACGTGGGGTAATTTCGTTAGGATTTCCGCGAATTTTCCAAGATATAATTCACTGCTCGAGCGGTCGAAAAATCCGCTCGCGCGCTAGGTTGGCAGTGGGTGTTACAGGGGGTAAAGGCAACGAAAGGGGACAAAGAAGGCGGAGATCCCGTTCCGCGTCCCTCACTCCCCCGGCTCTTTTTATCCCGGGCAATTTATTTCTCTCGGACGGACAAATGTTGAAACGGGTAGCGCCTAATAATGTAAGCTCCGGATAAATGAATGGGTGAATGAGGGGTAGGTAAGTTCTACGG
Organism: Macrophya annulata; assembly: GCA_963924015.1. Lineage (NCBI taxonomy): Eukaryota > Metazoa > Arthropoda > Insecta > Hymenoptera > Tenthredinidae > Macrophya > Macrophya annulata. Next base: position 18,379,899 of record OZ001261.1, read on the forward strand.
CGTGGTATCCGAGGAGAGGGTGGTCGAAGGACTTTGGCGAGTGAGAGAGAAAGAGAGAGAAAGATATATATATATATATAAAGAGAGAAATATAGAAATAGAGAGAAAAGGAGATGGTGCCTCACTGCTCCCCGGAATAAGAGGATGGTCCTTAAAAGTTCCAGAAGAGCTCCTTCCACCATCCACCACCCAGCAGCCGAGTTGTTATCTAATTTTACTCTCAACGCTTCTTCGATTTATTCGCGAACTTCTCGACGCGTTACAATATGCTGCTCTCGTCGGGGCGGTGCGGGGTGACTAAGAAAAGGAAATAGCGCCCCGTAGCTTCTCTCAATTTCTCCCTTGCTTTCGCACCCCTTACTCTTTCCGGCGCTCCCCCATTCCATCGTCTTACGTATAAACTCATCGTCGCGTGGTTGAAGATCCTTGGAGATATTTGCACCACAAAAAAAGAAAAAAAAAAAAAAAAAAAAATTAACCATATTTATATATGTATATATCCATATGTATAATGTAGTTTCATTCTTGGAGAAATGTAACCGTTTGACGGACATATTCGTTCTCCTTCGCTATCTTCTATTTGTCGCGAGTTTCAACCCGTAAAACAATACTCCGACCACGGACACTAGTTGCGTCCGTAACACCACCTCGCTTCGCCTCGCCTCGCCTCGCCTCGGTGAGTTGGTCTATTGAAACGTCGACTGGGTAGAGAACGGAGACGGGGGATGAATCCCGTGTAAAGTTTGTTCCGATGCCACGAATCCTGGCCAGAGGGTTCTCTTTGGTATTGCTGGTGTGCTGCTATACGAGCGGCGGTCGACGATGCCAAAAAACTGAAAAAAAAAAAAAAAATAAACGACTAAGAAAATAAGTAAATAAATAATAAACGAAAACAAAAAACGACGTAAGAAAAGTAAAAATCGAGTAACATGTAGAACAGATTTTCGACAGATTATCGACTCACTGATCGTCGAGCTGTGGGATGCAATCGATGTAAAGGCATTGAATTGGCAGCTGCAGAAACTCTTACTATAGAACGTGAATTCCCGTACAGGAGAGAATATGCGATCCGAGAATTGTTGCCCACCAAAAAGGAAGAGTCTTTCAAAGTTGGCACTTCTGCTAGCTTCTCTATCTGCCACAAAGAGAATTGTCCGTGTGCTTATACGTGCTTGGAATACGTAGGTATAATGCCTACATCGGTGTACTCGGTGGGTTTCAAGACCCCATGGCTGATGGGCACGTATATCATCATACGAAAAGTTATATAGAAAAAAAAAAAGAATAAAAAAAAAAAAATGAAAAGGATCTGATATAGGTATACCTTCGTCGAAATAGTTGAATAAAAGTTTTACACGCAAGGTATTGGGTGCTACAACGGAAAGCCTTGAGGCGTCTGCACTCGCTACTCTCTGACTATTTGCCATTTCCGGTTAGCGGATGGCTTGAGGGTAGCTCAAGGGCGGCGTGCTGAGCAGAGGATATCCGGGGATTGATCTACTAATCGAAGCCTGCTTCCACTCGATACCAATATAAACCCGTGGTGCGATGCTACGTGCTTTATCTCTCCCATATTCTTCCTCTCGCTCAGTTTCTCTTTCTTTGAATCGACTTGCTGTTCGAGCGTGTAGCGCAGCTCCTCACCTTCTGATACCTACTACTACAATGGGCGATATTATCTATACAAAAGACCACGTCAAAGACATATTTCGATTGTCGAAGCTAAGAGGCACAGAGCATAAGGAGCAGAAAAGAGACGGTAAAAGACAGAAGGTTTTAGTAAGAATAAGGTAGAACGGAAATGGTGTTCAGGGGTTCGTTTGATCGGTAAAGTATAAAATTTAAGACTTTACTTCTGCACCGGACTGCAGCAGTCTAACTTCTTATCAACGTTGGCAGCGATATATTATACTATGTGTTATACCTCCTTATCAGCCACTTCTTGCAGACTCGTTATCGCACGCGTCACGAGCAAGTGACGGTATACCCAGTGCATAAGCCTTTAGCAAAAAGTAGCTAACAAGCACGATATGCGAATCAGCTCAAACACATATTATACTATACATATACTTATGTATATACCAAGTAGAAATTCAGATACACGATCAACCACGCTCACATAAATTCACGGAGTTACAGTTTTAGATGAAAATATAGCCGGTAAAGTCGTGTTGATTAATTTTCTAAATTTTCACGGACCAAGTGAATTTTGAATGTTCTTCTAACATGTTTACGCGATACTCTCGTTCGTATTATATTTGTTTGAAATAAAGTTGCACGAGTATATAGGTATATATACCTACAGCTATAGGTATACGTACTCTTAGCACTCTCGGAGGACTGCTACTGGTACTGGTACTGGTACTGGTACTGCTACAGCTACTGGAATGGTCGGTGGTACAGCTACAGTAAACCCGGTCTCAGTTGGCTCGCTTTCCCGTCTACCGTCTCCGGCGAGTTCCGTGTTCCGTATCGATTTAAAACTTTAACTATCCTTATAATTACATATTGCAAAGTTGCGACGTCGTGACCCGCTCGACCTGCTCGAGACCCGAGGGGCTCAGCAGAGAAGTTTTCAAAGTTAAAAATTGTTTAAATTGTCGGTTAACCACCGGCCACGGGGGCTAATGAATCGTGGAGTCAGCTTCCCTCCCCGTCTAGGCGTCGGTCGATTTGTTGCTAAGCTTTTCTGAGCTTTTATAAGATTTAATTTTTTAAATTGTCAACGTGAACGTTATTAATTATAAGAAAACGAAATCCACAGGGATACGTCAGCTCTGCGCGCCTCCTGTGTTTCATTCCACCCTTTTTTTTTTTTATTATTTTTTTTTTTATTTTTTTTATTTCATTCGCTCTTATACCCTCAGAGAGGATTATGCGCAGCCACGATCAAAGGGAAAGATTAAGCGACGCTATAATAACCTTTGTTCAAGGCAAAAGAGTTTTTGCTTACTTGGTACATTTGCTAATACTTAATACTGTGAGGCCTTGTAGACCGGTGACTGGCGAGCCGGAATTTTGATTATACGTTAACATTTCGGCATACGTATAATGGATTGAAAATTCAGTACTCGATCGTCTTGTCCTATCGGTAGCGAAAGAGACTAATTGTAATTGTTTTACTCAAGTATTTACGACAATAAAACGCGTATTTTTGGAGGCAGTAAGTTTAACGTCTAATACTTACGAATGTTAGTCGAAATATAACGGCCCCAGCGGTTGCAAAGAAGACTTATTTCCTTTGCTGCTTATTCTGGGCTGGTGGGTTTGTTTCGTCGGCGAAACGCTGCCAACGGCACACGGTGAGCGCCTTACTTGAACGGGAAATTATAAATTAGCTCGTCCGAGCGAACGATTCTGGGTAATGTCTGGCCCTTTTGGAATCGCAGGGTTATTAGAGGAGAAGAGATTAACTCATGGGTAGAGAGCAGTTTCAACAAAGAGTCAAAACAAGTCAAAGAGAATTTTTCCGCATGGTGGTGGGTGGTTTATAAGGTAATCGCCAGAAAATTTGTTATATCAAGGAATTTCTCGAATTTCGTTTCGATAATTAATTACAGATTCGAAATTTAATATGTGGTACATGTCCCGACCAGGAGGAGCCCTTTTGGGTATAAATCATTTAACCCTTCTTGACTTTTTAACCCCCTCGAGCAGCGAGAGTGAGGGTTGCAGGCACCCGCGTGAAATATGCCCTGAAAATTAACCGATTCCTTAATTACTCGTTCCGTTTTTCGAGCCAGGGTTTTCCTCCTCCTCCTCATCCTTCTCCTCCTACTCCTACTCCTACTCCTCCTCCAGCTTCTGCTCTGGTCCGCGTTCTCGCCTCAGTGCTGCCAAGCATTTCCCTCGTTTCGCAAATCTCCCAGTTTCTCTTCATCCCCTTTCCTCTTTCACTGCTATTTCGAAAGGACGTCGTTTCTATACGCCTAACGTTACGGAATCTACACGATGGGTTATTTCCTCTCAACCTAAAAAGCGAAATCGTCATGTGAGCGTCTCATCTCGTTCACTCACAGAAGGTTCATCCCCTTTACGCTGAAAGCAGGGAGCCAGAAAACTTTCCTAACACAAATACTAACCGACCAAACGTTTCTTATATATGTATGTACCTTATGCATACCCCCTTAGGATATCCCACTTCACTGTTGGTAGATAAATTAAAAACCTGCTTACCTTACCTTTATCGCAATTTTCCAATTTATACACCTATCAATCTATATCAATCGCTCACAAACTAATCTTTTAGTCTCCAATTTCCCCCTAACTCTGACAGCATACTCCCAAACCCTACAGTTTTAGGTCGTTGGAATTGACTGGAAACTCAACCGGAATTGAACGTCAAGAACTACACTGCACATATTATACCAACGATAAATTTTCACACTGATATACATACATATATGTATACCTATACGTAGCAGTATAAATACAACCTGACCGCAGCCACTGTCTGTGAGTTTAGTATTTGTCCTGGCATCCCTCGTGTTGTGACAAGCAACAAATTCGCTTCCAGTCCGCAGGTCCTTGCCGAGTTATCTACACCTACGTGTACATCTGTAGCGTACGATTGGTACTGCTGGACCACGCGGTAGTCCCATACCGTTGGGATTACGACGATCAATGCGGTAAGCCTTGTTTGCTTTGGGTAGGACGATGGGGGAGGTTGAGGGGTAGTTCTGGTCATCAGGCGCCGTGGGCAGAGTACAGGGACTCTATTTCCTCGGTCATTGCCCGAAGTCGAGCGATTGTTTCGAAGGTAAAGAAAATAACGGGATTGGAAGATTATTTTTTGTTATTTTTCATTTTTTTTTTCATGTACCTACATCCATGATCGGTGAAATAGTATATTTCGATACGAGTGCGAAAGTGTTGATTCTCGGATGAGTGTAAAGATTTTCGTCCAAGCGAAGCGAGGGTGACAATCACACGAATCGAGAATCACCTTTCGCACGTGTATCGAACCTTGTTATTCGATAAAACGTGCGGAAAGTTGAATTTTGTGCACGCCGATTGGGCGCAAAATCGAACTTTGCACCCGGCGTGTCGAAAACTCTATTTCTGCCTCGTCCGAGCATCTCGATAATGTAAGATTAACTATTCGACCTTATCTTTGGTGTCTCTTTATTCCCATATATCGGAGATTTTTTATAGCCGAGTAGATCTCGACCGGTTTCTTGAATCGCGCGGGAACGTTTACGGGGAATTACACTTTGGAAAGAAGCCGAGCATTCCCCCGGTCACGACTCATCCGTTTGGATATGTATATAAAGATACGTATATAGGTATACATATGGTTTTCTCCCAAGTGTATAGAAGGAATGAAGGATGTATGCATGTATGTATGTATGTATGTATGTATGTATGTATATAGAGAGAGAAAAACGAGGCGTCTCAAGGATTCAGATGCGTGGAATGCGAAACGGGGGTTAAATCACGGGGCAGTCAATGGATCGGAACGCGACGAGTAAAGCGCCCCGGGACGACGAACGCGAGTTCGACCTAGCCCTTCGGTTCTTCAGCCTATTATACTTACTTCAACGGCATCTTCGACCTCTTCCTTTTCCTTTTCCTATTCCTCTTCCTCTTATTCTTCGTTTTTTCTTTATCACCCCTTTCCTCGTTTACCCCTATATTACGTATAGTATCCGTATATCTATACATCTGTGGTGTGTGTATCTAGTCGACGAGTGTATTCACGCCCCGGGCGTATCGCGTTTAGGAATGAAGGGTGCACCGGGGGCCCGGGACTTTGGTGAAGGTATTATACCCGGAGAATGTCGGGGTCGGTAGATTCGCCGAGCGAGGTATCGCGTACGTACGCGGTTCGTTGTAGATCACCGTCATTCGCACGATCCGAGAGGCGGGGCCACCGATAGTCGTCGATTTTTATTTCTTTTTTTGTTTTTTTTCTTTTTTTCTTCATTCTATGGGGAATATTAACCGGGACATCGGGCATATCGGTGGTATCTGGGGAGGCCAGGGTTTCACGAGTAAGCGAGTATAGAGCCGTGAACCAAGTTGAAAATTTCCAGAGTCTGGCCCTGAAGTATTTATGAACGTACCAAACCCAGCTAACCCCCCTTCCCCTATTCCCCGCTTTCGCTTCTACCCCTTCCGTAGAAATTCTACCGGCAGGGTTAATTCCAGTACCTCTAACCAGCGGAGGGGACGATTTTTACGTCTTTTCCTACTCACTCGTCTCAGTTTTTTCCATCGTTTTCTCTCGTTTGGTATATAGGTGTATATAAAACCGTTTGTTCTATGGATATTTCTACCCACTACACTGGAGAAAGAATATATACGAACGCGGTTGGCACTTGGTCTTAATCTTTATCCGATATCTGAACGTATTTCTAGATTGTGGTGAATCGTGTGCCGGGTCCGAGTTTACCTGTTCCTGTTGTATACACCTCGGAGCTTTTATACCTGTGTATCGCGTAGGTAAAGGTATCGGGGAAAATGAGGAGACGTAGTTGGGGGTGAAAAAACGAATGACGGACGGACGGACGGTCGAACGGACGGACGGAGGAACGGACGGACGTACGGCCAACCGACGGACCGACCGCGCGGTAATGCACGTCGGCACGCCATAGAACGCCCGGCACGCCAGTCTCCCGCACGAACTAAATCACAAACAAGTAAACTTTGTAATCGGAAAATAAATTGCCGCTTTACCGAGTCGTCGAACGAGAGGCGACGCCGACTATGGGTCGGCCCTGCAAGCGCACCCGGTGGCATGCAAGGAAAAGGTATAAATCTTCAGGCGTTCTACTACGCTTAGGCGTCGAGACCTAGCGAAATGCATATTATAGATATAGCCACTTACGAACGGAGACATCCGAAGACGGAGGAGGTTTGTGCAGCATACACCGACTGACTTTCGACTAGCAATTAAAACGATGAAATTAAATGAAATGAAATTAAAACTGGGCTAATTAGAACGTCCTTAATTATATCCGAGTTCGTGTACGAAAGGAAACACCTAGCTTACAGGGTTCACGAGTATCCTGCGCCAGGAAGGGACGTTGGATTCGGTCGCTTTGCTTTCAGTCCTCTTATACATATACTTGAACGAGGATGATACGAGTATTTCTATGAACTCTTCAATTTTTAATGCGTCAATGGCGCAAAAGGACGTGCAGTCTTTTACGAGGGTAGTTTTTTTTTTTTTTTTTTTTCATCCAAGTATATGAATAAAGTGTCCAGCCTTTGATACGCGGGATGAATAATGATGAGTTAAAGCTTTTGAGGTATTAAAACTAGTGATCACTGCCATGCTACTGCTGCTGCTGCTGCTGCTGCTGCATCTTTCGTGTTGGTTTTTAAGACAGTATAAGAAACGAGTTGAATACGTCTCATTCAGTCGTGCAGTGTTGATAAAAGAAAAAAAGTAATGGAAAATAAGAAAATAAGAATGGAAAAGGTAAGAAAAGTACGAGATGAGAAGAGAAGAGGAAAGATGGATAGATGCAAGGATATTTTGTCCTACGTTTTCACTATGTTTTCATAGACTCCCGGGACAGAACCGGTGGTGTAAAGCGGAGCGCGTTATTATCCTTCTACTCCATTACCCAGACCCGAGGCAGACGAGGTGTACGAGACGGACGCGGGGTGAACAGGCAAAAACCAAAAACCCGGCCAACCACTACATACGGGCAAGGGTCATTGACTCTGACACTATAGGCGAAGGAAGAGACGGACGTCAGACTGTTGTACAGACACCATAGTGGCAGAAGGAGCTGCTGCACTTCTTCTTCTTCTTCTGCTGTTACTCCTTCTTCTTCTTCTTCATCTTCATCTTCTTCTTCTTCTTCTTCTGTACCAAGACGTGATTTATCCCTAAAGCTCCCGATGCCGGTAGACTATCTCAAGCCCACGGTCTTACTCTGCGTCGCATCGTGGACTCGAACCAACCGAACTTCCGGGATCCCTCAGGGGGATCCAAGACGCGTTTTGAGCCGAGGATTTTATTCGCGTGACCTAATCAAGAAGAGTAAACCCAAAGTGAAGCGCGGGTGGTAGTTCGGTATAGAAGAGCCATATAGAAAGGAATCGATGCGGTGTATACATATACCGAGGGTTGTTCGGTTGGTGGGTTAGGGGTAGAAAAATGGGAGGGAAAAATACCCCCAAGTTTTCGTATCACGGATGTAATCTATAACCAGACTCTCATACAGTTATATACCTATAAGTATACCTATACCATGTCAAGAACACTTTCATGATTCCAGCTGCAGTAACGACGTTAAGGGGGTCGGTCGCGAGGAAAGATTAGCCAATGCAAAGCTGGTCCGATGTGCAATGTTCCAAACAAGGCCTGAGTCTTATGAGAACAATATTTAGAGGTTACCCATCAGTATTCGACCTTATCGTTCTTCGAAATCTAAATTGAATGATACGGTTGAACCTCTAGAATTGAATGCGGAGATGAACAGTCTTTAATCGGGTCCATTTTTGAGTGTCGAATGATACTGTGGTACCTTGGAGAAGTGAAAAGGATGTATTTTTGGGCCACGTACTAGCGTACGTATACTTATATGAATAAACACTAACGGGTACTTGTATGTATGTACCTACGTATGCATATATAGATGTCTATACGTCTGGGTGATAGCTGCGTGGTTTGTGAAGAGAGAGTAGCCTGTATATTCGGCAAACGCGTACTCGAGAACCGGCGGATGGAAGTGTTAAGCTGTGGCCGTGGAGGAGCGAGAAGGATGGAGGGTTGGTGAGGGAGCGAGAGACGCGCTAAAAGATAATCAATACAGCCTCCGGTACAGCAGTCTGTCCGCCCGCCCGTACGCCCGTCCGACGAGAGATACACGCAGCTTACGTCCACGTGCAGGTCTCGTATATATGTATTTAGGTATATATATATATATATATATGTATATACCTAAGTGTGTACCGTAACACGCTTGTGCAGTCGACGCGACGTCTTTGTGTCTCGGATCGTCGCGCAATTCTCTCCCTTAGTTCATCCTCCCTCAATTTTTAGCTCACTCTCTCTCTCTCTCTCTCTCTCTCTCTCTCTCTCTCTCTCTCTCTCTCTCTCTCTCTCTCTCTCTCTCTCTCTCTCTCGCCCTCTTTCTCTCTCTCTCTTTCTCTCTATTCGTTTGTGATGTTTCAATAATGTTTAAACTCCAACATTCTTAATTCAACTTCTCTCATAAATATCTGCTTTGCAATCCTTTGCTTTTCATTTCTTAACTCCATTTCCACTTCACAATAAACATTCTAACTTCTCTGTTCGCGTTTTAGATCATTTTTTTTTTTCTTTTTTTTTCAAACTGTATCTCATACCCATTTGATAGCACAACCTGCTCTTGATTTTTGAATAAAGAAACTGTCAAAAATTCGCGATAAGACAACCCGTCGACTTCCGTTCCCTAAGGCATTGCGATCGTGCCAACTCCTTCGTCTCTCCACTGGAAGATCTTGCGGAAAAACGCTGGGTCCATGTCCGGTTCTTCTTGGCTCTATTCTGGCACGGCTCAGGGACTGTTGAGAACAAAGAGCGGTATATGCATAGGCGCATATATTATATAGATAGCCGCGGGTAAGCAGGGACACGTAGCCGCAGATGGGGGTTTTAGGGTGTGGGTTTCCATCCTGTCATACGTACGCGAGGCACCCTCGTGTATGTACGGTTAGAGCCTATCGCGAGCGACGTTTCGAGGCATCTCGTCCCTCGGGATATCAGGAGAGTGGCCTCTCCCCCCGCACTTTAGTCAACCCCGACTAGACCAGACTGGAATATCTTAAATGCGGAAGGGAAAGGACTTTTTGAGCAAAAACTTTGTCATCCCTAACCAGCAGCAGCAACACGCTGGAAGGGGCAAGCCCTAGCCCCATAATAAATTCCTGCGCTCCTGTTCTAATTGGCAAAAACGTCGATTGAAAAAGCAGAAATAAATTAAAAACAAAAAAAAAAAAAGAAAGAAAGAACTTAACGTATGACCACTCCACGGATTGATTTCTCAACTAAAAATTTAACCGTTTGTCATCAGCCATAATATATCAGCAGGTTTACATACAGATTTTCGTCTAGGCGTAGAACGACGCGGTAAGGTAACGATCATACGGTTACTGGTTGTGTTCGACAAGGGTAGGAAAACGTCGGGACGGTATCTCGGGGTCCGCTGTTTGCACAGCTTGATTCCTCCCCGATTCGCTTCTACCCTTTACGCCGCACCCCTGACGGGCGGCGACCCACACGTACGAGGTTTACTCCCGCGACAGTCCCGTGGGTCGCTAAGAACAATATTCATACAGAAGAACGGACGTACCTTTCGTACCTCGAGGTTTCCCATTCGCACAGGACACATACCTAGATATATAAAGGGTTGTACGCCAGACCGTAAAGTAAAACTGGACGAGCTTTCATATAGGCATAGCCGTGTCCACCTGGTTTATGGTATCTTTTATGTTTTATGTTTTATGTTTTATGTTTTATGTATACAACGATAGGTAAAAGCCATAGATTTATCTCCTTTTCTCTCCCCCTTTTTTCTTTTCATCCGGGGGTGTTTCATCCTGGTAGCTACTAGCAAGTTGTAACGAGCATCGCTTGATACACGCTCGTTCCGTGCGGAGACGACGTTGAAAAACTTGAACAATATCCCTAATTGTCAAGTGGGGGGAGGGGGGGGGGGGGGAGGGGGGTTGAAAAAGTTTATACCGAGCGAGTTTCTTCTTTAAAAGCTGGTACAGTAGCGGACTAAAGCTGAGAACTACGGGGTTCAGGGTGTGCAGGAGGGCTTGATTCGGGGTAATTAAGAAGTGCCAATTATAAGTTGACAATCTGTCGGGGCGTAAAGGGCACACTGTGAAAACTGCTGCAAGTAGGATGGAAAACTTTGGATTTTCCTCCCTCTTCCATAGCGCGTTCACGCGAATCTTTCAGATCTTTTACTCTTCAAACAATAATTATTTACTAACGCTCCGACGCGAAGCGATATGCTAACGTGGAAAGAAATGACCTTAACCGTGAAGCTTTAAAGTTACAAGTTTGTAAAAAATCTTAAACGAAAAATAAAGGAAAAAAAAGGAAGAAAATTTATTTCAAGTTTCGTGTTAATTGAACATATAAACCGACATCTCGCTGCAGTGTTTTTTCGTTTAGAATTAACAGTCCGCCCTAAAGCTTGACGCTTTTTATGCCAACCTGGAAAGTTGGTCCCTTTTAACCTGGATCGAATATAACTCAAGGGATATGCTGGCGTACTTACCTACCTACCTTTCATTGGTTAGGACCGCGAGCTTTGAGAGAGAAAGATATTGTCCACAGGGGTCTCGTGTTTCGCAATATTGTTCAAGGTAGGTATACAGAAAATATCGTGCGGTGCGGCCCGGCTACGCGGTTTGCGGTTCGGTTTCCGAGTCACCTTGTGACATTGACAAATGGCGTCACGTGCGATACAAAAATTGACTTATTACACAAGACCTACTTTCCGGTCGAGGTGGTCCTCACACGTGCGTGGATCATGGCGTTGTTTTTTTTTTCGTTGTTTTCTGTGTTTTTTTTTTCGGACCACAAAAGTCTCCTGAAATCCCAGGACAACACCGGCGGCAAGCGTTCGTTGACCACTCAGAAAAGAGGGGCCCTACGATATTAAAGATATACGTCGCTCTGAGCGTGAGTCGAGCTTTCCTTTCGACCCTCGCTGTTTACTCGTGCAAATTGTGAATTAATGCGTTTCCTTAGGCCAATCGTTTCACCCTGAGGAATACCTTTGCCTGTTCGTATAACGCGTAGCTAGTTAACTTTTCCCTTCATCTTCTCGCTCTGTCTTTTCATACTTCTCTTTTTCCCTACGCCCGGGCCCCCACACTGCAATCGCTTTTTATTCAGGGAATTACTTATATATGTATCTTTCTGCTTTGAAATTCACTCAGCTAATTAGAAATTTCACTTCTATGTTTCAGGTAAGCAAAGAAAGAAAGGAAGAGAACGGGGAAAAATGCGAGAAAAAGGGAACTATAGGAAGCGGTTAACGGTACTACCGCACATGCAAGCTCTTCAGGTATATTTAGTATGCCCACCTATCCGCTGGTTTTCAGTTTTTCTCGAACTAAAACTAGACGCGGAGTGGCGTGAAATTTCACATCCTGTATATACCAAAGTGGAGTAAATTTAGGTAGGTATTCACAGCCAAAAATGTCAGCCATATACATACAATATATATGTATGTATACATATATACATATATATATACGATACAGTCTCGTGCCGGACTTTCTTTTACACGACGACGATCATAGCTCAACCCCTAAAACTCCGCGCGGGTTCTACCGCGTCGCCGTTAGTTCAAGTGTTTCATTTTTTTTTTTTTTTTTCTGTTTTAGTTTTTTGTATTTTTATTTTTTCTTTTCTTTCATCACGCTCTACTGCACTTTGTCGCGTAGGATGGTTATTTTTCCTGGCTGACCTACCCACGTCCATATATCTATATATACCAATACATACTTACTTCTGGGTTCCCCATGCACTGGACATCTTTCACGCCCGTTAAACCAAGAGTGCAAGCTTTTACGAAAAATAATTTTCTAACTCAAATTTTCTGTTTCAATGAATTTATAGAGTTCCTCATACATCTAGCTGGGTAGTAACGCTCGTATCTATATACATATATACGTATGGGGTATGAGTATACATATCCCATTTTATGGTAGTGCGCCAGGGAACTAAAATATATTTTTGGTTATAATATGTATACCTTGCACAAAACGCACGTAATAACACGTGCGGATTCGCAATGTGGTAACATGGTATGGGATATGGGGGGGGGAGTGATATCATAGGTAGGTGGAAAAGTGTGCGGTGTTAAATATTCAGTGACACGTCGTACGGTTATATGAATACAAACCTATCTGATATTGCGATGAATCGTAGCGATGGGTTAAGCCGGGGCATTATTATTGATGTTACATTTTGCGTTTACCTTTGACAAACAAAAATAACATCGGATTGTATCGTTACTCGTTGTTTTCCGGGGTTGCCTAGCCAGTACAGACGATGTATAACGTACAGTATGTATATGTATACCAATATGTATGTAACTATACGCTTCAGGTTGTCTTCGGCTTTCACATTCACCAGGAGACAAATGGCCTAGGAAACGTGGATATTTTACCAGATATATCATTCCGTCGATGTCAACGCGTCCTGACGTTATACCTATTCTATGCTCTGTTTCGGGCCACGGTGCGTTATGGATGCGGAGTGGCAGGGATCTCGTAGTAGTAGATTATATTTAGTGCCACGGCGTTTCGACTTGACAAGTAGCCCCGACGTGATACGTTCCAACGAGATACACGGTGGTTTGGAATAAAAATAAAATAAATAAAAAAAAAACCATAAAATTTTCACCATTTTATTCATCAAGCCTTTAATTTTAAATATGGAAAACGTTCTCTTCAAAATTACTTCGGAAATTCATCCTTTCGTGAGTCAAGAATCTTTTTAAATGAAACTTTTACTACTAATCGGTACGAATTCTTTTCTGGTTTTTATTTTCGGTCACCCTGTACAGATATGGTGCAGTAAACCACCAGGTATGCATGTGCCGAGAGTAGAGCGAGTTGAAAATACGTAGCACAGAATAATTATGATGCACGTCGTTGCTGCAGTATACGTTTCAGATTTGTCAGGAAAACGTATTCGAATAAAAAAAGAATCAAAAAAACAAAAAAAACAAAAATTAAAAAAATCAAAATAGAAACAAAAAAGAATCCAAAAAATATATAAATAATCCGATTCACGCCTGCAGCGAATTGTCATCCGAGTTTTATTTATGCGTTTCCAACCCATGATTTTTTCAAAAGCACAACAAAATTGTAAAATGTGTCAACGGCGGGCATGCATGCTGCAGGGTTAGCTGCAGACCATTCGGATGCATATAGATAGTGCAGAGGGCTTCCCAGCTAAAATACTTTTTCACTTTTCGTTTTATTCAGCTTTTTCGCTCTACCCGAGTTCAAATTTGCCTCTGCGATATTATTCCAACGGATTTGAAAAAATAAAATAAAATGATGGGGCAAAAAAAAAACAAAAAAAAAAAAAAAAAAAAAAATTAAAAAAACCTGCAGTTAAACTTTCGAATAATTCAAACATATCCGATAACTTAATATTCAATATTTGACAAAAATTTGAATTAGTGGTCGCACGATTTCGGTTTTTACACTTTTATGCATAAATTTATTTTTTACCCCCGTCCCTTCACGGTGCCCCATGGACGCGTTGTATCATTTGATCAGGATTGAAACGACCCCATGCATATACCTACGAGCGTAGGTGTTTTATACGTATCCTTATACCGAGTTCCATCGCAAAGCCATTCGTCACGATCGCGTTACTAGGCAGGAAAAATGAAACGACTCTGAGGGAAGAGCGTGCATGAAAACAGGTGAAAAGGTGAATAGGTTAAAAAGTGAAAAAGGCCTTCTCTCTCCCCGCGCTTTTCCGCTCGTCACCACACCTTTCCGTTCTCGATTCGACGAGCGTTTTAACGACTCGCTCTTTTGAACCGCAGCTCAGAAACGACAGGTAAATCTACGAGAAGCCTAACTTTAATCCTCGTCGTTTGTTAACCTCAAACCATCTTCACTTCTTATATACATGTGGATAAAATAATTATTGAATCTATTTAAAATCCGTATAAATATTTTTTACATTCCGTTCCAACGAACTTCTATTTATACGAGTAAATATTATTCAACCTCCCGTGGTGATCGTAGCCCATTTCCGCAATATCGTATAATCCATGGTCTACATCCCGCAAAAACTTCTATTCACTTCCAGTTGACGAACGTCCATCGGTTAACCGAACGATGATTACCGTAATTTGAATATGATGGACCGGGTGACAAACGTGGACAATAATGCCAGATGGTGCCGTCAACTTGGAGCAGATATATAACTAGACGAGAGGCATAGATTGGTGTGTCAAACAAATTCGACGAATAATGTTTTACCAAAATTCGTATGATCAAGAGGTCGAGGAAACGTATGTATATGATGCGTTTCTACCCTTAATCGAAACTCGCTATATGCGGTTGACCGCAATGTATTCAGGTATATAACTACCTACCTATACCTATATATACATATGTATACTAAATTCTCTACCTACTCTGTTAAAACGTCCTATACTCTCAATTCTCCTTTCATCTAGGCAGAGGCTAGAAGCGTGTTCGACTCTCAATTAAACCTTGAGCTAATGAAATTAACCTTAGCGCTGATTGCGCGACAAAATTACTCCGATACGATATATCCATCTCCGATTATACCTCAGATTTCCAATTCAACAGAGCCGATTACTTTGTCGCTTAGTAACAGCGAGGCATTAATCGGGTATCAAGGATCGCAATTATTTATTTGATTGAAACAAAAAGCCAATAAAATAATCCGCAGGTAATGTAATTGAATCTGTACGTACATACATACATACCTAGTTGATGCTTTGTAGCCTTAAAGGATCATGAGGATAAAAATTTTGAAAAATAAATCGGTTTATTTCTAAACTAAACAGGGTCGGTTTTATACCAGCAAAGAACCATGCTCGACTGATTTAACGGTATAATGTAACCTCGCGTAATATTCAGCACTTGACAGTTACCGTTTTATGGGACAAAAGGAAGGGAGGGATTTAATATGGTACCGTCAACAAAATATTCCCTACTTCGAACTCTGCAGGGGATGGGTGTTGGTGGTCCGCTCGCTACTTTCAGTAACGATAATCTACCGTGGAATTAAAAACATTAGAGCCTCGTAAAGATGAAAATATTCTTGGTGAAGGTATCGAGGTCTCTGTATCCCGCAAAACGGTGCAGACGTGTAGCCGCAGACGCTATATTCTAGTGGAGAGATTGTAACCAAGAAATATCAGCATCACGCTTCTCATCCTTGCCCTCGTACTCGCCCTCCCTCTCACCAACTGTCTCAATTTACGTTTATAGTTGAACCCGACGCTCTGGTAGACAGACATCCCCACGTGACATATCCCACATCCTACTTACGTAAGGTATGGTACGTAGTTCGTACCTAGGTATCTCATACCAGGTCTTAAACTCCTTGGTGTAACTGGTCATCCTGTCTAACCTCAAGTATTGTTACTGTCATTGTTCTTATTGTTGTTGGGTTCTTGTTGTTCTTCCTGCTTCGTGTTAGAGTGAAATTGTTCAACCTGTTTATATACCATCAGACTACGACGACGACGACAACGGTGGTGTATATGGTGAAAACGTAGTTGAAAATTACGTTCCTGACCCATCGACCATTATTTTACTCACAGCCTCAACGCGCTCTTTCACGAGATAAATTAGTTGGAAAGTATTTTTCACCAGCGGGTAATCAATCTGCCCCCGTCTTAAAGCGAATGTTGGGGCTAGCTTTTTAACACCGGTCTATATCATGCTATGTACTAAGTGGGCACGGAGGTAAAACTCGGGTTTTTGAAATGATAATTAATTTATTACTGCATGGGGGTGAACACCCATTCCCTTAGTATAAGTTTCTAGTTCTTGTACAGTAGCAGGATATACACCCTATACTCTCGCATTAGTACAAATTGGAGACAGCTCGGCTTAAAGGCGTATTTCCTGTCGCGTTAGTCACCGGCTTTGGACCGATGGAAAAACGCCGTTACGGTACCACGACGCAAAGCCTAAGTCGCCGTTGGCTCCTAGCTCTGATCCTTATCCTCCTGGTTCTTCATCCTCTGATTTTCACCCTATTTCTTCACAATACGTGTACCTGTCTATTTCCTTAGGATAAATATATATACTTTTTTGCTTTTCTGTGTATTTTATTTAGTGTCGTTTTCCAAATTTTGTCAGAGCTTACTGGTAGCTATACATACCATATTATATCTATATATACAATCGTTAAGAATAATCTCCGATATATTCCTTATCGTAATATTTTACGCGCGCTTTTCATCCTGCACTTTCGTGTATAAATAAATCAGCGAACTTGACTGATCAATACGAATTAACCCGGGGGCGACTGACGAAATATAATTTAGCCCGGTATACATGAGAAACGTTGGGGTTGGGGTAGTAGGTATATAAAATTGAAAATACTCGGCTCGATCTTTACGGGGGCGTATTAATCCGCTCAACCTGTCAGGGGCAAAGATTCGACGTTGAAAAATCAAGGACTACCATCCAATGCATATTCTCTCCACGAGTTGAGTCGATAAAAAATAATTTCATTGACGAGTGTACGAACGAACGAAACACAGGAGTCTCTTTTCATTTACTTTTTCTTTTTTACTCTCCTCTCTCTCTCTCTCTCTCTCTCTTTCTCTTTCGTTTTTCAACATCTTCCGCACCTTATTTCTCCTCGTTATACTTCGCCACCCAGGTTACCCATGGCTAGACACGATCCACCCTCGTAATTAAACAACCCTAAATTGGCCGGTTGACACTCGTCAATTCTTCAACGTCGATGATCGTCTCTCGGATTTGGAAACGTATTTTTGGAAGAGTATTTTTAGTTTTTTCATCCTGCCTTAATTATAACACAAGTACGATCCTCGAACTCGCCAAGTACCAACGTACTGTATATTCACCTACCTTGCGGTTTCTTTTGTGAAAAATTTATACTGTTATATCGAAAAGCGATATCAGGACTAATTGCCGATTTTTTAAATACGAAGAGATCAAAATTTCATCAAGGGATATCGATCGGCTCGGTATTTCGTGTCCGATTCGTTATCCCGACTAACTTTGAGACCTCGGTAACGTTCGGTTTTGCGTTTTGAAAGTGGTCTTGGTGCCTTGGTGCGATTGAAGGCGTAGAATCTGGACGTTAAGATCCTAGACGACGACGGTCGTCGAACCTCCGGATATATTTCCATGGTCTAGCCGAAGCTGTGAGGGTGCAAGCTTCGAAAGAGGATGGCAGGATCCTTGCGGGGGGCACCAATGTCTTGGCTCGCAAGCTCCGGGTCCTCCCGTCACCCAATCGCGTCCTGGCGAGGTTCGCCATATTTCGCGGGGCGGAGCCCTCCCTGCGACCGAGTCGCCCGGAGTTCCACTATTATTTTAAACCCTTCGTCCTCTACCCCCGCGCCATCCTCCTCCCGTCTGCCACCTTCCTCCTGTGTTCTCCTACGCCAGGGTGAAAATCACCAGCCGGGGAGATCGAGACGGGATTATTATTTCGGCGGACCGAAAAAAAAAAACGAAAAAAAAAAAAGAAGAAGAAGGACTCTCAAGAGACCACGTGTAGATAAAGACCCGCAGGTACTTAGGTATACAGAAAAAGATTCCAGTATCGACGATTGCCGCGTCTTCTCGACGAGCCGATCAAACGATAAACACCTACGCTAGGTTTCCTCCAAATATTCTGATCAAGATAGTCGAATTTCTATGGCAGCTGCACCGGCTATATCGAATATCGTATCTACGTTGTTTAACAATAAAGAGAGCCAGGGTAGACGGTCGTCTTAGTAGACGCGTTATCCTCAAATCGAATTACGTGCCGATGTGACGGTCTTTCAAAGCGGGGGTTGAAAGCTACCAGAAGCATCGAATAGCGAAGACCCAGAATTATCAAGTATAAGCAAGTCGGGATCACAGCCGTTTATCAGATCATCGTTGATACGATTAATTTGTGAGATAATTGACGACGGTACAATTCTGTCCTACTGCTTAAACGTCCGTTAGATGAGCTTTTGACGATGACGATGAAATCGTATCTGTGAAGAGGACATGCTTGTTCAATTACTAGCTAATTATTGATTGGTGAGAGATTCTCTTACTCTTCTATTTATCCTCTGTGAATAAAGACTTTGAATACTCAGGCTGTTATGCAATTTCATGATGATACTTTCGTGATGTATAATTCTTTTGCAATTCACTTTACACATGTGGTCCAATTCTAACGAGATTTTTTTTCTCTAAATCTGTGCATATTTTATTTAAATGCATGTATTTCTAGCACGTTTGTAGTTTTACTATCTACACCTATGTATAAGTATCTCGTGAAAAGTGGAGACCGGTTAGAAGCTTCCCCCTTCACACCCTCCCCAAAAAAGAAGGACTGAGAAAAAAAAAAAAAAAAAAAAAAAAACTTAGTGTAGCATTAACTCTGAGATTCGCACAGCGGACGATGTCGAGCTTATGAAAAGAGTCGGCGAAATATAGTACTGAAGACCTTTTCCCTTTGAACTCGGATATTATCACATGGTATGCAGTATGTTATAGCTCTAATGATGGTTGCCAACCACAACTTCTAACATTTTTTATCCCCTAACTGACTACCCTTCCTTACTCAACTCTCATGCTCACATCTTTCTTGATGTTAACCACTGGTGTACAGGACCTGGATCATATACTCGTTCGTATTTTTGAGTGGAAACTTGAGCACTGTTTCGTTAGGACTTCGAATTCTGAAGCTTGGGTTCGGGGGGAAACTCGGAGAACTCGTGATGCTAAGTACTAGTTTCCTCTTACGTACTTATGTGGCATGTAGTACCTACGTATCGGTGTACCAAAGGAAAGGTGTTAATATCGATGTTTACGAACTCTTGTCATGTTGTGGGAAAAAAGAGTATTAAAAAAAAAAAAGATGTAGATTCTTTGTCTCTTGGGTATAAAATTTTGCTGATAATTCAAGGGAAGGATTCCTCACCAGTTTATGATCTTTTTTTCAAATCGATGGCAAGGATTAAAGAACCGGTATTTTTACTCGATGGAATTTCTTTCGCCAGACAAATAACCCAGGATATATTAATTGTTCTAATTTCCTTCATTCGGAAAGGCCTTCGTCCACTTTTCGGACACGTACGGTCGTGCACGTGTACGCACGTTCGACCAAGGTTCACCGGGGCGAGGATTAAGCACATTAGTCGGACATCCTCAGCGAACCCGCAGGCGTCCGGGAAACAGCTTCCTGAAGCGGGGCCGAGGTTTTTGACGCACGTGTCCTACGTACGAAGCAACGTTAGGTGATCTCGACGACAACTATTCCGTGTTCATTTTGCTTTTGAATTTCATACTTGCCCTACGAACTTGCATATGCCTTCTAGGTCTCGGGGATTACAATTAGTCTCAGTATAACATAATTGCATCAAGCTAGGAAAATTATCCAACCAAAAACAACTGCGTCATTAAATTATTATCAAAGAATTTATTATATAGCGAAATGCAGAGGATGGGAGAGATAGTGCAGTTGATTATTATACTCGTACTCGTACGTTGGATGCTTCCGTGTTTACTGAGGTATTCAAAAATTTTCATATCGTTGTTTACACTCGCGTAGACAAAGGTGGGCTCAAAATTTAGTGAATTAATTTAATTACTACTGGATACTGAATTTAATTGGTCTAAATGCACCTGGAATAGGAATGGCAAGGGTTGGATGGTAGGATCTGGTACAGTGAGGTAGCAGACGGACGATGCAGGTTCACTGGCTTTTTAATTATTGTTATTTTCGTATCTGCTTTACCCGGGAGTCAAGGCCCGAGATTTAATTATGCAAATCGCGTGGCACTAGACAAAACCAATATTTGCACGAGTTCTCAGATGGAGGGCAGGGCTCCTCGAGTCATAATCAAGGGGATTCATTTGCCTGGGTAAATAAAAATGTAATCTCACGGAATCGCCATCCTGGTTCTCTGTTCTTTCTCTCGCCCCTCAATCACCCACGATCACCGACCCCGCCAACCGGATACTCGGAGTTCACCATCAGCCACAAGACCAACGAGATTCTTCTTCTTCGTATCCTTATCATCATCATCTTCTTTTTCTTTTTCTTCTTCTTCTTCTTCTTCTTCTTCTTCTTTTTATTCTTCTTCCTCTTCCTTTGCGGAAATAGATTTTCTCTGTAAAATTAATCCAGAGCCGAGCGATATCCATTACTCCTGAAAAATCCAAGATACGGAAAGAAGCTGGCGACTCTTTCAAACCGAGGAAAAATCCATCATCCAACTACTATACGAACACCAAAGCTCCGTCGTCTTCGTGTCGACGCAATTTTCTTACACTGCAACTGACTCGCATTGATTGCAATCGCGCCCGGGATTGAAACGAGCTTCTGAAAAGACATAGATAGTTATATATCCCGTAATATTTTAGGTGTTGTTCATGCAAGGAGTAAGAATATCATATCTACCACCTATTACGGACCAGAAGTTTGGAATTTCGTATACGAACGTGTTCTTTCGCGTACGTGAAATTGAGGGGGATGAACACTATCCGACGGGATGTTTCTATTTCTATAAAAGTGAGGGTATCTTTATGAGTTTAGGCATGAGCGTGGAGCGGAAGGTCGCTGAAATTTCGGCGTTAATAATAACCCGTCGCATCGTTCCATAGAGAGCGGGCGGGATATCGTACACGCGGTCGACGTAGAACGTAGTCGTTTCTAAGTTCGTGTGGGTAAAAGGACTATACGAAGGGTGATCCGGGCGCAGTGTGTCCGTAAACTTGAAACGACGTTATTTTATTTCCAATCAACAGTAAACTCCGGATTGAGTTACCCCGCGCGAAGCTTGAAGGACGCCGTCAATTACGTCGATCGCGTCTGTATAGTGTGCTGCCGTACGTCCGTCAGCTTACCTTTTCGTTTTCTCGCTTCCCTCGACCTAGAAATATAACCCACAATTCTACACACATATAATATAATATATAAATATACACATGGTATATAACCGAAATTTGTATCGGTTATTCTCACGTCGATAATTTTTTAACTGCTTAATTAAGGTCCGGTAATTTTGACGAAGAAGAGCCAATCGTATGAGGCTTCAATAAATTCATTAAGCTGTGGTCTCTTACCATACACACGTGAATAAATCCACATACACGTAAACATGACCGAATGAAAAAAAAAAAAAAATCTATACAAGAAAATGAAGAGTTCTTTATAAGATAGCCGTGATAACGTTTGATTAGGTAGCTCTATATTCTATAAAGCTCAGCATAATAAGCTTCCTGTAGTAAAAGAGTATAGGTAGTGTAAAATTATAGATGGTTTGATGAGTATCGTTGAATGACAGTAAATTTCTTAATCAATTGAATATTGATAATAAATTATAGTTTCTATTCGATATTATCTTTCGTTTTATAAGGCTCAGTATATTAACGACAATTTCTTAATACCAATTTCGTTGGCTCTTATTTAATAATCAGATGACGATGAAACTTACAAGCTCAAAGATTAATCCTTTCATCTGGTCTGACATGGAGCTTTGTGTAGATGTTCATTGAACAGGTGGAGCAATTTAATTGCAGGTAATTGTAAAGCATCTTTGAAACATTGCTTAATCGCAGCTATACCTACTGCTCTGTAATGTAAGCACAGCGTGGAGTTGGGAGTGGAATATTGACTGAGAAACAGATACAGACTATGTATGTACCACACATGCTGTGGTATAAGATACATGTAGTAGGTATGTATGTACATACATACATACATGTATTTTCTAGAAGTTTTCGTAACGGGCAGCCCGAGAGGGCGGTAATTTTTTATGAGCCTCACTTAAAGGGTGGCCCTAAATTTCTTGAGCGACACTTTTTGCGGACCCTTAAGAGCGCCCGCGCACCTGTGTCCCCGTACATATTCGCGTACAGGTTCGTGTTCGTGTACGCATTCACGTTTTCACCGTTCGCAACCGAGCCGAGCACGAGACATGAAATTTCATCACCCCTCAGCTTGCGACATTCTAGTAGAGAGAAGACTGGCGCGGGTGGGAATATGCTTACGTTAGGTTATATGTATACGCCGTTCTTTACCCTACCTCATACCATGAACACCACGACCACACACACCCCTCGACCTTGGCTACGAAATTTCACGTATCTCGTTCTCCATTTCTTGCTAGGAATCGCGCTACATGACTTGTGCGGTATTTTACCCAAACCCCATGACACATGGTTCTTGTACATACATACGTGCGGTTCCTTATACGAGCAGGAATTTCTCGCTTGAGATTATTTTCTCAACGGTAACTTGAAAATGGTGGTTTTGTCTGACGCTTAAGTAACGCTGCAGGTAGGGAGCGACGTAGTAGATGTGAAAAGTTTGAATTTCTTTTGCGAAAACTTCAAGTTGTTATCATGAAAAATTTAACACTTGTAAACATTAACTATTCACGGAAATGTATCTATCTACTCCTCTACGGATGACATAATAATGAGTTTATATATTTTTAGACACGCGGTATTACGTTCCGGATTTATTAACTATTTCTATTCCTCAAGGGTCCCTCCGGCTTGTTAGTGTAACTCGAAGCTAACTTGATGTAGAGAATAAGAACTTTACGGTTGAAAAATGTGTCGATATCGTGTTGGCGTATGTATTGAAGAGGCACATACATACGTATAGAAAGAAGATCACAAAGTGAAACGTACGCAGAGGTATACCTGTATAACCGCAGTTCACATACAGACTTGTATCTAGACGTAAGT
The DNA here is from genome assembly GCA_963924015.1 of Macrophya annulata. Classification (NCBI taxonomy): domain Eukaryota; kingdom Metazoa; phylum Arthropoda; class Insecta; order Hymenoptera; family Tenthredinidae; genus Macrophya; species Macrophya annulata. Next base: position 18,403,323 of record OZ001261.1, read on the forward strand.
ACCGTATACGTAGATGGTATATCTACCAGGTACAGTTTTCCGCATCCCCGCGGACGACGTCGACGTAGACGTCGACATGCCCGCGAGGCTGCAGCAGCAGCAACGCGGCGTGGAGCTCGGCGCGGCGACGTCACGTCGATTGCGATCTCTTGAAATTGAAAAGTTCTAAAGAAAGGTTATCCACGCGAAAGTACGCTTCACTTTATAGCCTGCAGTGACCCCCTAGGAATATCAAGTCCCGTCAACGCATATCGGAAACTTTCGACGAGAGATCACAAGTTACCATATATACCTACACTCTCTTGTGCCCTATACTTTTTACTTCGTAATCCATATAATCCATGTATACCTACCTACAAACTTTATTCTCTTTGCTACACTCCGCACAAAAAATTTACTCCATCATTACGGAATGAAAATCATTTATCTTACCAATTGCACGTACAACCCATCGATTACCATAAAAGGATAAAAAATTTTACCGCATTTCCACATGTGCGGTTACAAAAGTCAAGAAATATAAGATGAAGAATGTAATTCTTTTACTTGTCATTTTGTCAATTTGTGTCCAGCTACAGCCACTTATTAAATTGTTTCGTAAACGGTGCAGTTTTCTACGTTGACGATCATCCAGAAATTGGATAAAATTTTTCTCGTACGGGATTTGTGGAGCCAGTTTTTAATCTAATAAAAGAACGCTAGTAAAGCTGAATCGGACGGTTGCAAAAATCACGGTACGCCGTTGTTAATATTGGTATACCCGACCACCCATTGACCATTAACCGCAAGGATTTCTCTCTATTCTCTTTGTTCCGGATTCCGCAGAGCCACGGGGATGATGGATGAGAAAAATATCGACAGGCAGTGTCCATTAAAAATAATCTAGTATTTGTTCTTATACACGAAGGAGTAATTACTGACCGTGACGGCAGTGAATCGCAAAACTGCATTCACGTAGGAAAGAATAATCGTAATTCACTAGTTTTTCACTATGCGAAAAAAAAAAAAAAAAAAAAAAAAAAAAAAAATTACAGAGCCAAACTATAATCACGTCGGAGAATTGAAACGTCACCGGAAGTGCGGGGTAATAATTAACCGCATAGCGTAATCTCGTATCCTGATATGCCTCGTCAATTTCATTCCAATTTTTGTCATCATTTAATTCTTTTTTTCTCTTGTTATTTTCATCTCTTTTATTCAATTCGTGACGTTCCTGACTCCTGCGGGTTCACCGAGAATCGTACAGACACGTGCGACAGTTTCGCCTCCCTTGAGTCGGACGTTAGGCGGAAACCAGACAGTGACGCGTAAATCTTTCAGAAAGGTCTGAATTTTTTAAACTAACTTTTTCCTTCTCTCTTACCCGCGATTCCCTTCTCTCCATGCTTTTCTGTATATACTCACTATGCTGCAGCATTCGTTTCTTTTCATGAACTATACCGAGTGCAGGAGGCTTTCCGTTCTATTAGTCGACGAGCCCTGGTCCTCCTGCTTTCCTTTTTCTTCTGAGATCCCTTTTTTCCCTTTCCCATTTCTTTTACCTTTCGTTCTCCCTTTTTTCAGGTCTCCTTCAGCCCCTCTTGGTCGACGGCATTAAGCTCATAAGGTACCTTCCGCCAAGCCCGCCATCTCGAAAAGAGAGCTAATTTCCAAATGATGGAATATTAAAGCTAGCAGAACCCCTAGACTCCTCTTGTCCATGAATAACAAATGGGCACGAGGTTCTTCTTTCCTTCCTGCCTCTTGGTAAAGTTTTTACTCTCGTTCGCCACCGCCACCGCTACCGCTACCGCCACTGCCACTGCCACTGCCACTACCACCGAGTCGAGTCGAAACTTTTAACTGAATATTAGGTTGTAGCTATATTCGGACTACCAATAACGTCTCGACGCCACGACACGCCACGTTATGCCATGCCATGCCATACCGTTGCGAAAATAGCTTTGAAAACTTTTTCGGCAGGTAAACTCAGCATCACCTACGTTATCGCATCCGCAATGGCTTACCATGGTTCAATAATTCTTTTACGAGGTAGTTCAGTTGAGGGAATGCAGTCACATACCATATACACCACATACGTCATATACCAACTTCGACAATTGCGTTTGCCTCGTATCTCGGAAAGGAAATTTGCAAACGATAACGCTGGATTTGACGTGTACAGGATAACACAGGTCATATCTAATATATGTATGTACATACATACCTATATACCTATATTATACATATAGTAGACGAAGTTATTATGCTCTATGAAATTGTTAACTTCTTACCAAAACTTCGATTTCAATCCCGATATAGACGTATTTTATCAATAATCTATAAATAATTAATATAGTAGTTAAACTCATTTCCATTATCCGTTTACATGAAATTCATCATCGTTCGAGCTAAGTTATCTAGGTTGTCACCGTGTTCGCACGAGGTTGCGGACAATTTTGTCAAAATATATCCACCCTAGGATATCATGTAAACGCCGGAAACTGTCATCCCACTAGATTCCAACGGTACATCAGCCCCTCGCACTTTCCACGCTGTTGTCTCAGAACTTACAGGGTAGATACTCGTATATGTATAGCTGTATGTATACATGTGTATGCCTAGACTCCGTAGGTTCCAGAAAAGTGATTAAAAGGTTTACACACTTGCACCTGTATACGAACGGGGTGTTTTGCACCGGAGAACTAGGTGATTTTTCCCTTCATTCCTTGCAGTAGGTTCGAGCGGGTTCATTAGCCGACCGTTTTACGTTCGAGTGATAGATATTATGAGTGATGTTCGGTCCGCGGGTAGTAATTGTTACATCGCGTGTCTGATCATTAAATGGGCGGGGTGGTTAGGAGGGGGTGAGTTAGAGAATTGCTCGGAATTGATTTATAGCTGCAGGGAAATATGCGCGTGCGAGATGCACGCGATATGAGTGAACAGCGACGCATTTAATACGAGTAGGTGTGCCTAAAGGAAGGACGATTTCTTAAACGAGAGAAATCCTTTTCATTAGGGGTGAAGAAGAAAATGGCAAAAATCATGACAAAGTCAAAGTTTGAATTCTTCTGGGCTGAAGATCGCCGGTGATCAGGCAAAAACTGCAAATGACAAGGGAAACTAGTCTTCAAGTTGTAGATATGAAAAAGTATGTATGTACAAGAAAGGAAGTTGTGGATGGAAGTACGTGCGATGTGTCGGATTCGTCGCCGATGAACAACGTCGTGGCAGGGAGTCGCGGTTAATTAGCACCGACCCGAGTATATCTCATTCGCGCGGCAGTAGTTAGTGATAATTGGGAACATCCCTTGCGTATCGATTCAACCCCTTGATTGAGGAAATAGGCGTGGAGTCGGTACGATGTTAAGGGCTCCAGTTATTAGGGTTGAAATACCGTTTTGCCCTCCTGTCATTTCCTCCGTTTATAACCTCGTTATTCATTCAATACCATGCCAGCTCTCGCCCTCCCTCATTCCCACTCGCCCCTCTTAGCATAGGTATACCAACACCCACTCCACGCCTGGCGATGATCGTTGTTCGCCGGTACCCAAAGCAGAATTGTTACCCTGACGAATGAACGGTAGAAATTGGTTAGCAAATCGATCCTTGTGAATGCCCGAACAAAGTTTATTCGATTGGGCAGGTGTAAGGGTCGAGACCAAGACAAGGGTTAAACGGAACTCAATACTTCGGTGTTCGAGGGAAGGCTTGATCCTAACTACTAATTTGCGCTAATTTCGTTCGAAAGTGGATGTGGTAGAGAGTGGCTGGTGTTGTGGTAGCGACGGCAATGCAATGGTTCAATCCAGCGAGGATACAAATCCTGAGCTTATCACCGACGTTGGTAATAGGGGTGGGGAAGTAGATAACAACTTTTCTTGGGTTTGAGCCGCCACGAAGCCTGCAGCAACTAACCGGTGAAAACCACTGAACCCCTAAACCACGACCTAACCAACAATAAAGCGGCGATTAAACTTCCGAAAACTCTTTGCTGCACGAATGCAGGCCATGTAAACGTGGTTATTCCGTGGCTCGTTGGGCAGGCGGGGGGTTGATCACTCCTCGACGAGGTGCCTTTGCCAATTTAACAATTAACACGCGAGCAGCTTTCTCTTAACTTACCAACCACCCCGCGTGAATTGTCCTCGTGAAATCCCTCCATGCTGAACCTCGCCTAGACGGTTGTTGAAGTAAAACGGATCCTTCAGCCTCGCGGTCGAGTCTGAAGCACCCGGAAATTTGGAAACTTGGAGAAACTTGGGAAACTTGGCTCTAGGCATACCCCGCTGTAGCTTTGCTTGGCCTGACGCCCACCCGGACGGACCTTCGGACGTCTCGAGTCGCGACACAAGATGGGGTGCAGCCGCGTTTACTTTGGAGCGCATTTGAAATACATGTCCTTCTATCTACCGCCCCTAAAACTCTTCGCCGGGGCCGGGGTATCCTCGACGGCATCGCACCACGAGCTTTATATAACGGCACGTTGGCGGTGGCACAATAGCCTCCCCCAACTACCCTTTCACCGCTCGAGCTCGAAACTTTACATAAATATACTATATAACTATTGTTTCAGGAGCCATTCGCCAAGCGTGCAGGCGAGCGGATATTTATCGCGTTGTCGGTTAATGAATCCCCCAGCAGCCGCCAGCCAGCCAGCCCGAAGCTCTGTTCAGCTCAGCTCCTCTCGCACCTCACTTGACTCTTCGCTAGAGATTTATTGGCTAATCCGTTTGCGCTCCATTAACGTCTCCTTGATATTTCGACCCGTGCCGCTCACTAGTCTTACGCGCAGTGCTTTATGCCTTTATGCCTTAGAACTTGGATACCTCAAAACAATTCCCATCTTTTTTGGTTCGGTAAGCAATCCTAGGTTTAATCTAGGTCTAGGAATATTGCTGCAGTACCCGGTAGTTGGATTGTCTAACCATTTATGGGTCTAACCAAAAAAATTAGATTCCCACCTTCAAGGACATGTATATCTAGGTTTTGTGAATTTAACTGAAATTGAAACCTAAATACCTTATTCTCTGTTTAGTGATGAATCCATGAAGTCTGATCCGCTTTGGATATTTATTTCTATTTTTTTTTTTGCTTTTTGTTTTCTCGTCAAATGAACAATACCATTAACCTCAATTGGATTCTGAGCATCAATTAGGAATGTATTGCACTCGTACGATCACTTATTGTACACGCTTATTCAGGCTACGTCATTAATTCCATGAACTCTATTGTTTCTAAAGTTTGTCCGCATCAAGTTTAAATATACCTTGTAGGACTATTGTAACTCGAGTAATAAATTATAAAGCTCCTCAATTTGCCGTACCTTAATTTCCTGTGCAGGAACCGTGACAGGTATGAAACTTCTAACATTTATAAAAAATTTGTTCTTACTACTTAGTCATGAATGCTTCAATTTAAAACTATAAACGAGCAAATAAATAAATGGTAAAGAAATTTTTAAAAAAATAACTTTTCATCATCACGTCTTCGCATAATAATACATCTACTTGTAGTAAATGAAACTGGACCAAGATACGCCGTTGAAATGTAGTTTCATCTGGTCTGCCAGTAGAACATCTTCTCAGTGGTATGTTGGTTCGAAACTCGGCCGCGAGCGGTTCTTAATTTGTTGTATTCTCTTTCCGTGATTTGTAGCCAAGGGGTAATTCGTTTCCGTTGCCTGTTGAGCAAACTGTCTCGACCGGGCGGTGCTCAGCTATAGAATTGCACAGGTCGAACTTGGACTGAACTGGACTGAAGGTAAAAGTATTGTCGAGTGAACCGGAATCAAGCGTTCCTCGGGTTTCTTGGAGGGTGAAGGAAGGGCTTCGCGATTTTTCTCAGCGGATTTACTGGCTTTTAAAGCCATAGAAAGAGATTACCGCGGGCCGGGATTCGATCGTAATTATTAAAGACAGGATTGGCTTTTGCAACTAGCTGTGTGGTCTGCAAAGGCCCTCAATATACGCGTACAGGCGGATCACCAAAATCTCTTCGATCGCTTTCAACCTCTCCCCCGCTGTTGTCAGCGACCCTATTAGACGCCATATTGATTACCACCAAGTTTACCAAACTATTCAACGGTTACGCGTCACAGCTTGATGTACAATCTTCGTCCAGCAACCCCTTCATCAGCTTCTCGTCATCCTGGGGATATGAGGCCTTCTTGGGTGGTCTTTTGCCAATGCGTTACCTTCACTATAGACGCGACATTGATTTCCAGATTCCGATTTAGATACGCTATAGGGTAGTTCTGCTCGGGTCAGATAGTTCAATCAAAGTTTATGCTCATATACCTCAGAGATCGAGAGTGCATTCGAGTGCAGTGAAAGATTGATGGAACGAAACGATTCGACTTTTTTTCACTATCCTAGATTTCAATTTCCTCGATTCATAGCCAGGTGTAGTTGGAGTTAGAGAGTTTTAGCCACGTTTCAACTCTCCGTGAACTGGTCGGTCATGAAATCAATCGTCCACTGGCTGCTACTGCTATTGCTACTGCTACTGCTATTGCTACTGCTACTGCTGCTGCTGCTGCTGTCTGTCTCGTTTTCCCTACCTCCCGTTCCATCGGATCCCTGCTTCGGTGTCTCTCCTCACCGGCGCTTTCGACGCCTCCAATTAAGGGAGCAGTCATGAATGCGGTTCAACTGTTTTTGCCCGTACCACGGCCTCTGCTGCCCCGCACGTAATGAATATATTTGCATATCAGCCCAGTTACCAGACCCGGTACAAGGCGGCCTGAAGAGCTGCCCAACTGCCAAATGCAGTCGCCCCCAACCTTCAGAGAGATAGATAGACAGATAGACAGATAGAGCTTGTGTGCCAGAAAAACGAGCAAAGGAACGAAGAAATACAAAAAAAAAAAAAAGGATAGAAATGCAAAAATTGAAGAGAGAGTGAGAAATTCGACGACGGTGGACGCATCAACCACGACGGACGTTAGTTGCTTTTCGGCTGTCCTCGCGTTAGGAGTAGATAATTGCTGGGGGTATGTCTGGCGCGGAATTGAGGCAACCGTGAAGAGGAATCCTTTGTGGTCGCCTAGAGCTCGACGCCCGGAGAAGTCAGCGAATTTTCTTTTCCTTTTGTTTTTTGCTCGTATGGGGATGATGTATACATACATGTGCGTGGACTATAGGTGTTGGTGCTTCACGTAATCGCGCTTTTTGCAAATTCTGTTGCGACTGGTGTCGTGTTGGTGAGAATGGGGATGAGAGCGAGGTCTCTCGATCATGGGGCGTAATTTAACTAAATTAAAACTCTAATCTGGCCGGACAATATCCAATTATGAAACACGCGCTTATAATAATTCCCGATTTTATACGACCCTGGTAATACCATGTCGATACGACATTTACCCTCTCATCGAAAGTCATCCTAACAAAGTATGAAAAAAAAAAAAGGAAAAAAATGGATAAATTTTTTCCTGCAGCAAAAGAGACGAATATGAAACTAAAACTTGATACGGTGAAAGATATCCTCATTCTCTTTGGAAAATCATGTGCGTTTCGAGCTTTCCATTAACCGATGAATTAGTTTTACGATTCTGGTATACATACTGCATGAGTCAATATAATTCCTTCTGTAGCGACCTCTTCTTCTAAGGCATTGAATAATTCACCTTCTGGTTGAGCACATGCGGCTCGGGTGGTTTGGTAACGTATATTTGGGTCAGCTCTGCTTTAATTGGCAACGGGAGTGTTTCATTCTATATATTGCGACTAGCTAGCTCCACCGTCAAATACGATCATTTTATTTTATGACTGCGAATCACGATACACACTTTTTATATCTTGCGCGAACCCCGTTGACGCACTGAATCAGTATCCACGGAGTTTTACTACCTTCGTATGGAAAGTTTCCGGCCTTTCCTTTGCGTGGCCGTAGCTCTACGTCCGTGACTACTATTCCACATACCTATATTAGGTATTTACACGCCTACGGTTTACGACGACGCCACATCGAAGGCGGTTTTACAAACCGACAATAATGAATAATAAAACGATATCAAACGGCATAACGTATTTCGTTATTGTTTTCATAGGGAGTCAGAAATTACCCCTATCGATTAACCTACGGGTATGCTATACACGCACTTACGGTTCTTGTTTAGGCAAATTATAACTCCTTTTGTAATCGGTACCTACACTTGATATTTTGCCCTAATCATAAACCCATCTCATAACTTCTGTACGGTCTCGTATTGTGCCCATACATGATTACTAATCAACATAGATACACAGAGCTAGACTGTGGCGTGTATGCTCTATTTATGGTCAGTGAAATTGCATTTCCCAATCGATCGAATAATGACGACGCGTTATCTGCAGTGTAGGTAGAGTAAAAGCTAAAATTTGTACTTAACAAACGAGCCTTTATTGCCCCTTATTCGTGACCATCGAACTATGAAATGCCTTGTATTGAATCAACGGTGGAATCACCTAAATTCCGCGGGAATTTAATCAGAGCACCCCTGGCTCCTCTTTGGTGTATGCGCCTCGTTGGATTCCTCGTTGTGCCTCGTTGTGGCATGGGGTCAATAGTTTTCCAACATCTGTTTCGTTTACTGGTCACGTGCGGGGACACCACCCCCTTCATCCACCCTTTTGCGAACCTCCGGATCTCCTCCTGGGTGACTAAGTTTCGCTCTTTTCGTCTCTTGGGCAGCGCGTGCTCCTCTGTTCTACACGCGAGTAGTTTCTCAGTAGTTTCAACTCCACTGTACTATATACCCACCTAGTTTCAACCTACTAGTAGTACCTGGTAACTGGTACCTTACACCAGCTACTTGACAGTCAGCAGTTGTCCCCAGCTCACCCAGGATCAATTGATTGAACGAGATAGGTACACAGGAAGCGTCGTTTTGGTTTTCTCCGCCTATCGGTTATGGATAGGGTTGATTAATTAACCCGTCGAGGATGGAGTGACAAGAGAGTCAGTCGTAGTATGAAAAGGGTAAGAGAGTGACTTTTTCTCAGTCCACAAACTAATATCATCATTTTGCTAAGGCAGGGAGGTGGGTAGGAAGTCTGGTTTGTTGGAGGGTTCAAGTCAGGTAGATTCCCGAGAGGGGTGGCTGGAGATGAACAATGATAATGTCCAGGGAAACAAGATGGAGGTTCCAAGAGATCGCTTCATCCGTTTTCGTTACAATTATCTCCGTCCGACCATCTGCAGACCAAGTCGAAGAGGGGGCTGGAACTGGTCTTCTCGCTAAAAGTAGTAGGAGTAAGAAATAAAATAAAAGAGATTAAGGGCGAAGCCAACAAGAAGAAGAAGAAAAAAAAAAGAAAAATAAAAATGAAGGAAAACGGGAGCAAAGGTATAAACCTAATCGTTGCCACGTGGCGTAAAATTTCCATGCAAAGGACACTTTGTTCGAGTTTGTCCAACAAGCGACGAGCTTCTTGTTAAATATTTATCACTTCAAGGTTAAGTGATGCTGCGCGTTGCTGAGCCTGACGAGAATTTTAATAAATATCTTCAGGGTCTGGTTTCTGGTCTCCTGTCAGTTGATCTGTCCGTCTTGTTTCACCGTCTTTCGTGTCCCGTTCACTTCGACAAAGGAAGTGACAGCGAGGGGTAACATGCGCGACTGCACGGTGGAGAGACGGAGGGGGTGGATGCGATCAATTTTATAAAACAGAGACGTTCCGAAGAGCTCGGAGAAGACGCGCTTGTTTCGGAATAAACAGATAGCGCCGATCTTCAACTGAATACAAAATAGCCCCCTGGCTTGGTGGTTCCGGATCAAAAATCTCTCCTCTCTTTCTCTTTTTACAAGTAGGTAAGTCTATACGTCTCTAGTACACGTATTCTAGGATTGAACCAGACTCGGTACGGCAGTCGGCAGCCGTGCACGGTATAGAATTCTACTCTTATTGCAATCCGCTTCGTTGCAGGAAGATACTGCAGCGCGACAGTAAAAGTTAAACCTCCAGCCGGCTCGGGAATATAGATATCTCTTGCTCGTAAGTTAGACCGGCTCGGCGAAAATTGCGTTTCAACTTTCATCGAAAGCTACACTTTGCCGAGTACCGCAAACGAGAGAACTAGAGGGATAGGATAGAGCGAGAGGAGACTCATCCTCGGGGATTCGAAACAGGGGAGAAGGCTCTGCGGTAGAAGACAGGGTCAACTTTCCGTCTAATGATCGTTGACAAGTAGGTAATCGTAGATAAGTCAGCGTCTGCTATCTGCTGGCTACCACTCGGGTATCTAGTTTTATTGTCGACTTACTTTCACGTCAATTTCGTATTTGGATTTGAATTTTTTTTTTCTTTTTCTTTTTCTTTTTTATTTTCATCTTATTTTTCCTATACGAAAGTAAAGCTCCAAGCATCGAATATTTGATTTATGATTCCAGAACGAGTTTTGGTTTATCGAGACTCGTCTACATCTTGAATTTAAAATGATATATCAACATTTTGCAAAGACGTTATTATTCTGGTCTCAGATTATTTCTTCTTGAATTGAAAGTCGGGAATTAATTAGTATATAATACGACGGTGGAGCAGGTTACCGGCTTATTGAATGTGTACTCAATTTACGCGTGGCCGACGTTTAGAAGAAAAAGAGAAAGAAAGAAAGAGAGGGAGTGAGTGAGTGAGAGAGAAAGAGAGAGAGAGAGAGAGCTTTGAAAATCAAGGCGAGACACTTTAGAAGCAACTCCTCTCCTTAGAACCTGTCGCTGTGATTCTCGGGCAAACAAGGATTCCTCCTAATTTGCAATAATTCTGAATTATCCTATTATGTTCGGGGACAAGCGGGAGGATGGGATATGCTTGGCACGCGGGGCAAGGCAAAGCCAAAGCAGGGTAAAGGGGGGAAGTGGGGGTTGAAGTAAAGAGGGTAGAAAAGAGGAGTGTAAGAGAAACTCGCAGAGACAACGAGCCTTTTTATTACCCTATTAATCCCAACTAGCGCCTTATTTTTAAATTAACATTTTTATCTCTCTCAAGAAAACAAGCCCCCGCCTGTGCCCCCTCCCTCCCCCTCCGCCCCTAGTCGCTCCCCGTCCACCGGTACCACCGGCAACGCAACTCCCTTCAGTCCTCGTAAAACGCAAGATTATAGAGCGGAATTCTATTATCTTGGACAGCTAGCGATCTAGAGTAAAATGGGGACGGGACAGAATGGAATAGCGTGGCTAGAGGATGGGGGTTGAGGTGGAGTAGGTTTTCGGCCGCCATTAAGGTACCATTAGGTAGTGCGCACCCCTCTTATTCCTTCCCTATCTTCCCCCGTCCCTTTTCCACTTACGGTTGACGGGGTTTCAGTTACCAGCGACTTTTTCGTGTGAATATATTTTCCTCTTCACAACGTCGCGTCGCGTCCTCCATCCTCCAATCTCTATCCTTCATCCTCAAGTTCTCATGTCTTGAATCAGAATTTTAATACACAAAATTCAAGAGATACTCTCAAGAGATAATTGTTTGACGTTCTATCTGAAGAGTCCGCGACTTTAGACGAGTGCAGTAAAGATATCAATGGAGACTAAAATAATTATACAAATTGTAAAATAAACCATTTCCGAGGTTGGTATACGGTTAGAGACGCGTTGATATTACCTCAAAGACCCACAGCGGTAAAAATTTTTCTGGCTCGTTGACGATGATGAAAGTTCTCGCTAGCTGGCTCGCTCGCTGGCTGGCTGGCTGGCTGGCTGTCACTGCACCGTGCGCGCTACTATGCGCGAGTAGTTACAAATGGAAAGGCGTTCGTAAAAAACGTTTTATTTTAATAGAACGATAAAGGCAAAGTGTTTTCTTGGCCGCCCTTTGCCCCCAACCCTCGACCGCCGCCATGCCTTCGAGATAAATGGCGCTTTTCCAGGCCAACCCCTCAGCCTTTCTCTTCTTCTCTCTTTCCCGCTCTTCACCTCATTTCCTATACGTGCGGCACATCCACATAGTAGATGATGTGTACAACTATCAAGGTTTAAGGTGTGCTCAAGTTCGTAGGTCTAATTCAGGTCCAGGGATCTAATTGGACTAGCTTAACTAAGACAGTCAGTCTGGCGTAAAACCAGTGTGAAGGGTTCGAGGGGGTTGAACCCTTTCACCGAAAGCCACTGACAGAGAAGTTGTATCGAGTTATAAGAGGAAAAGTCGTGACATTCGCGGAAAGGAAAGTTCCTCTCACTCCATGGCAAAGTGACAAAGGTTGATCCGGGGACCGGCGATCGAGTTACCCCGGCACGGCATGGCAGTCCCGTGCGAAGGCTGCGGAGTGTCCTGGAACCGCGAGACGTTCAACCATCGGGTCCCAATCAATTAAGGAAAGTGATCGATGATTCCTTCCGTCTAGAAGCCATTCCCGAAGCATCTTGCGAGACAATTTTGTTACTTTCAGATATTCATGACGCAATTATTATACAATCGCTGTGTGAAGCTGAAGGATACTTGTAACCGATTTGTACATGAATAAATATCTCTTCTCTAGGTGCATGCTGGACGATAGGTATACGTGTACTGGGGTGAAGCAGTTCTGACCGGAATCAGTTTTCTGATCGGATCAACCGAACAGGCAGAGAGATTTTCAATTTCCGGATCCACCGGGTTGATTTCCTTAACAGCTGGCTATCAGAATTTCATCCCCTACTCTCAGAGGTAGAATTCTTGTCCGATTTCAGAGCTGCGCACAGTAGGCGCCTACTTACCTACCTACCTACCTACCTACCTACCTACCTAATATATGATAGTGGTCGAAACGGGTGGCAGTAATGCTATCAGTTATTTACACAGTCGACGCGGAGCGTGCGAGAAACGAAAGGCAGGAAAGGGGCAGAAGAGAAGAAGAGGGTTACCAGTATAACTGGATTGATTCTAGATAAGTCGCGAACAAATCCCCGATGCCTTTCCCCGCTATGTTCGATGTTATTTTTGACCATTGGCGCGGCGTCTGGTGGACTTGTGGACTTGTTAACTTGCGGTTACGTACTTCACCCGCTACCCTTCTCAACCCCTTAATCTCATACAATTTGCAGCCACGAGGGTCTGCCTTGCCTTGATAATCTTCGACAAAGTACCCTACGGAGTCCGTCAATGCGTTTGTATAGCAACTGCAAGGTGCGATATACCCAACTACGTGATTCGGGTGATTTTTTCTGCCTGCCATCGTACGGGGAAAAGGCAAACGCAATCTTCGAATGATAGCAGACGTGAATGGGTAGGTACGCCACTGGTGGTGGTTTAACCCCGAGATGTGGTGCTGCTAGAGGATGGGAATGGGGATGGAGATGGGGATGAGGATGGGGATGGGGAAAGAGCTGTTGCGAAGTGTTGATACTTCGGTCCACCGGTCGAAGGCTCTCTTCGTCGCCGTGTACCTCGCGAACCCACGTATTATGGGTATGATAGTACCGCGGACGCCGGTGAGGTGCAGAGGTTCTCATTTTTATCAAATAACTGGAAGTCCTAACAGTAATTGTTACTTTTATTGGATAATAAACAGTCGGGCATCCTTTCAGTTCCATCTTTTATACCGTGCGATGTATTGTAGTGAAACACAATGCGGGAAGCAGTAATAAAATTAATGAATTTGTAGAAGAATCGATTTTCGCAAAGACTGTTTCATCCCAGTGTCCAGCTCGGTGACAACGAATTGAACTTCTATACTAATTGGAAGTTGAGTAAGTTTTTGATTAGGGCGTTTTAATTTTCAGCATTTCGTTCTCCCTTAATTAGTCTTGAATTACGAAACTCTGGCGTTAGAATGAAATGAGAAAATTACACGTATATACCACGTGAAAATGCGCACCTAGTCGAGGTGGTCGGCTGTCGCTTTTTTAATATCGCACCCCGCCCTGGCATCGAAGCAGTCCGAATTCGAGCTGCAGGGCTTCAATATCAAAGCATACTCGATCGTGTTTGATCGGTTGAAATTGCATTCGGTAATTCGATAGGATTTGAAAATGTAGCCAGGGAGAATTTCGCTCTGAGTCTGTCGCCCTTCGCCCCTAAGGGACGTTGCAGCAGTACCATCTCTACACGATCAACGGTACCTACTCTTTTTTCCTTCTATTTGGAAGAGTAAGTCGAATGGTGTGCGGCGCCAATCTGCGTTCCAATTTACTTTAAGAATCAGTTACTCCACGGCGTTCCCCCCTCTCCCCATAGAAGGAAGCCAAACCCGGTAAAGTGAAAAGAGAAAGAGAGAGAAGGAAGAAACGGTTCAAAAAATTACGCCACTAAATTTTCGTGGCAGCGATCATCATTTACCTAAACTCAGTGCCGGCAACGGCGACGGCGACGGCCTTCCTGCCTCGTTGACGCTGTACTTCTATCCACAAGGCAACAGTAGTTTCGCTGCGTCAGAGAATCCCGCATCGCCAGACTGGCCCAAGATCTACGATAATTGTTTGCAATTATTGGCCCGCCTGGGGCCAACTTTGGGATGATCTCAACGTGCCTGGAAAATTGTTACCAACGCTGCCTCTGCAGGTTACTAGTCCCTATTTCTTTCATTTTTATACACGTATAAACGTTATACATACAGATCTTCTACATTATATATGTATGCGCTGTTTCACGCCTCGAGTAACGATCAGTGGCCTTATTTTTCACCAACATCTGTGTCACCCGAAAAATTTTAAACAGTAACAAATTCAAGCTGTTGAAAAATTGACTCATACTGTTTATCAAATTCCTAGCAATTATCGCGAAGCAAAATGTTTTATATATATCGAACGAGACAAGTAAATGAATTAAAATTCTCCGGATATTTTTGTTTTTTGTTTTCCACATGTTCAACGTGTATTAGACTTTCGGCCAGATATAATTTCAGCGTGGAAACGACTCGTTCATAAAGTAACGAGGAGTGTATAGCGACGTTGTTGCATTTTGCACTTGGAATTTTGCTGCATTTGCGAAGGAGCCTACGGTACGCACACGCTCCTCGTCGTATACCCATGGTGTAAAATTTACGGTGGTTCCACGTTAAACAATAAAACCAAGACTCAGGAGTGGTCGGAGGTGTCGAGAGCCCTCGCCGTTGCGGGGATATATTATACTTCGTATATATATATATATATATACACCAGAGCTAGTATAACGTACCTCTGCCTTATACGTTCACGGTTATACCGACCAGGGTACACCTACGCTACGCCACGGTACGTCTGGCACGCACAGAGACCCACGGCTACGACGATCCCGCAGCCGTGCCGTTGTACTACAATGGTAACAAGCCTCTCCATATTCATGGCTATCGCGCGGTACCCCCAACCCCTCGGTCGAACTTGACGGGCGCTTTTCCCCGCTCTTCAGCCCTTCAGCCCTTCAGCCCTTCGTAGTCGTCGTCTGACGCGTATATATATGTATACTTAACAGGGCGTCAAAATTCCGGCTCTTTCCCTTTCTCTCTCTCTCTCTCTCTCTTTCTCTCTCTCTCTCTCGCTCTCTCTCTATTTTTCTCTCTTCACTCGACGTACACCGGAGTGGATTCTGTCGGTGAAAAATGAGTTTGTTACAAGCCGAATTCTGACGCTTTCAATTTTCCCTCACTAATAGAGAATCATTGTATCGACGTGCGTATATTAGAGTACCTAACACTTGACTCTAGCACACGTTCAGTCAAGAATAGGTATGTACTTCAAGTGGGATGAAATCGAATAGTTTTAATTACAAATCTGCGGAAACACACTATACTGAAATTGATTATCACTTTTACACTACATGCATATATTTTTCATCTCGTAAAATTTTTTGACTATTCGTTTTGAAAAGAGGGAGGTTACTATATGTATATACAATTTCCTCGAAAAAATAAAAAATCCACCGGTTCTCATCGGATCTAACTACGTTTTGAGGTTCAGAAAATCACCTCTAACCATTTTCATACAAATTTCTGAGTGTATGCGTTTGTAATAAATTTTTTGACCGACGATACCTCGAGAACGAATTAAAAAATTTTATCCTTCCTTGCATGAATCGATGCGATTATTCCGAACTTAAAACTGATTAGATTCTAGATTTGATCAGCTTAGTAACTTTCGAGTTATTCAAATATAAAAAATATTATAATACTGAAAATTCATAACGAGAATTTACCAATAAATTTTCACAAATTTTTTTACTTTATAGAATTCGCTTCAATTTAAATTTGTTTAAATTTTGGGATTAATCGATCCAGCGGAGTTTTTTTCTTGGAATAAATAACTCAAATTTTTAATCGTGATACCCTTCTTTTCTTATTAATTAAACTTTTATATGTGTATAGAGATCGCTAAACGGTATCGATTTAAATTGTGAAGGTATAATGTTTCAAGTGGGGCAAAGTGAAGTAAGGTCTGGTGTACGGTGTAAATAATATAAAATTGAGCAGATATTATGAGGATGAGAATGAATTAAGAGGTTCTTCAATTCCCTCTGGAAATTCTTTACTTTAAAATATATACATACCTATACACGTACTACCTACAGCTAAATTAGAATGAATTCCATCGCTATACTATCTTATAGTTATAAAAGTTGCGTTTTGGCTTATCGTTAGCGGGATCAAGGCCAATAAATAATCAGGTAATTACTAGAGGATACAGAGCTGGTAATACTTGGGTTGTAAAAAGAGGGAAAATAGAATGAAAACAAAAAAAAAGAAGAGAAAAAGAGGAACGAAAAAAAAAGGACAAAGAAAAAAGAAAAATTAATAACAAAAATAATAAATAAAAACGAAATGGGAAAAGGAAATGAAACAGCTCGGAAATGGCTATGAGTAAAAATTTATTATTTTATGGCTCCGTGACGCGCGAGGAATGCCGGGACGCGCAGGACTATGACGACCAACCACCACGACCACGACACGTGTAGCTTATTTTTCAATTTGTACGTACCGCTTTAGGGGGTGGGATGGAATTTTTTTGCCAAATCAATCACGGGTTATTTGGTCCTCACCCTCACCCTCACCCGCGCCCTCACCCTCTTCCACTTCCACTTCCACTTCCCAAACTCAAACTCTCACTGAGTCCACCGGGTGTCTCCCTCGTCCCAAAGAAGGATCTTGGCATATCAGCAACGGACACTCACGAGACGTACTACCCGCTGCCTAAAGGAGATGATGAGTCGGGGGCAAAGCTGAGAATTTATCGAACGGGCCGGGAGAGCTAGAGAAATATTTGAGGAGAATTTCACCTCATCTTCTATATAAGTTAGTCTCGTCAGTTTGTGTTCAGAGTAGCCCGGCCTTCCTCCATATCAAATCGAGATAATTATCTATACCCTAAGTATATATTTTAGTTCGCACCATCTCCAGGCCAGATAAGTTATTCGCGAAAGGAGATACTAAGAGAGAATACGAAAGGTGAGGCGCGGCGAGATGAGGGAAGGTTAGCTGCAGGGTGCTAATTAATTAACACACAGACGCGTATAATAATGGAAAAGACGCGTTTCTCAAGGATGAAAGATGTGCCTTCGCATTTATTGCCTTATCCATTTCACCCCGCGCTCGCTCAACATCGAGGGGAATAAATTTCACGATTTAGAATTTCACGATTTACAGGGATATATGCGGCTTGTAGTGGCTCATGGCCAGGGTTTAAATAGTAGCGTATACAAAACAGGGAAATATTGGTACGCAACAGGCTTTTATACTGCAGCATATTTTATGTCTGATAAAAAAGGGGGAGAGAAGAAAAATTTTTGATTTTACAGGTATATAAATTCATATGATTTTCGATTAATTTATCTTCGGTAAAAGAGCAACGTGTAGGTAGATATGTGTGTGTGTGTGTGTGTGTATGGATTAAAGTTCATCCTGTTTACTGGCAATTAGAAGACGTGATATTGATATTTGCCTGTGGCGTGGTGTGAACACGATTTGTTAGAACTTGTCGGCTTCTGAGTTTACCGTTGAGAGAAGTAGGTATCTAACTAGGTACTAGATGACACGAAGTCTCAGCATTGATTAATTAGAATTAATTATACCATGCTGGTAGTTAACACGAGTGGCTTAGAGGGAAAATTGAGCAATTTGAGGGGATGATACGCATCTTTCTTGCCAATTAATAAATGATTAATTATCACGATGACACTCAACATTTTCAACCGACTGAAGCCACCTTTCTTCATCCTCGCCTTGCTTCACTTTGCTCTGCTATGCTATGCTCTGCTCTGCTTTACTTTGCTTTGCTTTGCTCTGCTCTGCTTTGCTTTGCTTTTCCTTGTCCGAACAGCGCGAGGCTTCTTTCACTTGAAAATTTTAATTAAAAGATTTTCATTAAACTCTATCATTCGTATTAAGCCGTGCGAGAGGTCGTTATCCTCCCTAATTATTTCCATATACGTTTCCTGTTTCATGTACCACCAAGCCAACATAACATCATACCCCTCTACTGTACACTAGTTTGTGTGTGGCCAGCTGTAAACGCCACTGGTAGGTACACACATATACGTATGGACCCCCACGAGTTTCAGCACGTACAAATATGTATAGGTATATGGATATACACATATCTATACCTAAATTCGTATGCATACGAGTGTAAAATATGTATGATAGGCAGAATAAATCATTCAGTTGCTGTGTTCGACTGGGTAATAAACAATTAACAATTATAATCATAATTAATTTTTGGGGATGATATTATTTTTCCAGTACATTATCATCGTGCTCAAGCAGGTCTATAGAAAAAGCCTACGAGTTGTATATGTGTATGTTCTTGATTGAGGTACAAATTCATTTTTGTATGCATCGTGTAGATGGATATGTGTAGATATTCGGAGGTGGTTGCAAGGCGCAGGGTGTAGGGCATGTAATGTGCGCGGGATACCCGGGTGGATATTTTATTTGTGTAGCTCGAGTGCGGCGGATGATTTCACAGCGATTCAACACAGTGATTGTACAGTGATTACCGCGTCAGTCACGAATCCGGGATAGGTATGTACATACGAGCCTGTTCGTTCGTTCGTTCGTTCGGCGTTCGTTCACCTGCCTAGCAAATTAACGCAATTCTGAAAACGAACAGCCCCCACGTGACGACCGGCGCAAACGCTTTAATCACAACGTCCGGGGGTCGGGAATGAAAATAAAAGAGGACTTTGAAAATTACGAATTATACTCTGGGCTGCGAATGAGCGTAGGTAATGGTTTTTTATTTTATTTTATACAGTTTCTGTGTTTAAATCAAACCTTTTTTTTCATACACCTTGTATAATATACGCGATATAATCAATGCCCGTTTCATACCCTTCCTTAAATTCTATTTATCCGTTTATTTATTTATTCACAAACCTAGCCACGACAGTATATTATATAAATATATTACTTGCTATACAAAATGGAAAAAGAAAACGAATGGCATACCTACCTACATGTGTAACAGTATACAAGGCATCGTAAAGAAAAGTGGATTGCTTTGAAAGGCAATAACTTTTGATTACATCGTGCTGTTGAAGTCAATGGTTGTCTCTTTGCCAATGCTAGAAATCAATCTTCAAAATCCAACTACGAAATATATTTTTTCGAGGGTCGTCTTCTGCCCTTCAAGAACACTCGAGCATATATATCTTCTAAAATATGATCAAAGCTTCTTTTTTCTACAGACTGAGGTTGTTCGAAAAATTCGTATAAAATTACGAAGCTATTTTATCAAGTAAACAGACTGTTTTCCGCCACTCTGTATGTACCGTAAGGTCTCATGCACGTACGGGTTGATCGTGAGGTACAAATCGTTGCCTGACAAATGCATGGCACTTGCGGGTGAAAGGGTACATGGTGCTAGAACCTAGTTGATGCTTATGTTGAGGGAGGTCGGCATACGGGTCGTTTCTCTGGGTTTTCCCAATTTGCAGAAATATCTGTATCATAAAGGTGCAAAAATTTGAAAAGACAAAACTATATTGAAGCGAAATTTATTTAAAAAAAAAATTGATGATTAGCTGAGTTAATGAAGCCGTTAAATCAACCATAAGAAATTATGGTAAGATATAATTATTGTTTATTATACAATATGATGAAAGTTAATAATTTGTTATAAGTGCAGCTATGGAGAAAATATAACACAGAGCTTTCGTAAACTTTCACGATGTAGTAGCCCTAGGGCAGAGGGCATGGTAATGCATGCGGTGTGGAGAGTTGAATATCCAGGATGCATAAATTTGAGATCAGTCGTAGCATCGTTCGTCTGATTACAGAGTGAGCGTTACGCTACAATTTTGGTAATGAATAATTTAAGATAATTTAAGGTTCGCCTAAAGGGTGCTCTCGGGTTCGGAGCTTCAAATTGTACCGCGACTTGGTTCGTCTCGGTGCCGCGCGCCCGCACCGCCCCGGGCTTTTCTACCCCATATTTCAATCAGTGCTCTTGACAGCGTCTCGCTTCCCAAGTCGGTATAGAACCGCTCATCTGCCGTAAATTAATCGCCCGCTTCTCCCTACCCGGAAAGAATTAATTTTCGATCTTCAGATTTAGTGCTTGATGCCGTCCGTCGTCCACTAATAAGAAACGAAGAAAAAACAAAAAAAAAAAAAAGAAAAAACAAAACAAATCTCCTAAAAAATCCAAAAAAAAAAAAAAAATGCATGTGCTGAGATTTGTCAGTCGGCAGAAAATAAGAATAAAAAAAGGTTCGGGCTTTCGAAATCTTGCAAATCCTTCGACAATGATGCGCGTTTATGGTATTTCGTTGGGGTCGCCCACCGGTTTCTGAATAATTTTTGTAAATTGGTCCCATATGTATGAGCGCTCCCACTGAATCCACAACTAGGTGGGACAATGGCTCTCACTCCCTCTCTTTCTCTTTCTTTCTATTTTTCTTTCTCCTTCTTTCTCCTTCTCTCTTTCTCTTTCTTTTTCTCTGGCGCAGTACTTCAGAAGCAGAATTTTAAAGCTACCCTGTGGAAATAAAACTGGTTTATTGCTCCTTCTTCTGCTTCCGTCGAGCCCGACGCCCGCGTCTCTTTCTCATTCGAAAGTGCAGGACTCGGTACTTGGAGCTGTAGAAAAGAAACTGTACGAGGAGCAGACATCCCACCTGCTACCTACCTTCCTTTTTTCGTAGGTGGTGTGTGTCTCCCTGAAGAGATACTCGCAGTACGAAGAGCGAGCGAGAAGTCGCTGGGTTCTTAGGTATATTGTTGCCGCATGGAATATAGAAATTCATGGGTTTAGGTATAAATTATGCACCCTACGCTCTCCGTCGACTCACAATACGTTATACGGCAAACACGCGGGGAGATACGATACCATATGCAGGCGTGGGCGTCGCGGCGCGGCGCGGCGGGGCGCCGTTTCACGTCTCTACGATCTTTTCGATTATAACTTCGCGGAATGGTTTCGTATAAAGAAACAGAACTCACGCAGTCAGCTCGCGACTCTTTTCTCAAAACCGTCGTCCCAGCTTGAGCCTATAGTCCGAGGACTACAGGACAACTATAAGAAAACTTTCCACGAGTTGCTTTATTTCGATAATCTCATGTAATTACAGGTAAGTTCGAAAATTTTTTAGCTTTAAGCTTGTTCGATTGACTAACGGAGGTTTTTAACTAAAAAAAAAAGAGAAAAAAAAAAAAAAAAAAACACGGAATAAGTGGTGAAAACAAAACGAGAAGAGGTACGAGAAGAGACTTATCGAATGTAAACTGATCGGCAACTATACTACCAATGAAATCGAAGGCGATCTTGTTTTATCCTCTCAAAGTTTACGCTGTAAAAGTACGCCGCTACGACTACCTACCCCCGGTTAGAGGCTTCCAGAGTATCAAGTGCCACTCGCCTCGCTGCTCGAGGATAACTTGAGAAGGAGTCGACGAGGAGCACCAGCACCAGTACCGAGTCCATAGTTCCTTTCCGCCCACCTCTTTACCGTCACTTGAGCGGAAGTCGCACCAACTCGCTGTGGCCGACTACTGGTTGGGTTTCCGGAACCGAGTACATAGCCGTACCTACCTACGTCTTATTTTTTTGCTTTTGATGATTATTCACGTAATTTTTTTGCTAGAGCTTTCGCCCGAATTCAACTCCCGTAATATTCGTCCTCGTCGTCGTTCTCATCTTCTTGCGGGGGTTGACGTCCTGTGGACCGATGGCCGTTTTGCGGGGTGAATTTTAAACAAAATACGAAGCCCCGTAAACTAAGGGTCGTTAAACACGCCCGTACGAGGGTCTGCTGCCACGGTCTGGCTACAAACGGGCAATGGCCCTAACCCTGAGAGGCGACGGGGTCGCGTTCTACTCTGATATTGAGGGGTGGAAAGAGGGAGTGGAGCTGGGAAAGAGGAGAACGGGGTCTGAGGGGCACTCCATCAAAAGGGTAGCTTTTATATTTTTTATATTTATGAGAGATGTTTTTCCCTGCCGTCTCCTTATCTCGGAGTTACATTTTTCTGCCCCTTTCTTTTTCTTCTTCGTTTTTTCTGTTTCCTTTTTGCCTCTCTCTCTCTCTCTCTCTCTCTCTCTCTCTCTCTCTCTCTCTCTCTCTCTTTCTTTCTTCTTCCTGGGATGAAATGGCCCAGAATCAAACGAAATCAGAGAAAATCAGACGATATCGAACGCTTCAGAGAAACACGAACGAAATTGGAAAGTTTCGCTTTTCAGAATAACTCTTGCAATCCGTCCTTGTACTCAAGTACCATCTCGTTCCCCCTCGCTATATACCTAACCTAACTTCCCGTTTTTTTTCCTCCCTTATTTCTACCCGTCATCTTCCCTTTCCTACTTCATCTTGTTATAGGTATTAGAATAAACGAATGAAAGTAAAGCGGAGGTCGAAGGCAGTAGGTTGCCATCTCCTGTCTATTAATAATAATAAACATATATCGATAAGTGTACGACGTCAGACTCGGCTACGCACGGTGAGCAGCTGAAGTAGAGAACGAGAAAGGAAGAAAGGATCCTTTAAAAGCATCCTTGCAGATTGAATTCAGCCGCTACTTGACGGTATATATCTTAGAGTCTCGATGTATTTTCTAGACCAAATATTTTCATATTTTCCCCGTACCCTGAAGTCATCGGTTTCCGACGTGGACGTAGCCGTGAATCCGGTTTCTTGATATTTCAATACACATATATCCGTTTTAAATCAACACTTGTATCCCGCAATAACTGCGACAGGCGCCGCGATAGAGATAGGGGTTAAAAAAAGGAGGGAGATAACTAGTTAAGAATAACACTGGAAGTTAAGGCGTGACATTATTTAGGAGATCGGTTGCACCGCGTTAAATTGACCTGTGAAATGAAATGAAATGAAAAATAGAAAACGAAAAAGAAGAAGAAGAAGAAGAAGAAGAAAAAAAATGATGCTGTATGGAGCTGTCGTGTGGGGTGAGAAATCCTGACAAATTAGCCAAAGTTTTACCCCGCGAAATTGAATTGGAATTTGGTTGAGGAAGAGATGCGAATTAGGAGCTGAGATGAAAGGCTCGAAGCCTCCGTCTGCACTACCGAGGCAGAAGGAGATCAGGGGTGATAAGTTGTTCGGAGAAATGCTTATAAAAGTTAAGAAACTACCCCTATAAATTCAAGGTATCACCTATCTACCTTATACCCACCTTAGGCCTAATACACCCACATCGGTCCCGTACCCAACGATTCTCCTTAAAAATTTAAGGGCTGTTCGCGGGCTCCACTACGTCGTGAAATACCAAGGTAGGCATGACTAAAACACGTACCGCGTTACGTAACGCGTTAGATCTACGATATCCGGGATATATCTATAATACTTGCGGAATTTGTTGATCGGGGTCATTTTCTGCCTCCAGGGAAGTAAGTCAAAAATGTTTTTCCATCTAGGTATATCTATCTACGGATACCTTGATGTGCTTTGATTTTATGACCAAAGTATTTCGGGTACCATTCGCTACGGGTCTTCGATTTTCGAGGGAAAAATCGTAACGCATCGGATCGTTGAATCCGACCGTTTTTCTTTCTCGTTGTATCGATAAGGCCTCTGATATAATCTTCTACATAAGTAATATATATACATACCTATATCTACGAGTGCGTTTTAAATTGAGAAACGAGGCGAGGCGATGTGTTGCCGGTGTTATGTACACACTTTCTGCACAATAACAGAAATCCTACTGGGTACTCTGAGTGAGTGAAGCCAAATGTAGCACGAAAATATCAGCACTTAGCTACCACATAACACGGAATTGTCTTCACGGTCTCGATACTCACACGATTACATATAATATCGGATTGAGGTAAGGGAATAGTGCGAAAAAATATAAATAAAAATGCGTAGGTAAATGAAAAAGTAAAATTTACGTTCATCATTCGCTTTTAGTCCGTTTACCATTTTTCTGCAATTTTTCCGAGTCCCCAGTTTTCCTCGGATGACTGAACCCTTCACGCTCATTGGCCGTGTCATCACTGATTATGCACCCCAGGCATATTTTTAGATCACGTTTGCGTCTTCTGCAACCGGTCAGATAATACGAAAGAGGGATGATATTGCGACTAGTATAAAACTGTGTAGGTATATTGTATGTATTATATGTATTATAGTTTAACGGTATGAAATTCCTTCAGGAGACACAGGGGTCCTCCGGAGTTCTTAGGGGTTGTCAAAAGCAAGCTCAGGTTTAATAAAAAAGATAATTAATCGTGCTGGTTTTAACCCTTTACGGTTAATCTGAACGGAAAATTTATCACGTCAGTGTTTAGAATGGCGTTTTTTTTTTTCCCTTTATTTTATGTTAATCTTTTTCTTTTACCTCAAGTAGTTTTTTGCACGTATACCACCTACCTCGTGCCTCGTGACTGGCAAACCACAGCAAAGTCTGTTACTTGTGCGATGTGAGCTTAGAATTTTCCTTGGAAAATAAATAAGGAACGGACCACCGGGGCTTTCTAGCTCCTCGTTCCTCACTCCTCGCTGTTTGCTGCCCTCTTCGTAGAAAGGCGGACCATAAATAAGAGCGAGAAAAAATTGAAAGCTTAAAAGCTCGATAAATAACGTGGAAGCCTAATGTTGCACGAGTACGATAAGCCTCCACGGGATCCGGTTACGCTCAAAGGGTTCAATATCAGGTGAGCGACCGTCCTCCTCGTATTATCCTTTCTTTTTTTTTCACCCTGGTGTAAAAGTAAATAAATGACAACGGATAGCTGCTATCTCATAATACCTACGATATAGTTATTCGTTGTATGTATGTAATGTACATACAAAGCCCAGGCATGCACTTCCTTCTGCTTATATCTGTGTGTATGTGTGTGCAACTGTGTCAGTGTGTGTGTGTGTGTGTGTGTGTGTGTGAAACTGCAGGCACGTTTTTCCTCTTTTCGTGAAACGCGTGGAAGCCCGGGTTAACTCGTGAAAAGCTAGGTAAGACCTAGGCAGCAATGTGGCTCCCACATTGAAATTTATTCAAACCTACACGTTGCGGTGGTTTGCGGTAGCACTTTCCTGCAAACGGAACCGGCTAAAGAAAATGAAACGCAAACGTATATATAGGTAGTATAGGTACATACGTGGAAGTAAGGAAAACGTGAGATCTTGGGGAAAAACGAATATCGATAGTTGTAGGTATGCCACGTATCGTACTTGAATTCTTTTTAATATATTTTTACAGTAATGATGAACTTTGATCCTGCAAAGACAAAAGTAAAAGAATGAAAAAGAAATCCGTCTTATTTATAGAAAAAAACAAGAAAAAAAAAAAAAAAAAAAAACAGTAGTGGGAGAGAAGGCTGGATTTTAACAACTTTAATATGAGAGTTTGTTCGTTCCGTTCTCTACCCTTTGCATTGCATCTCACTTTTAAAGTAAAACCTGTTTCTACTTTAATTTGACTTTTCGTCTGGTTTATATATACAGCAGGGGGATTTGCATGAATATGAAACTTTCATAGACGGGTGAAAATTAATGAATTTTAACAAGGGATGCATCGCCTCGGAAGTTTTTATACCGTAACGTGAAACCGGCCGAGGAATCGATCTTCTTATAATTGACAGTATATCTGGTCGTCTTCGTCGTCATCATTCGTCCGGGAGTTTCCGCAACGCGTAATCTGCACGATCTTTCGTTGGCAAAAGCGGTAGGCAGGCAAGCAAGCAGCGGCGACGGAGTGGCCGGGAAAATCTGCGCCCTCCCCATCGCGGTCCATAAATATTTCGGATTATCCTAAGCCACAGCCAGATCCCGTTACTTTCTCACTTTCTCACTTTCGCACTTTCTCACTTTCTTGGCGCATGGCGAACCGCTCAGAGTTTATAAGTCGGTAATTCGGGGCGCAGGGCACGTACGCGGGCCCAGATCGTTGCGGCACCAAAATAAATCAGTCGGGCTATAGCTCTATACTTGCCTCCCCTTCGCCCCTCTTCCATTTATTCAAAAAGTATGACCGTCACTTATCGCAACTTCCTCCTCATTTCCACCCTCCAGGCTATCTATTCTTTTTCCCCGTAGTCATGGTGAAATTAAAATACAGAACTGATGATCAAATTTTGTACATCAATCCTACGAGTTGTGTCTCCATTTATTTTGTACATACATTCCGAACGGAATCCAACTCCTGAACCACAGGTTGGTATCGGCAAGATCGACTATGAATTGGTCGAAGGCTTATGCCGAAGGAATACGACCCGATTTCAGAACGTATGTCTGTTCTAGTACTCGCCATCCTCCGAAATGGACCACCGAGATATTGCGCGCGCATAAGTTCCCTCCCTGGAGGTGTGGTCACCCGACTTTGCAACCCTTTACCCTCTCGGCCAAAATTAAAGATATTACCACCTGTCTGCGCAGACGTGACATGCCAAAATGCACATTTGTCTCTTGAGTCTCCAAGCTGATCGTTGGCGCTAGGGAAAATCGTTTGATAGTATTTCGGACCGATTATATGGTTGCGAATTTTCAGGGGTGTTTTTTTTTTTTACGATCGCAAATTTCTCAATCGTTGACTGTGACGATGAACAGATTGCGGTGATTTGCACCGTGTTTCAAAGTGCAGGCGGAAATCGTGCATTGAATTGCATCGACGATATCCCCGAGTACTGGGCAATATATCGAGTGCACCCGGTCAGATCCCTCCCCCGCGGCCATTGTGCGATGCTTTGTTCGAATGGTGACGGTGTCGCGTTAATCTATCTCCCGACCCGGTTACCCCCTGCTACCATGCGACTACCCTACACTACCCTGACTTGATGTGTGGCTTTGCGTTAAACTGGGAAGAATGTGGGCAGCAATTTGCAATTGGTATCATGGGTATCGGTAGTCGAGGCATCTAACGTGGTCCACGCGTCAGCTACGCGAGATGGAAATCGAGAGTCCCGTAGAAATCGCGTTTTTATTCTTGCGGATTCGGTCGTGATTCCTTGGCTAAGCCCTCCTCACTCTCCCTTCGCAATACGCGGTACATGAAGCCGATACCCGTGTCAACGTGGGGTTCCGGGTTCGGGGATTAACCAGTGTTTACGATTTAAGCGCATTTGCCCGAGGGTAAATATCCGTTCAAACACGCGCCACGCCACGGGCAGCTGCCAAATGGCGCCAGGTTGAATTTCGCCGAAAATTTGTACGTCAATTTATAGTCGTAACCTACAATTGAACGGAAAATTTTACTACTCGCCCGGGATGAGAGCGACTTTTAAATTTTTAGAGACGATTGTTGTGGGACAACCGGGATCGACGAGACGTTTCAGAGTCTGAAAACACGGACTGACGGAGCTTCGATATCGCTGGTCGACGAGGTGCTGGTGCGCGCGCGTTTTCCTCTACTTTCGAGACATCGTTTCGTGTATCGTTCCATGTATCGTAGCTGTATCGATTCAACCCCTCCACTGGAGCCCCTCAAGCCCCTTATTCCCTCCATCGCCTAGATCTCCTCAAACCCCTTCATCCCTTGAATCCCCACCAGTTCCACTTGGAGGTCCGTCATGTCCCCCACCATTACCTCAATGCCCCTCTACCCGATCCCTCAGCCTTTGCACATCTCTGAGGGCGCCAGTTTCACGCGAGGGAAAAAGTTTTTCAATTCATAAATTTGTGGATTAATTTTTTTTCCCCGAGTAATCACGCTGTACTCTAATCCCTTCGCATTTAACCCTTGACTACTTTCCGTACAGTATCTGCGGATTTTGTTTCTTCAGTGTTTTTGAACCCTCAGGAAAAGAACCAATGATATAGACTCAGTTAGACATTTTCACGGTGTGAAACCGACTTGTACACGCGACCCCCACCCCGTTATCAATCCCTCCAATGCTCATCCCCCCACTATTCGACAACGTCTCTCCCTCTCTCGACTTCGCGAACTCCCCACTCTTTGGCTACTGCTCCTCCAGTGCTTTTACAGTTCAGCTACCCCACGTCGGATGGCGCCACTTCTTGCTCAGGTTAGCTGGGTATGTTAAGGGATGATGATCCGTCGATAAAACGGATCGCTTATTCAAAATTATCAGTAATTTGTATC
Source organism: Macrophya annulata (assembly GCA_963924015.1). Lineage (NCBI taxonomy): Eukaryota > Metazoa > Arthropoda > Insecta > Hymenoptera > Tenthredinidae > Macrophya > Macrophya annulata. The sequence goes on from OZ001261.1 coordinate 18,431,658, forward strand.
TTTAGTGACTGCGATTTGATGAAACGATAAAAAATGAATAAACGAAGAGCTAAAAAATTAAAAGAAAAAATTTCTAGAGGTAGATATTTGTGTTTGGAGTATTGAACGCTTACCACCCAGGCGTTAATTTTTATATTTAAATAATTCGCCAGTGAATGGCGTCTTTTGGTATCGGGATCGCCAGTGGCCGTAGTAGGAGCAACGGCAAAGCGTGACCAGGGCGATAAGTATCGCGATATAACCGGCGGATAAGCGCGCGGTGACCAAGTTATTTTATTTTCAAAATTAAAATATAAAATAACGAACATTTTGCAACTTGATATAGGTACCACATGAAAAATAATGTATAGATAGATATTCGAATAAAGTCTCGTACTGTAGCTCGTATCTATTTTAACGCTGTACTGTTCTTCACGGCTCCATATATAACTTCTGCAATTCCAAAAACAAATATCCTTCACAATAGTTTTTCTACATTCTCACGTTACCCTCTCAGCTTGACTTCCGGTTTCAACGAAGGATTTACAAGTCTGAAACTAGAAACTCGCGACTATAATACACGAATGATTAGAACGAACGAAAGAGTTTGCACGTATGCTAGGTGCTAATGCGTCTCCATTATTATTATTGTTACTTTATTTTTATTCATTTCTTTTTTTCTTTTTTCAAATTTATATTTGTTTTTTTTTTTTCGCTACGATATCGACCATTGTGCATATTACCGTTCAACATGGTTGTCGCTAACACTAAGTGCACGCGATACCGGAGCTTCACCTGCCCCTCGGTAAAGTGAACAAGTAATGAGTAACGATGATGATGATGGTGCTGGTGATGCAGCTTTCGCTGAGGACAATTGTCAGAATATTTTCTGACAGGTTAACAAGTTTATATTATTTTTTAACATCTGGATTTACAGTGACATTTCGCGTCGAGTTACCGCGCGTTATGGTCACGGTCGCATCAGGGGCCTTCGTCAATTTTTGGAATTTGCAATAAGATTTTATAGTCTCCCAACGCGTGTTGCAGGAGGCCGGAGGTCACAAGAAGAATCTTGACCCGGACCGAACTATTTTGTGCGGAATAGCTGGGTTAGTTTCGTCTCCCTGCCCCCCTCCTCCCCATCCACTCTTCTCCTCCCTCTTCCCCAAACTAACCCCGAGTTACCCTAACCCTCGATGTAACGCTTCGCTATTTCCAACCATAGGCCAATACCATCCTCGTACCCACCCTAAAGTCTCAGGTTGTCAAAGGAGAGTCGAGATCAACTCGACTCGGGTTTCGAGGAAATTAAACCACCCCTGTTAACTCCCCGACCCCTTTTCTCTCCTCTCCTCTATCCTCTCCTCTCTTCTCTTCTCTTCTCTTCTCTTCTCTTTTCCTCACCTCAACGCCCCCCCCCCCCCCCCCCCCCCCCGTCTCTGGAGGGCCGCGTGACAGCACGTGATAACCGCCCGATAACGCACCTGGCTAAGGCTATACCTAGTTGGTATTATATACGAAACAGTACGCACATGTGTGGGTTGGTTGGTATATCGTATGATAGTGTAGCGTAGATGGGTTATATCAACGCACATGCCTCTTTCACATCCGTATATTTATCTAGACCTGCGTATTCGTATGTATGTACATGCGTTTGAAATTTAACCAGGCAAACACATGCGGGGATGGGAGGAATAGAGGATGAGAAGGGAGTTAGGGGGAGTTGGGTTACGCTGGGCGAGGTTGCCCTGGGGAGTTCACCTGGGGGCGCGAGTGGAATGAATCACGTCATTACGAATAATAACACACTCATACCCATACACGCGTACGCATACACACACTTTCGTCCACCCTGGCTGACCCTCTCCCCCCCCCTCTTTGTGTCCGTCTCTCCATGTATCCCTCCCGACTCTCTGCTTGCCGTTCGTCGTACAGTTCTCTCTGTCTGGTTATTAATAGTAATGACTCGGCGAGGGTTTTTGCCCGCGCGTGGACGCCGAGAGGGCGGAACGGTGGTGTCGCGTGAAACACGCACCCTGCAAGATCCGGGATCTCGGATCTCGGATCTCACATACGGCCGCGTGTGCGAGGTTTACATTCCTCTACGTTGCGCTACCACCTTTACATGGGGAAAAAGGAAACAGAAACAGGGAAAAAAAAAAGAAAAAAAAAGCTAAACAAAAAACAACGGAAAACGTAAAACGTGTCAAGTTGGTGCGTCGCTTTACGCCGAGTTCTTTGGCTACGTACACCCACGGGACCGGCCACCTTGACGACCCTGAGGTATCGTCGCGTGCCCCGTATCCGTACCTCTATACCTCGCACTCTCCATCTTCGTCTCTTTCTACCTCCCCATATACCCCTACGCCACTTCGTGAAAGCGAAAAAGTAGCGTCGCCACGACGTCTGAAACCAAACATGGTCTAGAGCCACCAGCTCGCCACCGAAGCACGCATTCGAGATTTATTTGGCTCATAACTGGTTTCCTACTCGCCACTTTCAGACCACACGTGCTACTTCCTTGGACAATTTCGGAAAAATTTCTGTTCTACACTTACCAGACTGTCGACGGTAGAATCGGACGTGTCGTTCGTTGTTAAGTACGAGCGTGTCGAGGAAGTGTGAAATACTGTATGAGAAAAATATACGTTTTGTAAAAATCGCCTTTTCCTTGTACCAACGTAGTACAATATTAGAGTTTATAATACGTAATGTACAATTTCAGATTTTTCAAATCTTTTCCCGATCACTGGTACCTGTTTTCTTACTCTTCGTTTCCAGTTTACTATAGAAAACAAAACAAAACAATAAAAAAAATAAAACAAAACGCAAAAAGTAAAAAGTAAAATAATAAAAATAAAAAAAACTTGCAGGATCATAACGTACGACCCCGTCTATTATCGTAGATGTAATAAGAAAAAGAAAAACGAAAAAAAAAACGTCGCTGTCGGAAGCAGTCAGAGGGACGAGAAGCAATCTTCGTGAACGCTGCTCCTACCCACAAATGCGTTTGCACGTACGATACATGCAAACACAGACCCATACGTATGAATATAACGTACACCACACGTAGTTTGAACGCGTGTATGTGTATGTAGATACATACATACATCCATATGTACCGCGCACCCGCGTTTACAGTCGAAACACCAAGGGAATAGATTCGACAGAAAAGGGTGGTGGGAAAGAGGTAGAGAGTGTTTCGCGCTTTCAATCAGCTAGAGAATGGATACTCTCCGACCCGGGCCTTTGCCATGCAAATTGTTCAAACAACCGATTGTTGCCCGAGAGTAATTGTTACGCGGTGAATCAATTTTCTCTCTAACTTGGAAATTTGTTGAAAATGGGTACCCCTCCATATATATATATATATATATATATATATATATATATATATATATATATATATATATATATATATATATATATATATATATATATATATATATATATATATATATATATATATATATATATATATATATATATATATATATATATATATATATATATATATATATATATTATGTGTGTGTGTGTGTGTGTGTGTGTGTGTGTACAGTACATAGATATGTATGTATGTACCTATGTGTGCACGTAAAAGACCCATATTTACTCAAGCATGCCCATAAATAAATACACATACACCTGTGGCCCTGTACAGACTCATGATCCTACCCCACGTTCGTTTCACGCAACCCTCTCTTTCCTCATTTCAACCAGTAATTCTTCTTTCACCCACCAACCTACCTACCTACTTACATCCGCCACATATACAACGACCTGCCATATATCGATCCAACACGTTCATGCTTATGGTAACACAATCTACACTATAGAGAAACTACCGTGAGCTTGGCGTTGACACGCTCAAAACCACCCTGGCTTTTGGCGGAAGGTTACACCGCAGGACGCAGGCCACCTTCATCGCATACATACCTATACCTTTAACCTAGGTTCCTCGAGTACACGTGTGGGTATACCTGACATGCTTCTGCAAAGTAAGGTTATACCTGCCTGTCTACACGCGTGTAGATGAATGGACATGTGTGGAAGACGTGTGGTAAACGTGTTACGGGGAAAGGATGAGGATAGGGATAGGGAGAAGGACAAGGAGAATGGAAGGTATAGAGACACACGTGCAAAGGTGGTACCAGTTTTCCCTGCGTATTGGGAGGAGTACAGGACCAACGTCGGGTATAGCCATACACACAGCTATTTGCTAAGGGTAAAGCAAGCCAGGGGCGAAAGGGGGGCCTAACTTGCCTCCTTATTTCCCAACAGGCCATCCTACCCAGTACCGACCCCCACCCAGGCAGCTTACCCTCGCATCCTCGTCGCCATACCCAGTCCTATATGATTTACAACCAGTGGCACTCATTCCACATACTGAGAGACAAAACGGTGCGTATTTATCTCCAGAAAATCCGACAAGACAAGTATAGTCTTCTTGCTATTAGACAGTCAAAATTTTCTGAAGAGTTAAAATTTATATTTTTTCGCGAAACTGAAAATCGTTTACTTATGTTCCTAATCGTTGACATGTGACTTATCGATAGAAGCGATTAACAAATTGTAAATATAGACCGTTCAGAGAATGGTTAAAATGCTGAAAAGCGAGGGGTTGAGATCGTCTAAACTGAGCCCGAAACGTGTCCTTGCCACTATATAGTTGCGTAGTGCAAATAGTCGTCCCTTCGGAGAAGCTCCGGCTCGGGTCTTTCATTTCACGGTAGGGCGAGGCCAAAGTTGAATCGGGGCCAGCGGGCGGAGGATATATGTAGAACGGCGTCGCGGCGCCTCGTAGGTACTGCTTTCCATATCGTGGCGACTCGCAAACCTATGTGCTGTATGTTAGCAGACCTACGTGTCTCCTATTACAGAATCAAGTAATTCCTACGCAAAGTTTTATTGCGAGAACCGATTCTCTCTAACGATCGATTTCCTGCTCAACAAAACTTGGCGCCAAACCTTTTGTCGCAGACTTATAAACGCAGGAAAAATATAAACGGGGGGGTTGACTGAAGTAAAGTGAAGTAAAATGAAGTAAAGCACACTAACAGCAACTGATATCCCAAATGGATACTCGGATAAAACCCTCGCGGAATGATCAGCTACACCTTATACTCTACTCGCTAATGTTGCGTACCGCGTTCTTTCAGTATTCGCTTTTCCACGCCTCCACCTCCCCAGTAATTAGAATGCCTCGGAAGTACGTGTTAAATTATTCTCACGATTCTTTTATGCTTTTATATTCTCATTCATTTAACATTAACATCATTATCGGTGTTGATGGTATAATAATTATTATTACTATTTCTATTATTATTATCACTACGTCAGGTCTTCGATCGTCTCCTCTTATACATACGTCAGTCAGCTGGAGAGTTGGATCGATATAGGCCACGTAATTATTCTTAAGTTCATAAATGGTGTGTTGTGTGAACAAGAATCGCGTTGGTGTTGCAATAGGTGCAGTGTACAATCGCCTGGGTACAAAAAAATAGATTTGAAATTGAAATCGTTGACGATTTTTGGCGAGTGCAGGATATCGGAGGGAAGATATCTTCCGATACTGTGAAAACCCGGTTTCGACAAGGGCCTTGAACGTTAAAAAGGGTCCTTCCGTAGATACGAGTACACAACGTGCTCGACCTCTGCGGCCGAAAGAGAGACGTGCGTCCATTCGACGCGTCCACGTCCCGATAGCGATAACGGCTTATAACGGCTTATACCGGCTTATAAGGGCTTATAAGGGCTTACGAGGGTCTGTGCCCTTGTCCCACGCGGACTTTGATCGCGGCGCGACTGCGAGCACGCGATCCCTGCGTTACTCGTGGGGTCGAAGCTTTCCTCCTGCGGCTACGCAACGGCGGCGACGTAGATCTTTAAGCCTTAAGAGTCACTGGAAAAGACGTCGAAACTAACATTAGTTGAACTCGAATTATAACCGATCGGACATATTCTAGATCTTTAAAGTTTCGCACGATACTGTCCGAAAGCTGCACCTTGCATCCCAAAGAAAAGCTCGACACGCGCTTTCTCGCAGTAACTGGAGGTCAATACTTGCGCAGCCTCACTCCTAACGATAAATGAACAATAAGGTGGGCGGTGGGGAGTAATAGCTCGGCTTAACAGCCGTTTGCCCGTTTGCCCGACTGACGCGCACCGTTTCGAATCGTTTCGGTATTCAGAGGTGAGCTTTTTTTTTTTTTTTTACTTTTTTGTTTTTTTTTTTCTAAAAAATCGTTCGGTCAGATTAACAATAAGTATAAATTGTTTGACGCTTCGAGAGGGTGAGTTGTTCCGGTATTTTCGGTCGTGTTATGTTAAGAACTTGAGGAAAAGTTTTCGTCCCGATTGCCCATTTTGCCGAATTATGTGATCCTTACCTTTCGTATAACTTTCCGAAATGGAGTTCTCATCGTGTCGCGATACCTGCAGTCTCCACTTTCTACGATTGTATCCTAACTATGGACACGTTGGACATTCTTCTTTCAACGTATGCACGTAGGTAGGTAATTATCTACTCAAATTATAGACGGAATTAAAATAACGAGTCACCAACTCGGGAAGGCTAATTAGCACTGGTAATTGGAACAACGTGGACGTCCTCTGTCCAATTCCGTTTACGTATAGGTATATTTTGACTGGCCAACAGGCCCTGGTTATGGTTTATTTTATGTCAACTCCTCGTGCACTCGTCGGGACATACGAGTAGTAGCCCGTTGACGTCACCGGGTCATAAATTAGTCTCAGCCCTCTCTCTCTCTCTCTCTCTCTCTCTCTCTCTCTCTCTCTCTCTCTCTCTCTCTCTCTCTCTCTCTCTCTCTCTCTCTCTCTCTCTCTCTCTCTCTCTCTCTCTCTTTCTCTCTTTCTCTCTCGATCTGTTAATTAATTGAATATGACCAATAATCGTAGCTACCCACGCGAGCTGTAGGTATGTAGTAGATTTTGTTTGCGGTGTAGAATAATTAGTCCCTCACCCTGTTAACGGCGCATTAACATTAACGAGTTTATTGTCGGTATCAGTGTAGATTTTCATTATAATTACAACAATCAAATCGATACAAATTTAATACGGCAACCGAGAACTCTTGGCATTTCGGTATCTTAAAAACGACCCCCTTCTATCATTTTAAACTCACGACATGTCATGTAATATAATTTTCAGTTGGGTATACAAAATTTGATAATTAATGATTTCGCAAAGCAACGTAACGTGCGATAGGGATTGAGCCGCAAATTTTTTAATGACCTGCACCCAATGGCTATACAAAATTTGTGCAATATGTACTCGTGTATCTTTTCCAGCGTTTCGCAAATGTATGAAACCCCGATCGGGTACCACTTACTGACGTCTGGAGCGTTATCGTCATGCGCTCTAATTCATCTGTCTCGATTATAATTAGTGAAGACGACCGTCACCCTAGTTGGTAAAACGTCGAGGCCCGTTGGAGCGGTGGGGTACGATGTTATAGAAGAAGACGAACCGCCCCTGGTAAAGCGACGCGGGATCCCGCGCGACGGATCTTTAATTAGGGCTTAAGATCGGAATTCCGTGATGCGATCCTTGTCGGAGATAGATCGGACCGACGTAATTCGCATTGTCTTCCTTCGCTAACTCCCCATTCCTATAACTAACTCGGTAGCTCCCCATCTACTCTGTGAACAGTCAGTCCGTTTTCCGGCCTCTTGTGTTGCCTCCGCTAAACGAGCCACCCTCTCCCTTTGTTTAACGCCGATTATCATCCCCTTCACTTTGCACGAGTATAATACATAGTAAACCTAGACCCCAGACGCTTACATGTGTTGCGTTAAGACGAAGCAGGTGAAAACACGTGATATTATTCGCACGCTTGGACAATGCCACAAATCGTTGACCCTCTTGGGTATAGATATGTGATAGTGTAGAGGGGAAGGTCTGCTTGTATCGAGGTAGTCAAGGAGGAAGAGCGAGGACGGAAGATAGGATCGAGAGGTGAAGAATAAGAAAAAAAAAAAATAAATAAAAATAAAAAAGAAAGAAAAATAAATAACAAGACATAAAGGCGAAAGGGCAGGATGCAAGGATGGAGAAACAGAACCGTTGACTGATAGAGAGATCAGAGGGAATTGATGGGCGACGCGATGCGCTAGAGACAAGGGCCTGAAAAATAGTCGCCTGTCTTGCCTCGTATTACTTGGTGCTCCTCCCGCCTTGCCCTAATCTTTCCTCGTTTTTCCATTCCTTATACATTCTGTACGTTAAGGCACATCCACCCCTACGACCCTTGTAGCGCCGATGTTCCACCCCTCCGGGACGTGGGGGATTTACATCTTCATATGCGATAGATATATATATAAGTATATTGTAATATCGTTAATATAATATAATCGGAAAAACACGCCACGCCAGGAAAACATTGCGCATTGTAGATACACGTGTGTATGCAGGCAGTGCACTTTGACTGGTAATATGTGTACCGTTGCACTTGCGTGTGTGAACAAGCTTTAATACTATTTAGTTACAGCAATGTAAGTAGACATACGTGTATACGTGACCCGACAAGGATCCATCCACCTACTCCACGCTATGCTGGGTAGAAAGTACGAACCGGGAAGTAGAAACCAGGAACTAGGAACTAGGAACTAGGAACTAGGAACTAGGGACTGGGAACTCAGAACTCTAGTACATCGCGAGGAAGCCAACCTCGACGCGAATAGGTGGTAGTGAGACTGAATTATTCAGTTAGCCACGTATCGCTACTGAGTTAATTACAGATATTTCTCGCATTTGACCATTAACATATTTGATAATAAATAGCTGCACCCGTTATACCATCACGTGTGGTAAGTGTTACCACGCGGTGCGTGTCACCGAAGTACATACATATATGTATATATCCAGCTTAACGCGTCACCATGAGGTAAGAAATACTCATTGCTGGTCACTTATTACTTTCAAGAAGAAGGTTGCGATAAGGTAATTTTACCGTGAAACGCAATTCTATTATTTCACGAAGCTTGACCAATGTTCCTTTGACCTCGTACGTCCAATGAGTCAAGTTGGTACCATTAGTCGCTTGAAACATATGTATGGAGATTGTTAGCCAAGGGTGAAAAAAATTGGTGCGTTATTTACACGCCGATGATAGGATATCGTTGAATTAGTTCCAGACTTCCAGAGATTGTTCTTTCGCAGTAACTTCCTGTAGGTAATTTTTGTTTGGTATGAAATATACGTGCACTTTGCTGCTCGGCAGCATCTGGATTTGAAGCCGCGAGGTGGGCCGGAGGTTTTTTTGAATAATCGGATAACTTGAAAGCTTCCGAAGCACGAGAGATCTTTCATGCTGTGTTTCGACTATATACAGATGAGAGCGTAGAGCGTGGAACGGTAAAGGTGAAAGGTGAAACGTAAAGCGTAAAACGTAAAACGTGGAGCGAGAAGCCTGGGTGACCAGCCCTGGCCTGGAAACTTGAAACAAACTTTCGGACTCGGTGAGCGTGTGTAATTTTAAAAGCGCGGACGGTGATGGTCGACCTCCGCCCTCTCGGCGCGTTTTACGTTTTAGCCGGGCCATGTTCGCGGCTTAATTTCGTAATTCCGCGTAATGCCAGGGGCAACCCAACGCTGGGTAAAAAGGAGAGCCTCGGGGTGGGTAACAACAGACGGATTTTTTTTTCCTTGTTTGGCTAACTACCAGGACCCGCATTAGCGGGACAATTATCAAAGAAGGAACGAACGTAGGTATAGCGTACGGCCCATGAGAAACTGGATAACCGAAAACTCGAAAGGCGAAGTCTGTCGACGCGACTGCAACGTGGCTAGTTAATACCAGAAGGATAATGCTGCCGTAATGCCGGTCCAAAGCCAGGTACATAATGCCATCCGAAGGTATTTCGAAAAATTATTTCCCAAGACGCCTTGCGCTTTGCGGATAGAAGTTAGGTATACCTAAGGATGAGGGTCAGAGAATCGACCCCTACGGAAAGTCAATTTACCGCGATTTCAAGTAAGTCACGCGCGCAGAGCTCATCTGTTCGGATCCGGTCAGAGACTTCCGTGCGGTTGACGGGGATTGAGGCTAGTTCGACGTATATATCTACCCAGTTCAGGATGGGAAGAGGAAAGTTGTTGGCAGTCCGTTCGTTTCCCAAGTTCCCAGTCAACCAGCGTGTAGCACATCTCCAGGAAATAGCGATCGAAATTAAACCATATAGGAAATACCACGGACCAATACATAACGGTGTAGGTATTCATGTATGTACATACATACATACATACATGTGCGTGCTGAAACTTACACACATATCGTTAATCCTCAACTTCGAACTGACGTATAGGTACGTTGCATCGCAATTCTCATTACTATAACGTGCTAAATCTGCCACGAGACAACGCGATCAAAACCGATCGAAGAAACCTTTCAAAACTCCGTTGATGCGTGTAGGGTGTCAGTAACGTTCAGTAGAACATGAAATCGTAACGGGGGTTGGAACTATGTTCATAATGATCGATATATATGTACATACATACATACATATACGTACATATGTAGGCTTAGTTAGATAAACTCAGGAGGGTCACTGTACTACCCAATCAGTATTCGAGGGTTTATTACTAGTAAAAAAAAATCACCAAATATTTTGACACAATGCCAACTGGAATGTGTTAAAAGTTATCAAAGTTTGGATACGATGAGTTTTTGGATGAACGTGATCATCGTATCTGAATAAATTCATATGGCTACTTATAAAGAGTTGAATGGAAAGTTGAAAAATACGATAAAAAATTGATTTTTAACTATCAAACGAACGTCCTCTCGATGTTTCGGTCTTGCGTTGATTCGAAATTTCACGAAGCGAGACGAATCGATGGTTGTCCGGCAAACGCGAATGGCATAGTGCCGTTTTATAACGAGAAAACTGTACTTCGGTTTACCGTGTTGCACCCTCGTAATTAGCCGCAACGTAATTGAGCGTTTGTATACAGATATACCATCAGGCATTAGTAACAATTAAATTAGATTACTAATTACGATCTGTAGCTTGTTAACCTCGCATCTATATACAATGACGAGGGGATCTAGATGTGATTCGGCTAGGCTAACTGCCTCGGGCTTTATACAGTTACCTATACGTATATACCTACTCTACCTCTACCTATATCCTAACATCTATCGCGTCTCGAAGATGACGCCGCCTCCTGGACCACGGCCAAGCGCAGCTTCTTAATAATACATGTATAACTTGCTTGAACCGTCGCCAAAATCGGTGGTAGCACGGAGAGGAAACGCGGGAAAAAAAAAGAACCGGAAGAAGGATGAAAAAGGAATAAGAATAAGAATAAGAAGAAAAAAGAAAGAAGAAGAAGAAGAAGAAGAAGAAGAAGAAGGGTAGACAGAGGAGGAAGCTACCTAATATTTCTAGAGTGCCTATATATGCAGTGAATGGGAGGAAATCTTACGTATTCAAAAGCGATATTTTTAATTCAGTTGTTCGTTGCCCAACTATCTTGAAAAATAAGACGACCTTCCGGTACCTTGTGGCTGCAGGTTACACATATTGCAGTTCTATAGTGGTACAAGTAATCTTGTAGGATTTTAAAACGTTGCGATTCCATGCACGCTCCCGATTTTCATTTCGTTTTCTCTGCGGCTACGCGGTTTTAGCGGCGCCACGCGTCTCCCCTATATCATTGTTTAAAATAATATTGCGTCCTGTACGGGGGAGAAGCTGCCGCGGAAGGAGGTACTCGCGTCCCTCTCATATCCACTGCGACAAATCACCACGACCGCGGCCGCGCGGGTCCGCTCTACACTATTTATCACCCGGCGCTTATTACTTCGAAAAATAGTCACGCAGCCGCCTAGTGGCCTGTTCGTCTTAACTTTAAAACCGTCCCTTGCTACGTATATTGTCGGCAAACACGCGAGGATCGCTAACTCCTCGCTGTACAAATACAGTACCTACATATACGGGGGCCAGAAAAGAGAACGGAGAGGGCAGGGGATAGGTAGCTAATTATTATACAAAAGTACGGGCAAATAAAGTCAAGTAAACCCGTTTTATGCTGCAGCTGTGCAGGGTGGAATTGCAGAGTTTTATTAATACGCAGGGGGTAGGTAAAAATAAAAGAAAAATAATAAAAATGATAAAAACAAAACGAGGAAAAACAAAAAAAAAAAATATCCATATACACACACACACATACACATCGTGATACAATATTTGATCACCCCTATATTCTCGATTCGCGCATATGATGTATGCGCGATATCGGAATAGGACCGGAAAGGACATTGATGGATAATGTGTATATCGTATACTAGGTATAGCTGGTAGGAGCAGTTCAAGGGAGAATACGCAGCAAGGTAACATAAAACTGGGATCAAGTCTCACAGCTTGAATCATATTTTCCACGCTCTGAGGATTTTTGATAAATTGGTAATTTGCCCATCAAGAACTCTTTCGGCTCGTAAAAAATTTATCATGCTTTTTCTTCTTTATATATATATACTTATAATTTCTTGCTATACATAGGTATACATTTCCTACGCTGTACCGTATTTTAGTTTACTTAATACTTACCGCGTTTCATTTCAACTTCCGCAGCTATGTATAATATAGGGCTTAACAAAGATAAGCATTAATAAATAAATAAATAAATAAATAAATGAATAAATAAATAGGTAAATCAATAAATAAATACGTTTTTATTCCCCGTACAATTCCAGTGTACATAGAAATACGTACATATTTACGTCGTGTCGAACTCGAGAAACTTCTTCGTAGTCTGGGGCGTGGACGGGGAGTTGGGGGTGAGAACTTCCTCGGACTTGTCGAATCCCCGGAGTCTGTACCCGTGCCAAGGTGGGTTGACCCAACCTCGATCCTGACCCCATACTTACATACCGTCGTCCTACCGAAGCGGATAAATAATTACACATTATTTTTAACCCCAACTTCGGGGTCAGATTTAGGATTCCAAACTGGGGGTTTCAGGGTATTTATCGCGGTGGATAACGGGCCGATTGATTCCTGGGATTAGCGAAACCGACCAGCACGTGAGCTAAATACATTTCACGGTCAGATCTATAGCTCAGATAAGATCATAGATAAAGAGATTAGTAAGGATTAGTTATTGTGGGAAATAATAACCGTAAGAGAAAAAAATCGATTCTTATTTTAAGTGTACAACTCACCTTATTCTTATCCATATACCGTATAGTTTTCTCATGCTTATTTCCTCCGAGAGGGAAACAAATAACATCGAATAGATGAATAATATCTATCCGAGCCGACCCAATCCACCTCGCCCGATGGGAGCAATATTTCCGCGATCTACTCAGCGAGCGAGGCGTCGAACAGTTGGGCAATATTTATGATCGCGTGGATGTGGTATAGAAGGTTGATAAGTAAGTGGTGGCTACTGGGGTATCAGGTCTAAGGAAAGTCGCGTGAAGAGTCATATACACTTACAAGAGGGTATAAGTTTGAAAAAAGGAGTCTCTCACATCGTTCAATCAACGTTTTTCGAATTCCACATTCGTACTGCAGCCTGTCTGTTCATTAATTTTGAATTGTATATTCCTTTTTTTATAATTAGTCTTCAACGAGCTTTCTTTGACTCGAATAAGACCCAGAAGAAGGAATGATATCGATTAAAATTGATATTATAAAGCTTAGGAAACGTCATTTAATTTATTTCATTTAGAACGAACAATGCCTCTTCGTCCTGTCATCATCTTTCCTCGAGTTGAAATTTATCCTATAATATATTTAACTCCGTCGCGTCGGAAATGCTTGACTCGGTATACTCCGCGGCGACGCTAACGATATAAGCCTTCTTAAAACCATAAGAATTTCACAAAATACGTTGGTCACCGTTTGTAATAAGATGCATAACGAGTCAGAGACGGATATCCAAGGGTTTAGAATCCGCTCAATCTTTCTTTACATTTATAACCTCTTCACGTATGCAAATATGATTATGCAGTAACGATTCAGTAACGTTCGTTATTAGACAGGTGAGAAAGAAAAATACAAAAAAAAAAAAAAAAAAAAAAAAACGAAACGTAAAAAAATGAAGCGAACATTTCGAGTAGTATCATCATGATTTTGACTTTATATTATTAAGGGTTGGAGAGACGAATCGCGACGAAATATTGGTCGTTGTTTAACGATTCTCCCTTACGAAGAAATATTTTTTTTAGAACTTGGTTAGAGATCCTTTATTCTCTTGAATAAAGGAAAGTCTCGTTTACCGATGGTTCACAGAATCTGCGATGTCGCGGAGTTCAATTACGGTTTAATATTAGACGAACAAAGACGCGGTAGCATCGTTGAAACCCCCCGGGTTGCACGATCGAGCGAATCTTTGCACAGCGAGTCAGCTACGGTCGTGTTTAACCAACTCTAAACAATTCAAAGCATCTTCGGAGTTATCGGTACCATAATTTTAGTCGCGGGAAAAGTTTTTAGTCACGAATTAGATCGTTACGATTACGCAGGTACGTCACGCAACGGTTTAATATTATTCTCAAACACACGTATATATATAAATACATAAATATAGGTATATATACATAAATACATACATACATATGTATACCTATAATGGATGTATAATACACCGTATTATATTACATATCGTACGATTATAACATACGTATGTACATATAATTATACAATAATAATCCCATAGTCACGGTGAGTAGTTACGAATTCCGATATACACCAATTCCCTTGCACAAACATAAAGTACATAACTATGAAACACAAAGGTAAATCCGAGCCTCAAGGGGTCATTCGAAATTGGTACAAGTCCATTTTATTTCTTGATCCACGCATACACCAGTCTGTAATAATTTTTGTATAAGTAAACATCATCAGTAATAGGGGATTGGGGGAGGTGAATACAAGTCACTGCAGAGAGAGAGAGAGAGAGAGAGAGAGAGAGAGAGAGAGAGAGAGTATAAGAGGGCTGATAATGAGGCTGCATGTTCTTGGGTATATGATGGCCTGCCCGTAGGGCGTCGAGGCGGGTTTTCATCCCGTCTGTATTTTCCCTCTCTATCGTTCTTTGTTTTTATCTCGTTTACTCTGCCTGTAGTAAAAAGAGAAGTAACAAGGAACCCGGTCTGTGGTTACTTGGAAGAAATAATCCTACGTATTTCTCAAGCCGGTACGATATTCGATTTGATATCTGTTATCCTGTTCATGAGATGATGCCTTTAGAGTATTTCTGGGTTAGTATTGTGCGGAGTACAATGTCGTAATGAGACACGACGTAATAATACGATATAATACGATACCCACCCTTCATCATTTCACTGTTTCACACGCGGACCCTATTTCGGTTTTACTCGAGCTTTTGACGTGCGTTTCGCGTTTATACTTACCGCTTGTTTTCAAACCAGTGGGAATTACTTCAAACGGAATTACACCATCGCGCTTGCGCATTTTAACCCCAAATATCTCCCTCGCCCAATTTCTCACCCCTTGCACGAGTATTTTCTCTCTCCACATATTCAGTTCGGCTAACGGTATATTACGTTCCGCTTTTAGCTATACACACACACACACACACGCGCAACACACAAACACACACTTTGCACACACGTATCACGTCTATAACATACACGCGTATACATATATGTATATCAACATATATAACGCGTTCATTTAAATGACTAGGACTGTAAGGAGTTCACTCGGTTGGGCGCAGTCGCCCAGCGTAGTTCTTTAATGCTTGTGCGGGTTCCGCTCGCTGACAACGTACAACTTAATGGTATACGCAGCAACCCTTATCTGTGCCCATTAGGCTAACCAGCCCTAATGAAGTCTTTACGAGCGCGCCGTCGTTCTCAGTCCATAGTCCATATATACGTAGGTGGGTATATAAGGTACGTGTATACGCGTAAGTGAACGTATGTAGGTACGTACGTACGTACATTGGCCGACCACCGTTCGTCGGTCACCCCAAGGGGTCGCCTTTTCATTTATTATTTTACGGCACAGTCATCCGTGCCCCGTGACGAGCCACCGCAAAAGACGCACGAGATGCGAAGCCCTGCAATTTGGAGGAACGCGTATTGTCGCTCGAGTAATTTCACTGTTTAGGACCCCCCTGGGCCAAGAACCCCTGGCACGAACTGAGAGCAAAAGGCTTACGGTTAGATACTCTGTACAGACTGCAGTATGTTATATAAGAATATTTATCTACTTTTTTTATTTTCGTCTTTTAATTCGTATGAAAACAGAAATTATCTCTCATGATAGATAGATCTGAGATGACAAGGAAGAGGATGTCATCTAAAGATGAAAGAATACAGCTGCCAGCATGATGACAGACACAGAAAAGAACACAGGTCTGATTAAGGGAGTCTTTTTTCAAGCTTGAGAGCGAATATTGGATACACACAAAGTTACGATATCTACACTATTCACAAGTCTGAAAAGCACAAAGTCTTGAATTTGTGGCAGTCGATATATTCATGTAGTCAAATAACGTATTATAGTGATTCGCGATTTTTTCATAGGATGATAAGAAATTATGAATCGTATAAAGGCGCGTGGCTCATTTCGTTTTCTATAAAATATATTTTCATATTTATTTGACAACTCGTGCATGGGAGTTTGGTGAAAATTTTGTATATTATACATGTTCGAAGGTATATACATACCTATACGAAGGGTGGTGAAAATCTTTTCACATCTTCGACGCGTGATAACTTTGCGAATGAATGACGTGATTCAAAAGTATAAAATCCCTGCATCAATGATCGGTGAAGATTCGGAGGGTCGTAAAATAATTTTTTATTTTTTTTTATCAATACGTATAGTCGAGATAGATATTTTCCAACAAGGGGATGATAATAGTGCTGACAGATACTCAATGATGCTTGATATAAACCTCCGCTGGTAAAGAAATACTGGATGTTTATGTACCGGGTGTGTGTTCTGTACAGCAACAATAACGAATAACAATGAAAGAAAACAAAAAGCGTATAATAAAGGTAAAGAAGAAAAAAAGAGAAACAGAGAAGAAAGGAAAAAAAAAGTAAAAAAATAAAAATAAAAAAATAAAAAAAAAAAATACAAAAAAATCCTCAAAGCAGCTGTAGCGATAGTAGGTGAAAGACGCCGCTTGTTCATCCGGCTCTTTTTACCGGGGGTGTTCAGTTTTATTATTTCCCTCACAGGCGTACCTATTATATTTGTGCGAACGCAGAGTGAGTGCTTTATTGAACGGGATATCGACTAATACGAGCTCCACTTTCCGCCCCATTCTCCCGGCTCCATTACCCCTGGGTACTATATTTATATTTCATCATTTCCTCACCACGAGTAAGCGAGCGAGCGAGGATTCGCGGGGTGATATGCAGCGTC
Organism: Macrophya annulata; assembly: GCA_963924015.1. Lineage (NCBI taxonomy): Eukaryota > Metazoa > Arthropoda > Insecta > Hymenoptera > Tenthredinidae > Macrophya > Macrophya annulata. The sequence goes on from OZ001261.1 coordinate 18,449,016, forward strand.
TAGTTCCCTGGCACGGCACGCGAACCGCACAGTTTGCCTTTGGATTGAAATTCATCCACTGCGACAAGGTGGGCCGCTGCTATCGCGTATGTATATATGTATGTGTGTTATAGGGGTATAAGAAAAATTGATGTATATGTATGTAAAAATGATAAAAATAATAACAAGAAAGAGAAGAGAAGAGCGAGGAGAGTATAGATGCTGCGTGAGGGAATACTTTTGTAGCCCCTGGTTTGCAGGGACAGGGTAATAGGGGAGCGAGAAAGGGCCAAATAAGACGAAACAAGACGAAGCGAAACGAAACGAAATCAAATAAAATATCGGATTCCCGACGTCCGCGACTGACGCGGCATTTGCCGGAGGAAGTCCCGTTTGACGATCTCTCACGGATATCCCACTACGTGTAAAGAAACGTCGACTTTCTTACACTGCGTCGATTTTCTTCTCACTTTTCGTTTGCCAGTTTCTCAGAACAACCCCTGTACAGGTTCTTTCCTTCTTCGTTACCATTACGGCGTCTTTCTTTCCCTCCCGTACCACCCAAGACACCCTCGGTGACGTTAACACTGCCACGTCGAGTTGCGCCAAACGAGACAAAGAGGTCTCATCCTACTTGTGGATCTCTTTGCAACACTCGCACAGATCGTAGCAAAGAAAAAATAAAAATGACAACCGACAATTTAAACTTTTTAGCAGTAAGACGCGACTCACGCCTGGCAAAAATGCGACAAGGATGTTAAAGAGATGGAAAGAAGTAAGGCGTGCGAGAGAGAGAGAGAGAGAGAGAGAGAGCGAGAGAGGAAGAGGAAGAGGGAGACAGGGGTGCGTGTAGGAATACACAGCAATGCGTGGGACACCGCTCCTTGTGCCCGTTGGGAGAATCCTACGGGATTGATTCGCTCACCCATGGCGGGCTTTAATCTTGCCCTCAATTCAGGAAATTCTGTTATTTTCGAACGTACGTCGCACAGTTCTGGGTCCCACGCTCCCTCGTCGTAAGTCTTCTGGCTCTTCGCGCCGTCGAATTCGAAATACGAAAATAAAAATGGGAAATTGATTTGGAAATGTGTTACGCGAAAACGAGCCAAGGGACAACAGACGCGAAAAGGTTAATGTATAAATTGGTTTTCGCTTCGGTCTCAGCTCCCAGCTCCCAGCTCCCGACACCCAACATCCAGTTACCCGTTCCTTTTTCCCCCTTTTTTTTTCGGCCGCATCGCGAAACGGAATCGGAATCGGGCAGAATACAAAACCGAAACAGGAAGGAAGAATTACAGCCAATTTAGAAATGCGTTCCTAATTAAAGAAAAACGTGGACGGAAGATGGGAATCGGACTAACACAACTCTAGCGAGTAACATACACAGGAGAGGTGCAGGCGCGGGTGTAAGAACATCGGATCCCGCCCACCCCTGGACCTTTGTATCCCACCCAGGGTCCCGATCGCCGTTGCCCCGTAGATTAAAGATTCCATTCGACACGCTCTCGGCTGAATGCATTCGCGTTTCGTAAAGAACAAAAAAATTCTGTTTCCCGATTACTATCTCTCTGGTGTTGATGTGTCTTCACTGACGCGATATATTGCCTTTTGCAAGCACGATTTTTTTTCTATTTTGAAGCTTAAAAAACGGCGGGCATTCAACTGCCAAGGATCGAATCAAATTCCTTCTTTTATATATTTTTCTTTTTTTCTTTATTTTTTCTTTATTTCTTATTCTTCTTTATCGTTATGCATAAACGCTACAAGGCGGGTCAATTTCGCGTTCCAACACCGACGATCTAGCCAACGAATTAAGAACTGTCCAAGTTTTAAATTGCCCAGCCCGTCGTCGCACGGAAACGATACATAAAAGTTCAGCTGGCAATCGGTGCAGGTAATTATTAGACGTCACGGCAGTCTACGTCGAGGGCCTGAATTCTTTTCTACAACGTTATACATACAAATCTATATATACATACGTTATATATTATAAGTATACCCACTTAGGTAAAGGTATAGTATATATATAACCTACGGTGTCAACGTCTAGTAAGAAAATAACCAGACGTTCGTTTCTGACGCTTCCCCGTTACCAAATGATCGAAAGAAAGAAACGACAAAAGTAAAGTAGCTAAGTAAGTAAGTAAGTAAGTAAAAAAGAAAGAAAGAAAGAAAGGAAGGAAGGAAGGAAGGAAAGAAAGACGGAAGGAAGTAAAAGTAAAGAGGAGCAAAAGATCCTGGCGTTAACAAAGGACCCCCTTAAGATCAAGATTCCTAAAGGATAAAAGAATATACCAGGATATATCCCCCGCGTTTAAGACCCGTTCAAAGTCGGCTACAGCCGCTTATATAAAACTTGACTTTCAGCACGTTGGGAAATATGATTCCAAGATCGGGTCTGCTTGTCTCCTGTTACCCTAAGGATCGATGGGTACTGCGGTAGCAGTTGGCGACGAATTCCTCCGGATCGCAAGTTTCGTTATTGTTCGTAGAAAATAAAGATGAACAAAAAAGAGAATAAGAATAAGAAGAATAAGAATAAGAAGACGAAGAAACAGAAAAAGAAGAAGAAGAAGAAGAAGAAGAAAACGAGGCAATCCGCGACCGGAAATTTAAAAAGTTGCGCAAATATGAAGCGAAGTTTTGCCCGCGGCCCGTCCCGTCTTGATAGTTTTCAGACAGCCGGTCGAAGACTCGCTAATTCCGACTCAGAACACTGAGCCTGAAGACAAAAGGTAGAGATTAATACGTAAGCAGACGACTTTATCGTGTAATTAGGCATCGGTTGATTTAAATTGGTTAAAACAGTAAGATTAACTGCAGGTTACAAGCATATTCGAATCACTAGGTAACTTGTGTATATAGACGTGTTCTACTTAGAGTATCATTACGCTTTTATTTTTCATTTCACTTTTTTCAGGAATTAATTTACGAAGAGTGTCAGACGTGCCAAGCAACAAGAAGAACCCCGCGACGCGAAAGCCAATAAGAGAGACCAGGGGCTGAAAGACAAGGGCTGGTTAAGCGCGTGCCGTCCGCCTGGCACGTTTCTCAACCGTGCGCTAAATGGTGCGACATTAGGTTAGCTGCGCAAACCATGCACCTCTCTGCCCCTTATAAGATGCCGTTAACCCGTTATTGCCCCGTGTCGTTCACCTCTTCCATTATCCTTTATTTTCCTCATTGTTATTCTTCTCTTTCGCTTATGTTCCAAACCATCTAGTTATCTCTTTCTATTTCACTTCCACCGACTTGCGAACAGCGAGTTATTCGTTAGGCCAACGTGGTGGGTCATTTTTCACACCATTAGGTAAACCCGACCGCTAACGTAGGCGCAAACGTAGCCGACCCCAGGAGGTAGTAAGGTACTAAGAACCGGGTAATTCCTTGCTAATTTTAACGCCACGTTGCCTCCTGCCGGTGAACTCTTTATCATCCCTCTTTCTCTCTCTCTCTCTTTCTCTTTTTCTCTTCTTCTCTTTTACTCCTCAAACCGCTTATATAGTCCCTCTATAAGCATTGCGGCATAAGTTGTGGAAAAATACCTAGCCACGTGAAATCGGGTCCCGGGGGTCCTGCTCCGGGGATATAGCAGCCCTTACGGTTATTATAATTTCATTCTAGTAAGTGTGGTCTTTCTGAAATTAATTAAATTAAGCCGACTGTGCTATACCACCCTCACCTACCTCCAACTTCACCTCCACTTCCACCTCCAACTTCACGTCCGTATGCTCGTCCATTCGCACTCTTTCGCTTATAGGTAGCTGTAGGCAAGAGCCTGCGATGTGCTAATTGGGTTAAGTGCCTCTCGGCGCAACGGACAACGAAATATAACAACAACTCTGATACAGTAATAGAGAACTAGGAGTCCGGTAATAAACAGCTAGGCGTATGGTCGACGTCTGGTAAATAAGACAAGATCAGAGATAGGATATAGCAGACAAGTACTCTGTGATCCATTCCAGAGTCTCTTCGATAAATGAGTTCGCCTCTATTACATCGAAAAATCTATAATTCTTAGTGGAACAATCCCGAACGGCTTCCGTTATATTCCATCCCCCGGTCTATCCCCCGTTAGAAATATCCTTGGTGCGGATGGATTTCAAGAATTTGTTAAAGTGGGTAAATTGGGGAGGATCGAGTGGCTATGGCGAGTTATACGTTGGACAGCAGCACGCGCCCCGAACCACGGTTGAAAGAAAATCAAAATAGAACAAAGAGCAACCCTCCTCACCTTCACCCTTACCCTCGCCATCGCGTTCTCCCTTTGATCCCGGGACTGCTTCCGGCGTTCTTCTCTGATCCGGGACTGGTGGCGAAACAACGCTGGGATAATCTTTCCAGTTTCCACCCAACCTCGTATCTCCTATACAGCCTATAGATATTTACCGTCCGCTAATATTTATGATGGAGACTTGGGAACCGCGAGGAAAATTCTTGTCCATATTTTACGTAGAAATAGGATCTGGAAACTTCTGATCAACATTCTTCGAATACACACACGTCTGATTATTAAAACCGTATTATTTTTCACGATTAACACATATCATTATACATATATGTGTATTGGAGATAGGATGAGAGAGTAAGGTTTGTTATAGAGCTGTACTCGATATCGATCTTCATTGTTTAACACGGAGTTTTTGAGGCAGAATTTCGTCTCAATATTTACTCTATAATAAACGGAACAAGGTTTTTCAAGTAAATGAAATTATATTTTAATCCATTATTTCCCCATTAAAAAATTAAAAGCTTCCATGGTGTATAATAAATGCACCTAGGATATAAGCGAGTTCGTAACCTTCGAGAGAATTCTTACAGTAAGTAGAAAAAAAAAAAAAGAAAAAAAAACTACAGTAATGTTAAAATTGAAGAGGAAATATATCGAACGACTTTATGCAACGTAAACGAACAAAATTGATTTACCATAACCTCATCTGTATCGTCTCGTTGATAATGGAACCAACAAACGTAAATACATTTATATTACAACCCCCCGTGAATAATATTATTCTTTAATTAATGTTTAGCTATTATTAAAACGGTATAATAACACTAGCGACAATAAGAAACACTTAGCTGTTAATGGTATCGATGAATTATTCATAACCCTATATATATATACATATATACATATATCACCCACACGTATGTATGTAGGTCCCTATAAACTGACGTATTACAGGCGTGCTCATGTGCCCCCATATCTATAAATATAACTATACCCTATGTGCGTGTACAGATATGCATATGCCCACTAGATGTAAACAGAAAAATGATCCTAGGCTTAGAAATTCTAATGTCAAGTCATATGATATGACAGCTTTTCGACAGATTTTGATATTCAGAGCAAAATTAAAAGCGATTTTTCAAAGCTGCATAATCGATGCTAAATGTATGTATGTATGTATGTATGTATTTATGTGTACAGTATTGTACATAAAAAGGTGGTAATTGCGTAAACGTATGGGTGAGAAATATCTATACGATGTTATACTACACCCAGAGGACACCGTGTGGTCCTACATAGCGGGTAACGTAATGTAATGTATTGTAATGTAATGTACTCTCTCTCTCTCTATTTTCTCGTGCTTACTCTCTTTCTGTCTATCCCTACGCTAATTAAATCGTTTCTGTACGATAAAGGTATTTTAAACGAGAAAATTATACCGATCTTAAAATAATTTATCGAGAGGTAGACCCGCAGCCAGCACCTCTGGGAGGCATTGGAACAACACGAGTTACTTTATCGGTCAGTCTCTTTTTCCCTCATTCTTTTTACTGTGTTCAATTTCTACTTTTATCTGTTTTTGTTTCTTTTTTTCTTCATTTCTTCTATTACATATTCCACTGTTAACTTGTTCCGTTTAATTATCTACAGAACTATACGATACCTAATTTAGACGGTCGCCTTTCCTAATTATTTTACAAAACAGGTACAACCGTATACTGTTTCAGTCACATACACAATTCTGATTACACCTACCCGCCTTATTCTAGATCTTCTTTACCTTCTTTTCTACCCTTTTTCACCCATGTCACGGGCGATCCTCACCCGGTGTTAGCGTGTATGAGCGACTTCCAAGGCATTAGCACGTACGTTCTTCTTGTCGAAATACCTTGGATTAGCTCGCTATTTCTTATCTCTTGGTTTTTTCTTTAGAAAATAATATAACATAGGTATGTATATGTATGTACATACATCGAGGTTTTCACTGGCATATGAGAAACGAGGTAGGTAGAATCAAGGCTGAGAAAAATGACTATATGAATACCTCGAAGCTACACAAGGTATGTATGTATGTACATGACTGGGTCGGTCTTGTTACCTCATCCCAAGACCTCGTGTTACGGAGTCTGCTATTCCTGTGGATCTCATCTTCTTATAAAATCCCGAAAACACATGGATATAAACCGGGGCTGGAGGCGACAAGGACGTTGGTAAAAGAGAACGTTGAGAAACTAACAAGTTGTACGAATACCTGGGTTATAATCACCGTAACTTTCGAAACTTTACGGAGTTCGCACGTATACGAACACCAACGTCACTAGACGTACGTATACGTAAGTATCTTATATCGCGTTACACGGACGGGATTAATTAACGAACCGAGCTATGCTAAACCGTCTTTCAGTCCAGAAAGCTTGGATTTTCCCTCGTGTGAACACGGACCGAGTAAGAATGGTGGGGCGTCCAATAGGGGGTATAACGGTAGCGAGGAGCAAAGATTTTTAATAAATATATTAGCAGGGCAAGACTATGCGCTAAGAAAACGGGCCACATATCTCCCAAGAGTCAAATTTTATCCACCGACACCGCAAAGTATTCCTAAATTAATCAACCCTATGAATAATTGATCAAAAGCTACCGGCCCCCGACCAGGACGATCTAGAACTTTTCTTCATTCCCGCGCACGCTCCGACTTACTACAGGGTCTCTCTCTCTCTCTCTCTCTCTCTCTCTCTCCCTCTCTCTTTCTCTCTCTCTCTGACTATCTCTTCTCGGCCTCTACATCATCCCCCCGAGACCCGATGAAGAAACTCAACCTCTTACCAACCCCCCTAATTAAGTGTCGATTTCAAGACCCATAACCCTGCAGTCACAGAGTAATCCCTGAAACAGAAACGCCGTTTAGACGGATATGGGAAGCTGTGCTTTCACTCGATGTTTTGTTCATCATGACATGGTTCAGTTTTTCAGTTATTATTTTGTTGTATAATTATATAATTTGCCGGTGTTGTTATGCAGCAAATAATATTAGCCTGCAGCAATGGTTTGACGATTGTAAAAAAGCGATGTTAGTTGAAACGTGGACGTAGATACGACTAGGGCTGAGGGTGGCGCGAGGTGGTGAGGTTTCGCGGGTGGAAACCGTGGCAAAAGGGGGGCAAGAGGGGTAGAGGCCGCGAAAGAGCTTTCGCGAGAGCTTTGACTGGCTCCGCCCCCCGCCAATCGCGAAGCACCAAGCTTTAGGTGTCTTCTACCAGGCCGGCCAATATCACGCGACCACGGCCGCGCAGCCTCCAAAGTGGACCAATGGTAATTCCTTGTTAAAAAAAAAAAAATCACAATCTTTTCCTACGCTGGATGACCTCCACTGGCTCATGAGGTACTCGGAGCCCCTCTGAAATGTCCAGGATGCATTTTCCGAAGCTTTCTTATGGGTAGGTTACCCTCGTCTCCAAAATTCCGGACGTCTTTGTTTCCCAGGAAAAGCCACATATGCATGTAAATGGTGATGACGTGGTCTCAGAACGTTACAACGCAGCTTTTATCTTCCGGTATAAGATCCTGCCTCGAAGGATAATGAATATTTGGTAAGAGTGGATGCAGGATCTTGTTCCTGATGGTAAGAGCACGCCTTCTGACGTTATGACTGTAAGATCTAGTGGTTAAAGTGCTTTTCGTGCTGGGATAGTCGGTTACCAGGTGAAGAACCGTATGGAATGTCCAAAGTTCTGGCGGTAGATATATGATACAATTCCCAGATCAGGATTTTTCCCGTAAAACTCTCACGTACATGGCTCAAAGTAATAATGCAAGCGATGCTCGTAATTCCGTCCCTTCGTCCCCGCGTCCTTTCGTCCTTCCGTTTTTCCGTCGCTCGCCGTCGACCCGCGTCGAATTTATACACCAGAATCTTCCATAAAGTAGCATAAAATTATCAGAATGTGTTCGCTCGCAGCTCGCTCCTACCTAAGCGCCCGGGACGTATAAAATATATGTATATACATACATACATACATGCACCTACGTATAGTTCCATTTACGATGTTGCCCCAGTCCACGTGTACGTTTAATACGTGACCCAAAACCGGGGGATCAAATTTTCCGGGTTGTTTAAAATGGGGAGGGAAAAATTCCTCAATCAAGAGTCAAAATTCCAACGAACACAATAGAAAGTTTAAAAATTTATCAACGAATCAGTACTGGCATTCGATGTTGACGCGTGGATGTGATATGATATAGATGTCTAATTCACCCGGACGGTTTTAAAGTTGTTGACGGACCGATGGATGCCCGATATCCTTTGCCCCGTTTACGATCGGAATACAAGATTTTCTGGCCACCATTCGCATTACTTTTACGAGTGGACTCGAGGCAGTCACATCTGTTCAACCTAGGGCACCCAGACGCGTTGTAAAATTATATCGAACGTTTTCTATCGTTCCTATCATCCGTGACCACCAATACTGGGGAAAATAAAATAATATCCTTTCTTGAAGTTGAGGAGATGTCACTTGATAGATACCTGCATAGAACCTGTACCTTGAATAAAAAGACGTATACGATGCAACGACACCACGTCTTTCTCTCCCTCGTTTGTTAAGTGTGTCAGTCACGGAACCCCCGATCTATCGAAATCTTGAGCAGTAGCAGTTGGTAGAGTGACGGGGGAAATATAGTAGAGAAACCATGGCATGCTTGGGCTAGATAGTTCGGTGAAACTCTGCACGCAGCCACCTCGGGTCTTGTGGAAACAGTTGACAGGGATACGTACGTGGAAAGGAACGCAGAGTTAAGGGTGGTTTGGGGCGGTGAGGAACGCGAGGAGACAAAGGCGGTTAAGAAGTTGAAGGATGGGTGATGGCTCAGCTTGGGAACGTCATCGAATACTTTCGTTAGGTGATTTCAGTGTAGCTTTTGTCCTGCATCCTGTAGAAGCAGCAGTAGTAGTCTGATAAAATTCTTTGAAGAGATGAGAGAGGAAGAGAGAGAAAGAGAGAGAGAAAGAGCTCGGCGAATTCGTCGGGCGTCGTGAAAGTTTGATGAAAAATGGGAGAAATTCCGTGGCACTTCCCCCTCCGTGAAAACGAGATTGACGGGAATATTCGTTGCTGCTCAATAAAACAGGCCAAACAAAAAGCCCTTCGTAAAACATCGGTTTAAAGTTTCATGCAAGTCTGTCCAGGTGTTCCTTTGCTTTTTTCCAACGGCGTCGGCTTTACCATGTAAATTTCCCATATGGGGTACACCTCGCAAAGCGCGCACACGCGCCTCGCTTCTTCCCCTACCTCTCTCTCTCCATGATGCCGTTCTCCATGTCCCGCTCTGACTGCGGAGGACGGTGTTAAAGCAAAAGAATAAATATATGTATAACAAGAGAAAAAAAACGGAAAAAAAAGGGAAAAAGAAGAAAGACAGAATCTAAAAGCAGACTTACCCTCAGAAATTCAAGTCTCACGGATCGCGGTTCGATTTAAAATTAGGTTTGAATATAATCATGTGGTTCTTCGGCGTGTATAACGCTCGAGGTACGCGAGGATCAATCCATGTCGAGGTCGTACATGTCCTCTTTGGAAATTCATAGGTTGGCGAAATAAGATGGCTCGTATTACCTTATGCCTATAAGAATCGAAATACTTTGCCTTGGTTAAAGGGGTTCTTTGTTCTTGATACAAAAGAAGTTCGTATCTAATCCCTGGAGGTGGTTCTTAACTAGGAAGGGCAGCCGAGGTAAACGGGTCTAACGGGGATAGCGAATCTCCTTGGGAAGCGAAGCTTCGCTGGTGGAGAAGACCTGACCTCAAACAAAAAGCGCATTTGCGTTTTCTTTTTAGTTGCAAAATTAAATGATAAAAATATGCTCACCCTCGTGCTTTGCGCGGTGCCACGGCGCTCCTAGTCGCCTTATTTTAATAAGTGACTTTGCTAGAGCAGAAAATTGCCCCTTCCATCTCTCTCTCTCTCTCTCTCTCTTTCTCTCTCTCTCTCTCTCTCTCTCTCTCGTAACCCCGTTAACCCCCCTTAGTACGGGCGTTCTTTCGCCGTGAAACAGGGTTCACGTCGTTAGTTTTATAAGCTGCACGCTTTTGTCGCGAGATAACGCGCGGGAACAAGATGAAAAAAGCTTAGATGCTTCCTAACGGGCTTCCCTGTTTGACCCCCTCGGCTTTCTTGTCCCGGCGAAGCTGTACCACCACGCCGAATATATCAAACAGCAAGAGAGAATCCGAGCCCAAGTCGAAATCCAAATCCAAGTGAGGCGTGTCAGCCAAAGAGCTTTTGAAATTGGAGGTATTTTCAAAGTATAGTAAAGAACAAGCCTTTTTCCAAGCCTCGGCGCCCACCCCTCATCCTACAAGTATCACCCTTATACTCGTCCTTGCAATTAGCATGGCTTGAACCAGAAACCGGATGGGGAGGTCAGAGCGTATAAAACTGGGAACCGTGAATACGTTAGGCTTAACACGATGTGAATCCTCTAACAAGAACAGATTGGTATTTGGCAGAGTGTACCGACACGTTTAACACTTTTCACCTGTGGTATATAGAATATATATACATATACCTATGTCTATATATATATACCTAAATGCAGAATGGCGTATACTATAAACGTACGTACTACATGCAATCCGTTGTCGTTCTGACGAATATAACTGACAGCGCCCCCGGAACGAAGGACAAATCTTGTTTTACGGCAGTGCGTTTCGCCCGGCTCGTTGAATCGTCCGTCCGTACTACCGTACGTCCCTCTGCGTACCTACCTACGCTCGGCGGATTAATATCCGCGGAATTATTGAATCCCGTGTGAAATATTGGCTTTGAGGGAGATGCACGTAGGTACACGTATGTACCTCGAGCGACTACCGGATCGTTGTCATTTTTATCACCCCCTGCACAACCAGCCCCCCTCCCCTCCCTTCCCTTCCCATCCCATACCCTACCGTACGTACCTCATACCACACATCCCAACGATATTAATCAACAAAGAGGATCAAACGCAGATCCAACCAACTTCGAACGAGGACGAACGTTGCAGACATTTTTCTCCTTTTGAAGCGCCCCGTTATACCCAGATACACACCACCGACGATGATGTGGCTCACTATTAAAAGCATGACAAAAATTTTGTCTCATCGATGCTAAATTCACGAAATTGATAACAGTATCGAACTTGAAGGAATCTTCATTTCTTTTTTTTTTTTTCTTTTTTTTTTTTTACTGTATTTTGTCCATTTTTCAAGAGTCCAATTATTCCTTGATCGATGGTTTCTTCGATCACCCTGTACATTCTAACCTACTATGGTAACATAACCTTCGTATAGTCGAGGAAGTAGAGATACTTACCTCTTCGATGTCAGAGCGGCTCCCCAGGGATGCTTATACTGCCTGAGCCCCTGCCTCCACCTATTCGCCTGCTTTTACCCCTATCGCACTCTTTCCAACGTGGGGCGACGCCTCGCGTCGTACGGTCCCGTTTAATCCTACAACCACATCCTCAACCGGCTCGCTATATGGGCGAGTAAACTTTCGAAGATATTCAACCTGAACTGCGTCGCTACGAATCCTCTATTCTGAATAAACCGCAACAATTGTCCTGTAAAACACTTGGAAGGTCCGACCGACCGCCGAACTGAACAACCTGTCCAAGTTTAGATTAGTTCGAACTATAAAGTCCGTATACGACGTATGCACGTAGTTGATGTATATACGTATATCTACAAGGCAGACATTTCGATGTACAGGGTGTCCAGTATCTCGAGTCTTTCATAGAAAATATTGATCTCCTAAGTAATTAGAGTTTGACAGTTTGACCGGTTTATTTGCCGAATGGAGTATCGTTGTTTTTTAGATAATAGAAAGATTGTTGATCAAACTTGATCACCGTGGAATCACGCAAATTTCAAAGTCCACTTTGCGCGGGAACGGGTCTCCAGTTGTAAGGACAACTACGTCTCGCGAATGATTTACGGGCAACACGGAGTGAGTTCTAGGGGAAAATTCCTGGGTCGGCGTCCGTCGTGCGACGTTGAGTCTTGCACGATCCCGCGAAGAATGCGCCGCCGCTAGTCCTGACGTCTCAACTATGGTCGAACTGTTTCAGGCCTTCGTGGAATTAGTGACCCAGGGAGTTCCGAGCTCACCCCTTGTACGACAACTTTCAACCTTCGTCGCTCTATCAATGAAGTCGCAAGGGAAGAACAGAGTTTCTACATTAAAGCCGAGCACGTATAAACGCATCTCACGAAAACACATAATCCAAGGGATGAAATGTCTCGTTCATCATTTGCACAAACAAATTTGAAAATCATTATTATTTATGTCCAGAGAGACTGGGAGATGATGAAAAGCAGAAGATGGGATGGTTTTTGCTCTTACGTGACGCCGGGTACGACCATGACTCGTTAATAGCAAAAAATGGCATCATCCGGCTGGCTGAATTAATCATGGATGATTGTTAAAGGGTCTTCAGCCTAATTTGATGAATTTTCTGACGTAAACGCGAAGAACGTGAACTGCACCTAGGATATATTTTAGCCGTGGATATCTCTCAGTCTCAAGAAAATGCGGTAGTGGATTTTGGTGATGCGAGTTAAGGTAGTCTTCCATGAACCTACAGCGTTAGTTATACCCTGAACAAAACGGCGAAGGAGGGCCGTAACACTTTATTATTACTGCCAAGTTTAATTAATCCACTTGTTATGCCAAGGCCTGCCTAAAATACAGCTCAAGATAAGGACAAGAGTTTTCCCCGAGAGAGGTTACGCCGATGGTTTTTCTCCGCCTCCGTTACGCGGAAGCTCTATGTACATACATACATATACTATATTATATACTTGCACATTTACTTTCGTAGTATTTTGTATATATTTTCACCGAAAAACGATATACATACATAATATACATTATACATGTAAATGCATATAGGCAGGTATATGTGTACGAGTCGTATGTATCAGATTATACGAGCACAGTGAGGATATCTTTGTGCATTATGACGCCTGCTCTTATCGCTCAGTGAAAAGTTCTCCGACTCTTTGTGGAGGAGAAGTAGGTACGCGCGCCCCAATGCTGACACCCTTAGCGTTGACTAAAGTCGCCACCTAGCTCTTTGGGAAGGGTGTATGGTGGTACTTTTTTCTTACACTAAGCCCCCTCTCTCGCCCTTCTGGTCCCTCTCTATGTTGTCCTCTTTTCCACCGCCGAGTAGAATTCAACGAATTCTTCACGTCGATATTTAAATTCCAAGACGGCGTCGCCGTCTTCGGCTGCCTCTTGACTTTGATCCTTGGTAATTACATTCTTTCAGTTCGCTCGACGCCTGAATATCCAGAAACCGGATGGAGCCAACCTAACCTAACCTTTTTAATACCTTGACGGCATCCGCTCGTCCCTAGCTCGTTCCTCCTTCACGTTCACGTTCACGTTCGCGCCCCGTCCCCGTTCCCATTCCCGTTCCGTTCCAACGACCCCGGTACGCGGACGGAACCTACTACGTCTTGAATTTGATCCTAACCTGAACCAGATCCAACAGCTATACGGCGAAAACAGACCTACAACTAGACCCAGATATTCCAAACGCGAGCATTAAGCACGGCCACCTTACCAAGGGAGGAACCCAGGCGATGGGACTCGGTTACCTCGGGTGCCAACCAACCCCGTGCCCACCCCTTGCCCAAGGCACAATGAACATGGAATAGGAAATGCGAAATACCACGGACCACGCTTACCTATGATACATGATCATGCCGCACTCGCATCCTCTTATCTTATTACATGCTAGTAGCTAAGGCACCCACACTATTTCCAACACACTACCATTACCAGGTTCAAGTTCTGGGCAAGACAGTTTCTTTGCTTTGTTTTGCTCTGTACGATACGTCTTTGATCTCTTTTGATACCGGCATCAGATTGCAAAACGGAATTTTATCTTTTAAAGCTATGGCGACGCACTGCAACCGGTTTAATTTCGGGTGCATAGTATCGAGATGATAATCGAGGCGCAACATCATAAGCGCAAAAATAATCTAAAATACGGAAATGTACCTCGGGTCAATTTGGTGGGTATAAAGACTGAGTTACTGCAACAAGTCTCGCGGGAAATCGGTTAGAAATTGCAAGCTGGTGCACTTTTGACCTTAGCCGTGCAGCAGGGTCGCCTCGCGGAACGCTATCGTTGATATTTATTGTCCTATTATCTTGATTGATGCGCGGTCGGCCCGCGGGCCGAACGAACGCGGCCAGACGCGGCTCACTATCTCATATTCCCGCAAGTAGTCCCGCTTAATGGTCCAAGTTCGAAGAAAACCCCTGGTCCGAAAGGACCCCCAACGATGTCGACGACCGGTGCAGGAGGACAGTTTGCTGCAGATTTTTCGTTTTATTGTTTGTTTTTATTTATTCACCACATGTTGCCCGGTCAGGGGATGCTAAAGGACATGTGCTTACCGTTTCAAAGATACCTCGTAGAAAACTTAACCTCCATTTTTACTGGATTGATTTTGGAGCTTTTTATTTTTGAATCGACTGTCCCTTTGTCGTGGAATTTGTACAGTCCGATGAATAAAGACGTTAGATCCGTATGCACGTATGTACTACATAGAAATGGAGAGAAAATGCCTCACTTACTTAGGGAAAGCATAAACTTGAAAATACAGCGTAAGACGTGGAGGAAAGTTTTCACGGAGGTTAATGTATAAATACTGCAGCATCGCGTGCATTAGCCGTTAAAAACTGAAAACTCAGAACTACGACGTTATTTCAGAGAAATTATATCTAGACTGTTAGGAAAACCTGCAGCGACGAAACGAACCGTTAAAAGTTTCAGATTGCTCGACCTGGGACCACGTACTCACTCTTTCTCTTTCTCTTCGGTTCCCCTTCTACTCTCATGAGATCTTAGCTCTCTATGCGATCATGAATGAAGGATTTACAGACACCGTTTTACGTTATAGGATGAACTAAGAGAAGCCAGTCATTATATGTCGGCCAGAATTGTATATGAAAAACGCAACGTAGGGTATGAAGAGGGTAGCTCGACGGAACTCAATGTAACCATAATCACCAGATCGATCAAAATGTCTATACAGTGATCTAAAATGGTCAAGTATAATCGATTAACATTTCCCGACTATATGTCGCCAGCTGCATAGTCTTACTTGAATTAATTTTCTATAGACTGTATACATAGAGAAATTGAAGAGGCAAGTTCTGTACTTATGCATTTATTACGTCAACAAGTTGAGAGTGAAATTGTGATACTACCACACCTCATAAACACACTTGCAAATTATTTATACGAAATATTTATACAGTTATAATATTGTGACTTGTGTATGTTTTCACTCGCGTAGATGTCAAGTATATATAAGGTGGATGGCTAACTACGGGGTACTATTCCCATCTCTGAACTTACTAAGCCAGTAGAAAAGACTTTGCGTTTCTGCTATTTCTCAGCGATGACATAGAATTGCAGAGTGACGCGTTTTACATGAAAGGTTCCGAAGGACTGATGAAGGAAGGTAAGGGTAGGAGGGGTTGGAGGGGTCGATGTTTATTACATCGTGGAAACGACGGAAAACGTTATTTGTCGTCTAATTACGTAGATGGCACTTTGATTTCGCTTCCCACTGTTTGCGTAGGATCAATGCTATCCGTCTTTCTCTCTCTCTCTCTCTCTCTGTCTATCTTCCTCTCTCTTACTTCATCCCCCAGCTTTCCCACCCTCTCACTCGATGTATTTTCAGTCAGCCAGCGTGAAACGTATTCGGTCGCATCTCGCTCGCACCATTCGTCGTTGACGGTAGAGGGTAGCGGGTGGTGAGCCTGCAAGCACAGGGCGGAGCAGCAAGCGAGCAAGTTGCATTAATATGGATAGATATTGTACCCCCGCCTATATATTATTTATGTACGGGTCCTCCACTACCGCGTGTATAGATACTCTATAAATATATAAACTCTTGGCGTCTTTGTGTCTGTGGGTACATATGTATTGTATACAGTTTGCGTTACGTACGTTATATATGGGAGGACTAGGACCATCCTGATGTAGGGTTCAAGAGGAAAGAGCTTGTAAGAGGTAAGAGAGAAGTGGTAATACGGGGTTGAGAAGTCTAGCTGAACACGCGTATACACATGAAATGAAACGGAAACCCTCTTACGTCACGTCACATCGCGTCGGGTACCATCGTATATTAACGTTATCGTTGGCCCGCGCGTACGTTGATATACTATATCGTTGTTGGAAAGTGCGCTTTGCAGGGGTATCCAGGGGTGGTATACGACTGCCTTGTGTGCATAACCGTTGATTTATCCAAATTCCCTGATTTGTATATTGAATTATTATACCTATGGATACCTAGTATTGCTGTAGTTTTCGAAACGGGACATAATATTAATTGATACATATAAGTTATAATCTAGGATAACGATTTTAAACTAACGGGGCATGCTCTCGCGGGGACACCGATTTTTGTTTATATCGAAAATTTGGATATTATATTATTTATTTTCATTATTTTTAGATGGATATAGATCGATAGATATATGTATATAGGTATATAATATTTGGACTTTTCTCTATTGGAATTTTTCCTACTTTATATCGTATGGTGGAAAAAAATTAAAAGTAATGACGCAATATCGCGAAGCTTCTGCAGCCATATCTGTATTAACACATGTCGGAGTATCAACGGGTGTAGATATACATATATACATACGTATGTATGTAGTATATGTGGTAGCCAGTGACGTGGCGACACCGTTTTTCCATTTTTCCATTAACCTATACCGCTGCAGGCAAAATTCACTGTTCCTGACGGGTTCCGTTCTTAATAAACACCGATCAATTTTAACTGCATAGGTACTCGTATTCGAATTGCTCTTGTACATATATACATACGAACGTATCCCACTCTCGACCTTTTTTCCCTACAATCATTATAACTCGATATGCGATCCTGTAGACGTGTTCTTTGTTTCCTCTTCGTCCAACACACAACACACAAACCGCAAGAATATTGGGTAAAAGAACTCGATGCAGCAATTTATTAAAGTCTGTATACCTATACCGAATAGCAGTTATGCAGCTTGTGCATTCGGATGAAAGGAAAATTAAAAACAAATTCATTTATAATTGTATATAGGTGTACCGTATTCGTTTGAGAGAAAAATAATTACTGGATATATATTATATACCTACCTCCGTTATACGAATTGGAGATAACTTTAACTGTACCTACCTACAAAGGTGAATAAACAGTTCAGCAGCCATGACAGTCTTGCATAGGAAAATGAAAAAAGAAAAAAAAAAAAAAAAAAGAAAGCGGTAACTACCAAGTGTCTCTTGTTATTTTTTGATTCTATGATAAAATAAGAGGCGAAATGAGACACGAGACACGACACTTCAAGAGTGGAAAACTCTCTTCGTTCGGTTCACCTTTTTTCAACCGAGAATTTTTCCCGAGTGTAAATGCTGGGTTTAAATTGAATGGGGTAGGGTCGCGACTCAACCGGGGAAGAGAATATCCGGCTGGTATCCTGCAATGCATTTTAGTCGATGTTCATTTTTCCAACTATCCGTTCGGCCGAAACTCCGATAGCCTTCTATCGAGCTATCTATCGGCAAGATGTCTGGCACTGTATACGCTTATACGGTTAGAATATACATACCGATACGGCGACACCTGTACCTATATGAACACACTGAATGCACAATGCACATGCATTTACTGAAGCGAATTTAGATTCAGCTTTACTCGAGGGGGTGAAAATGGCAAGAAAAAAAAAAACACACACACAATTTGCATCTACATATTGTTTTTTAACTCATTTTTACTGCACGCATTAAAGTTTAGAGTCAATGTCAAGGTGCCTACTGAGGGTGGTGAGGCATTCGAGGGCAGACGTCTTGAGCGGAAGGGGGTTTAACCAACTTTCTATAAAGTATATATAAAGTTACTCAGTTTTCTTGATCGTTTTTTTTTTCTTTTATTCTTTTTTTTTCTTCTTTATTTTATTTTATTTTATTTTTTTTTTTTCTTATTTCAACTTTTACTCCGTTTAAGGGTACCACCCCAAGTTAACGGTTTCAACTTTTTGTTTGTTTCAGGAAATGAAAGTTAACTGGGCGACGTCTCCTGGCAATCAGCCGAAGCAAGACACAAGTAGTAAGTACAAAATTCATTAAATTAAACCTTTCGATGTTAGTAAAATTTAACGAATGTATTTACTTATATACTTGCAACTTTCATTTCTGACCGTTTAATTACACAGCCCAATTCAATTATGTACAAGATAGAATACAAGAATAAATAAATCAATCAATAAATACAAAAATACATCTGAAATTTTGAACGTCGTTTGAACCTCTAATTAACATTCAAACGTAAACCACGAGAATCAATTTTGAATTAAAAGTTTGTTAAAATCAAGAGAGCGAAAGGGACGTTTGCCGAAGGTTCGGCAAATATTTCAACGAACATGTGTATCATAGGCAACCGTAATTGTTGGTTCTTCGTAGTGAAGAGGACCCGATTTAACGTACAGGTCGATTCACCCGAATAATTTGATATTGCTACCTGATGAATGATATTTACTCCCAATATTAACTATATAAGACAAAATCAAAGGGCTCAACGACTGACAAGACTAATTAAATCAACGTATTAATGAATGAATGAATGACTAAATACACATAAATTATTTTATCATTAAGTAAGCTATACGATATTTAATTTACTGGTAGGTATACCTACCAAATATATTTTATACGCATGGATGATAATCTGGCAATAATTTACAACGTCCACAGACTGTATAATAAATCGTCTTTTATGTTACTAAATCACACGAAATGAATATAATCAATATTTCATATCTATTGGAGAAGAAATATAAAATCAATTCTTTGAGACGGCAGAGATAGGTGATAAAATGACAAAAAAAAAAATTAGCTCAGATCTCATGTTTTTGAGATCATTAAAAGCGTCTCTTTCGTATATTTTAATGAAAATTTGAACCGATTAATGATCGAAAATTTTTTAAATAATTTTCAAACTGTAATTAATTTATACAATTTAAAATCTAATACTGCAATACCTTTTTATTTATAGTTTTGTATAGATACGTGCTATGATAGTTCTTGTACATAAGAGTCTAGAGTTACAGTTTACCGGGTACCTATACCCAGTCCACGAGGTATAGATACCTACGGCCGTAAACTCTACCAAGCACATCTGTGTCTTGAGAATGTTTCCGAACTTAGAATCATGCGATAGGTCGCACCTAGGCAGCTTATGAGTTATGTCACTCTGAAAGTTACCGGCGATGCAGGGTAGGTACCGCATCGAAACTTCTCGTCAATATCATCAAGGTAAAATTCAGACTTTGCTATTCCCGGACGCGTGAACTAGGTGTAACATGTACCTAGTACAAAGTGAAGGGATGAAGTTTATAAAAATGTCGATTTTTTTTTTTTTTTTTTACAAATTTTACTGTAATCGAGGAACAAATTTTTGCTACACTCGTCAACTTGGACTCTATCGATCGGTTCCAGATTTTTATTTTCATATTTTTGGATATCGTTGAATGATGTTCTTTATGAATTATCATTAATCTCATGATCGCTGTGTAGTAAATGCGCGCAATCACCATTTATGGATGTCAAAGGGGTGGGGGGGCTTGGTAGATGCGAATTTTTTAACAATCGGGAAATAAACCACCACTGGGCTTCCGCGGGTTGGCCTCCATCTGGTTAATAGAGTCGGACGGGTGAACTCCGGATCCCCAAGCCGGGCTTAATCCAGGATCATTTCCCTGCATTATGAATCGTACGGGCTGATTGTGGGGGCCACTTGCGCATTCTGTTTATGCAACAAGGCAGCAGGCTCTAACGCAATAAAGCAAAGCCACCAGCGCCTGGTACCTAAGCGAAGGTATCTAGGTAGATAGTAGAGGTATTTACGCCCGTCTATATAGATCTATATGTATATATCCATACATACGTAGCCTAAGGGCGACATCGACGTTGCCCGTTGGCAAACGTTATGTCACATCGTTGAGCCCGGGCATCCTGCAAGATCTAACGTTCAACGTCGTGGAATAGGAGAACAATCTCTCGCGTGACTTGCAGAAGCTTGACTGTCACGTTTGGCCGGTTGGACAGTGCCACGAATGGTTATATCGTTATCCAGTTTCAGAGTATATTGAATCTTGTTCGTTTTTATTCATAATTTTTAACCCAATTTTCGAACTACGTATATACATAGATATATGGTATGTAACTTACACATACGCAGATACACTATGGAAAATTTTTACCTCTCGTATAGGGAATTTTTTTGACAGTTTTTTTTATTTTTTTAATTTTTTTTTTTTTTTTTTGACATCAACGTGGCATTATTTTCCCTTAAACCAAAAACAAAACTGGCGGATGTACGGATTTAATACATCACTCATTCATATTCAAAAATTATGTATCTAGCTCGCACTTCTGGTCCTGTTACATGTAGACCGGATTTATACATTCATATACACCGGCATAGATTCCCGTATATGCGTTTGTCAAAACTAAAAGGCTTAAGGAGTCATATACAGATTTTAAATATTCATATTTAATAAAAAGAAGCAGATAAACATTTCAAAGTTGGAACTTTTTAGCCATCTAGTCTCTCAATTCTGGACACAGTCGAAAGAAGAGTACTCATGATATATTCTTGCAAAGATCTCAGACTTTTTGGTCCTTAACCAGAAGACAAAGCTTCATCATATGAACACACGACTGTTTGAAACGTTGATTTTTGCTTGAAAGTAAATTTGATAATGGTTAACGAAGGTTGTCAATTTTCGAAATATTTAGACAAAAATGGTGATCATTCAAATGATTTTGGCAGTATCAGAAAGTCTTATGTTTGTCTGATGAAAGGTTATCTTCTGGACCATCAGAGATCAAGAAATCTGAAAATCCACCCGAACCCTCATGAAAAGTGTTTTTCTCTTGACTGCGTCTCGCTTGAAGGGTCCATTGACGTGAAATCCTAACTTTCGATGGATAATGTTTTAAAGAATCAGAAGTACCTCTGTGAGTTGTAGAATTTTTTTTATTTCTAAAAATTATCGACGTGTGTGTGTGTATTTTTTTAAACCCCTAAAAATGTATTCTTCAAGCGGAAGTATTGAGCTAACAATGTGAGTTTGACGATACAGAATAATGCGCGTACAGGATGACCCTGTCACGTAAATGTATTATGGTTGGGTATATACCGCATCGAGATACTTACGAGTCAAGCGAGAGGTCTCGATCCGAGCAAACATATACAGGACAAACATACGTATGGCGATATAGGGTGGACCGATGCCGATGGAGCGGAAAGAAAAAGATTACCGTCCCTCATACGAAATTCAAAACAAACAGTTATTAAAATTTATCCTTGATTTTTCTCCGCCAGTTTTTTTTTTATTTTTTTTTTTTTAATTTTTTTATTTTCCACGTAAATGTTTATATGTATAAGGTTTATATACATGAAGATATATCCGTATATACCTATATACGTATACGCACGTATGGGTATCCTGTATCTTTACACTATTCGGTTTGTGGAAGGCGCGGTCGAGGCTAGTTTAATGCTTTGTGTCCACGTGTTTGTCCCCATTCGCGGGAATAATACGCGAAATCCTCGACTATGAAGAGGACAAAAAAAAAAAAAATAAATAAACGAAACGAACGAACGAACGGGGCTTGAATCCCTGGAGCGTGATTAACTTTCCTTGGTTCGGGAACCGGATCCTGCCCAGTGAAATACAAGAGGCAAAGAGTTGGTAACTCGGGCGGGAGGGAGGTGCGCCGCGCTTTAATCAAGTTAATGTAAGCTCGAGTCATTCGCGCCCTTTCACGCGCATACGTGAATAAGCGAAGGGGAGGTTTTCCCCCATTATATAGTATAGCAAAAAACGAAAGAGAAAGAGAGAAAGAAAGTAGGGTGCAAGCGGTGCCACCACGTGCCTACCGGAAGTAGAGGCTAGTTGCCGGGTGTTTAAAGCTTCCTGAGAATTAATTTGATGAAAAATTTACCCTGATTTTTTTTTTTTTTTTTTTTTTTTTTTCTTTGAGAAAATTACATTATCTTACTCCTCAATTTCCTATCGGATATGTGTAAAAATAATTTATATAATCAGCTACGAAAAACCAACTGACGCGTTTTAAAAATACCGACGATAACCCCTGTCCACTGGTATATATATCTAAAAGTTCCGACCAATTCACCGCATGAAAATGCCGCGTCTGCGATGCGGCGCGGCGCGGTGCGGTGCGGAGCGAGATGCTATACCGAGGGACACGAGCGCGAAGCGCCCCGTTGTATATCGTTTGCTTCACATTTCTTCCTCATGACGCGGCAGTATTTTTACCCAAATAACTGGAGTGGACACACCCTGACTCGCCTAGTGACCGAGCATTAACTCTGTCCCCCGTCAGTGCCCATAGACGTGTCGGTAGGAAAGAGATAATAAGGGTTCTCATTCAGTGACTGAGAGAAACAAAAAAAAAAACTAGAAATGAAACTTCTCACTTAAGACTTAAGACTCAAGACTCAAGACCCAGGACCCAAAACTTAGGACTTAAGACTTAAGACTTACATGTATATGCATATTTTATACAGACATATGTCAATCTCAAACTTTTCGTTGCACTTGAAAATTTTCGGTATTCTGCCAAAAGAAGTTCCACTTCAAAAAACAGCTTAAACCCGTTTATGGATGTAACGATACTGTACACAAAAAACTTAACAGTTATTGCTGCACACAGAAAACAAAACTTTCAGGTTCCAACATGCTAGGTTAATTGACCGTTTTTGCCATTCGCAAGAAATTCGTTCAGTTTGTACTTTTTACCAGATATAGCAGAACGTGGTAATCAAATGTGGAAAGAGTCGATCAACGTTTGTACTGCAGGATTCGAATTTGTTAAATAGAATAGAAAAACTACAGCTGATTTCATTATCAAAAAAAAAAGTTTTCTAAATCCATTAGGTGGGAACTAATCCATTCTTTGTTTACGGTGTAATTCAGGGTAGTTTAATACGAGTAATCGGGACTGACGAGGTTCCGTTTTTTTCCCATGATGCGTATCTTGAATGGGGAACGTTTGTCGCGATATCATTTATCCCACGTTCTCCCGGTTCTTTATCCCCTTAAATTTAAATAATATATTACTTGTGCGGTTGCCTCGTGAATATAGTTACAGGTGAACAATCATCGGACTGTGAACTTTGCTACATATCTAAACGTGAGAGGAAGTTGTTGGGCGATCGTTTGCGCACAGTATACATTTTATTAATTTCTTTTGTCCGGCTCGGATCGGGGTTACTACCCCCGAGGCTGGTAGGGCAATTGGATTTTTTCACGCCATGTATACCTCGCGGCGCGTATCCGATGGCTGTTCTAGCCTGGTTATAAACGTATTCCTGCGTAAACTTTATTCACACACGCAAGCAGCATGTTGAAAAAATAAAAAAATAAAAACTGACTAAACGACGCGGTACAATTTTGAAAAAACTACATTTCAAACCCTGAAAATTTTTTCTCAAATTTGTACCTACTTATGCGCTCGCTACAGGCTGTCGGGGTATGTCGTGGATTATTATAATCTCTCCCGGAGGATTTTCAGATTTTCACCAACCTGATCCTCATACCCAAGATCTCACCACCCCCGACGACGGGGATGGTGTTTTGAATTATTTATGTTACTGTTGAGAACCTCTGCGATTTCGCGGGTGTTACCTATCAGGAATACTTGATGGACTCTCTCTCTCTCCTTCACCCCCTCAGTTAAATTTGACGGGATTTTGAAAATCCGACACTGCAATATGAGATTTTTGACTGAATAGCTTTTGAAAAAATTGTGAAAAGAATAAAAAAAATAAAAAAAATAAAATAAAAACATAACGACAAGAAAAGAAAGAAATCATGAAGAGATGAAATTTTTTTTCTCCTAAATAACGCTTGCCCGTATTTATATTCTTTAATTTTCACCACTGGCTCCGTTCACGCTCGTATACTTACATTGTGCCTCGCTAACACGCTATTCATTACCCTACTACTTCGTTGGCTATGGCCTAGTCCATTTCAGTCCGTTTCGGTCCGTTTCAGACTGGTCGCGTTAAGCTGGTGAACGCGGGAGGCGATTCCCTGCCCTAGTTCCCAGCGGAATCCGCTTCTGCTCTGCAAACCAGAGTACCGGAGAGAAGGTTATCCCGTGGGGCGTATACCTCGCTCTATCGCACCCTGTGTACGAACCCCACGAGAGTGAAAATGACGAGTAGGTACATCTCGTCATCGTCGACTTTTATAATTGCTGGTATAATACGGAATTGTTATAATTATCCCCAATGGAACTTCAAGTAGGTATAGGTATGTATGTACGTAGCTATATCACCATACTGAAGTCCCTTGAATTATATCTGATTTTTAGTTGAAAGAAATAGAAACGATATTCTCTTAAAAATTTTTTCGTTTTCATTCTTTAATTTCGAACAATGAATGATTTTTGAAAAAATCTGAAAGAAGTTCGCGATTTAGACTATTTCCTTTCTCATGGGGACCTTTTTCCATGAAAAACACATAACCTGCTTATTTTATTCAATATTTGATACTCAGGTATAAAATGTTTATATGTCAACTTAAGATAATCGAGATAAAGATTACGTTCTCAGGAGATCCAACCGAGCGAAAATTTAATAAGTATATAACATTGTCTTTTTCATCATAATTTTTTTTTTTTTTTTTTATTTTCCTCTTCTTCTTCGTATTTTTCTTATTATTTTTCAGTTTCTTCTTCTTTAATTCACCCGCGAGCTATACGAAGCGCATATAAGTACACGCTGGGTTACAAGCTTTCATCGTAGATAAGGTATAGCGTATAAGTATATAAGGTATACACGTATCTGTGCCCATGTGTGCGTACGGCTAATAGCTTTACTCAACTTGGCTCACAACCAGCCTCGCCAAGATATTCGCGGGAAATTATATTTATATATTTAACGCGTCCAATTAGAGCAGCAACGCGTTATACGAGCCTGATTTTCCACGAGTTGATAAATGAATTTAATAAACGGAGCGCAAAGTCAAGCAAGGAACGGCACGGCGCGGGCGTCGGCGTTCGCGTCGCGTCGGGCAGCATATGGGGTCGACGCGTCCCCAGATACCGGGGCTATACGGACTGCTGCGAAAACCTCACCCTCGTGTTTAGACGCAAGCTCTACCTTCCGCATCCCGTCCTGCATGTCGTCGAGGGAACTGTTTTCTCACGCAGAGAGTTTTTGCGGTTGAATTTTTAAGGGAAAACTGTCGAAACGGTAGGTATATACGTATACCCGTTACTCAATTTTCTATCTATACGTCAGAGAACGTCAAGTATTTTGATAATGGAAAGAAAAAAGTGAAAAATTTTAATTCAAAAAATTTAATTACTCCACCCGCAGGGTGTTGTTTTTTTTTCAATGGATTTTCTATCAGCGTGGATATACTTGTCGATTCGTTTCTACCATATATACATATTCAGAGTTTGAAATACTCGAGCCTCGTTAAAACTCTGTCTTTTGGTTATTCGCCCGTTTTATTTCGTTCGTTTTTATTATTCGGCATTTTTGTTTGTTCAACGACCGTTCCTGAGCCGGTACTGTTTTTCTTGTTTATTTGCTCGTGTGATTACTGCAAACTCTATTCTATTTTATTATGCAAATTTGTGTATACGTATATTGTATAGTATCTGTGTTCTTATATTTCCACTGAATAATACAGACGTACTTATATTCACCATCTTATTCCATTTTTTTTTTTATCTATATATATATACCCCTCGGTTATTATTTTTTCATTAATTTTTAAGTCCCTATCTTCTGCTTCCAAAAGTCTGAATCTGTTGTTTGTATCCAGCGTCGATATAATTCTTGGAAAATTTAAACAGACTGGAATCAAACAAACCCTAAAATATACCCAGCCGTCTCCATCTTCTCCTCTTTCTCCTTCACGTCTTCTCCTCTATTTCAAACCCAGTGAAAATCCACAAAAAACTCAAGTCTTACGCGTCAAGAACACCGAACGCGGATAGATACTCTGCAGTGGCATTAAAATCTCCATCTCGTTCGTTCGGCGAGTATAGTGTGCGGCACCTTGATTCTGAAATCCCGTATCGGTGCCTGTCCCGTGTCGTATCTTCGACGAGGATCTTATTAAGAGCCGGTCTTAGCGTTAATAGGAGCATTTCATTTTATGACCACCTACCAGAATCTGGGATTAAGCCATTGAGGACACTGACCGTTGATAGAGCTACAGCTGTTAGCCCGAGGACTTTATCCACTTAAATTTAATCATTAATCACATTGGTAAGGGTGAAATATTCGAAATGATGATTGGAATTGTACAAAAGCTCGTCAACTGCCACGACGAGAAAACCCTTTGGTTTTTATTTACATTGTCATCGTCAAAGACACGTCAATGTTAAAAAACTGAAAAACATGAAATTTTCAAATAATTGACGAACGGTTAACGTTGACGTTCTATCGATTACGATCGACAGCTGGAGGGTGGAGAACCGGAGGGTGCAGAAACCCGTTTATTTAACGCAAAACGCAAGTAGGTATGTAGGTATATGTATATGTCGACCAGCATACGGGTGCGCGGTACACAATAGCCCTGATTGTGTACTTACTCACGAGTCACGACCCACCGACCTGAACCCTCATACGTATGGTCATATATGTGAATATGGGGGTGAAAATCGCGAGGTATGGTATATACGTATACATATACCTACCTGGTTTCGGGAAGTATAAGCATACCTATATAAATCCCGTCCCGTTAGTGAAACATACGAACGAGAACACAAACGAAACACAAGCTTTGTCTTTTTGGTGAAATTGTTTAAACGGGTATTCGGAAAGTAAAGTTAGTTGTAAATATAATTCTCATGTTAATTTAGAGTCTTACTATAAAATACTGAGGATTTCATTACCTAAATATTATGCGTATCTATATAACAAACCGACATTATTCTCACCCGACGAACAGAGGTCATGGATGAATAAAGAAGAGGTGAAACCCACCCTCAACCCCATTCTCAACCTCGGCTACACACCCACATGTTTCTTTATATACTGGAAAATCCCCGAGCCGCTAATAGTCATAACGCGTCATTTGAGCCGCGGCTATAGGGAGGTTGTTGGCGTGAGAGAAAAGAAGTAAGGGGTCAGATGAAATTTTGTACAGATTTTTACAGATTTTTTTTTTTTTTTTTTTTCTTTTTGGTTTTATTATACTCCCCGTTCAGCTAGAAGCCTCGCCCCAGTAATTTGGGCTAATGAATATTGGTAGTACCTATCTCTGCAGGTCCAAGTAGAGACTGTAATTGTGAGATAGGGACTACCGGAGCGACCCCCCGTTCCGTTACTATTATCGTAATTCTTAACGAGCGCAAACTCGCGGCCGCGGGAGCTTTTCCGGGCTGTGTAAAACCAAAGATGCAAAAATATTCAGACTACCCGCTGGTCCGTTGGCTGGTCACCGAAGCGGGCTAAAACATATAAACACATACACACATACATGCATATATTTACGAAAATACATGTGCATGTACAACGACGTATTAATCTTTCAGCTGGGACTAGCCCAGGTATATGTATATATATATACATACATATACCTACTACTTGCGTTGTTTATGCCGTGTGAGGAGCGCATACGCGGGAGAAACGTCTCAACATCTTTACGCCCTGTATGCGGAAGGATTATCCCGTGATAAATGTACAAACACTGGGCAAATCTGCATGTGCCCAGCGTGGCGGTACGGCGTGCTACCAACGTTAATTGCTTCCTGGCTGAGGCGATTTCTCTGCCCCGTTTCTGCACCAAGTTTATACTAGTCGGTATGTACAAAGTAAGGAGAAGTCGGACGAAACCAACCAGCTGAGCGATATGAGTCTTGTAGGTACTTAGAATTTAAGCAAAGCCTCTTCTCCGGGTATGCAGGTTAACAGAATTTGGTTCCACCAAAACTCAGTGAACCAAAAACCAAAAAAAAGAAAAAAAAAAAAAGGTAAAATAAAAAAGAAATTAAATAAAATAAAATAATAATAGAATGAAATACGCGTCAAAGATAATTGTCACGTCGCGGCCGAACGGGACTGGAGAGCGTGGTCGCCCCTGCCCCCACTTTTTTTTTGTTTCATTATTATTATTATGATTATTATTATTTTATTTTTATTTTCTTTTTTTTTTGCTCTCCGCGTGTCAAATTCGTCGCTATTACGACGTGACGGGAATTTTATTGTACCGATCATCGGACCGTGGACTGCAGGTTAAACTAAATGATGAAATTTATTTTAGAGAACGCAAACTGGGTCTGCTCTTCGATCCGAATAGGGTTGCGAAGAGTTTGCTTAATCCCGATGGTATGAGAAAAAAAAGGAAATTAATTAATTGCAAATTTCGTTTATGTGTGAAACGAAATAAAAAATGAATAAATAAATAATTGGTCCACGTACATGTTTGTGGGCTTTAAGCGACTGTCCAACTTCGGAGAAGATTACATACAGTGCGTGTCGGTTTCCAGACCATTTTCCCCGCGGTTCTCCAGTCTGTCCCTTCGAAGCGGTTTGAATGCCACTCCAAAAACGTGTTGTAGACGTAATACGCGGGTAGACAGTCCGACTATACGGCTCTTGGGCAACACGCGGTGCCCAAAGTTAAAGCAAGACTCTTGAGCTTCAGCCTTTCGTTCCCTTCGGAAATTCGTAGCATGCCGAGAGCGTGCCGCAAGCATACCGTGGACATGCCTCGGGCATACCTCGGCAAATTATATACGATCCCCCTGCAGCAATGTATATCGAATAACGGGTGGTAGTACTTATGTAAAACTGAGCTCACGTGTTATTATAATTTATATATTTTGTTTAAATAAATTTTACGCTTCAATGTCACATATGGGTACGATTAATTTCGGGGGGTGTCCATAACGTGTGTAGGACTTGACTACTTACCCGGTTGGTCATTTTCCTTATTTTCTTAATATATTTAAGTATAAATAATTTGTTTCTATTATTTATTTATTTACTTATTTATGTTTTTCATACATTTTTCCGCGGTTATGGAATTTCGTCGTTCTCCTAGAGCCAGCCGTGCGGAGGCCCACCTAATTACTACGGGCCACGCACGCGAGGAATTAATAATGAAAATAAAATATTGCTGTGAAATGGGTCGAGGGGTGGGTTTGGGCGACCCCCACAGCCAGTAATATACATAATTAAACATACGTGACTTATCTGCTGAAAAATGTTGCGTTTAACACCCAGCTACCAGACCAGGGACTCTACCGCACCGCTATATACCCTCTGGGTAACGGTAACGCGGGCGTGCTGTGCTGCTACCCTGCAGATACCGCGCCCGTGTATAACGCGTACGCTTTTGCAAACGATTTTTTATACTTTTATTTTATTTAGGCTTTTTTTCATTCTTCATTTTTTTTTTTTTTTTTTTTTTAGTTTTAGTTTCTTCTTCGTGTTTTATTGTTTATTTATTTACTTTTGGTTTTCAAAATTTTTTTTCCTTTTCTATTATTTTGTTTGTATTTTTTTATTTATTTATTTATTTTTTTTTTTTTCTCGTATTTTGCGTATTTTTTTGTTTGTTTCGCAAGTCCCCGGGCCACCGCAGACTCCCGAGCGAGTTTCGAATCCCCAACCCCCGGGAATTTCACAAAATTACAACAACCCTGCGACCTTTATATATTGGGGAAGGGCACTTGTTGTTTGTCGAAGACTGGTAATTGGTTATTCTTTTGTTAATTTTTATTAAACAAAATATGTATTTTTTGTTCCTTTTCTTTTTCTTTCTAGAAAATTCAAACCCATTGATAATTGGAAACGAGTATAATCAAAAAAACAAAAAAAAAAAAAAAGGCAAAAAATGTTCACAATTTTTTGTTAAGAATTTCTTCGTCATTATCAAACGATTGTTGTTATAGTTAGTATTTGTCTTAGTTGTGATTTGAGTAATGGTTCGAAGAGAGTTGTTACGTTCGTGTATACTATGTAAGCCAGATGAAGAAGATGTTTACTGTTCTGTATAAAATACGTAGCGTAGTTGAATAAATACATAAATTTATTTAAGCAGAAGTTGGGAAGGTATATTATATATATATATAAATAAATGGCGAATAGAGGCGAGAACCGAGTTTTCAGCAAGGCCCGCCCGTACCGTCGAGTAGATGTATAGCGAAGAGCGAAACGCTCTTCTTGTCCGAAAGGATAATTAAAATCTCACATAGCCAGTGCCTGCACGGTAGGAGAAGGCGCAAGCAACAAGAGGCAAGAGGCAAGAGCAAAAAGGCAAGAGGCAAGAGGCAAGAGGCAGATAGCGAGCGGCGCGGCGTGGAGAACCCGCGAGAACCGCGATGTATACGCGAATCGTCCGGGAACCGTGTGATTAACTGCTCTAATTGCGCAAACGTCTAATTAGCCCGCTCTCTAAGATTGCGTTAATAAACGCGAGCCCAATGTAGACCCGACGACAACCTCGTGGACTAAGACAAAGGTGTGTGGTGCGGAGTATGAGAGGCAAAAGGGGTGAGTCAAATGAATTAAGGCACGTAAATATAATAAACGAATAAGGAGATCATTGAAATAATAATTACAAAAACGAACCACCCTTTCACGTCTCACCTCTATATACTTCCAGTGTATTAACTAAGAACGAGCTAACCCCTGCTGCTCACGAAGAGCTTCACAAGTTCCGTAAACACGTAGGTATACACACACCTATATCAAGGCACAGCAGCCCTTATTTCACTTCGGTTTAAGACCTTACCAGGATATCATCAAACTATCGCAATCCAGTCAGCTTTAAACTTTCATGGGATGAATTTTGTATTCTCTTTGCTCAAGTCTTGTGAATTCCAAAGAAATAAAAATTTGAAAAAATCTTTTCCGAAGAATCGAATTTTTTATAAACGATTCATCAATGATCTTGTGTCATTTAGTTAGTGAATCGTGTCTAATCTTATCCAGACGTTATAGTGTCAGTTTCAGTTGCTAATATCGATATGCAAGGAGTAAATGGAGTGGTAATAGTTGAAACCAAAACGTATACGTATACCCGTCTTCAGTATCATTGGCCTACATGATATTAAATAATTAATATAATTATACACGCGCCGTTGATCAGGCGCAAAGCGTATAACGCCCGTCTATCTTATCAGCTATGGGCCCTCGCGGCTGTTTATGCGATCGTTCGTGACCGAACGGGTTCCCCGGGTGTGTCCCGGTTCTGAGCTGCGCTTCGCGATACACTGGGACAAAAGTTTCGTTGCTATCTCCGCTATGTTAAACTAAGCTTTACACGTAGATGGTTGTAGGTGGATGGTGGTAGGAGACAGAGGAGCAGGATAGGAGGATGAGGAGGACGTAATAGGTAAACGGGAGCGAGCTGGTGGGCAAAGGCAGGCAAAGAGGTAGACGCACTACTACCGTATAACGAATATACTAAGGTACAGAGAGAGGTACAACGTAGATGTAACGTACACATGTACATACAAGTAGGTATCAGTACATGTGCCTGGCAGCGTAGAGCGCGTACCACATACACGTTACCAGCTAATATCGTCTCGCGCTATCCTTGCGAGGAAATAAACTACTTTGTCGGAGGTTAGGTCGCCCCAGGAGTCGACGTGGCCTTCCCTAAAATATTCCGCCGCGCATAATCACGGCGTAACTCTCTTTGCCTTTCGAGATTCATCTCGCGGTAATAGCTAAGAGCTACGACGTTGTGCTCTTGTGTCTACTACGGTTACTTGCGGATCAACCATATTTACACAATTTGTTAGAACCATTGCTATACAACTTGTCCCGTTACGTCCTACCCAGAATACACCAAATTCTTTACCTCCCGAACTTACCGGATCCCACCACTGTCACCAGAGTCACGTTACCGAGTAACTTTATTTAAAATAAATTCTCTACAGAATTCGGAATCCTTTGCCAGCTGACGTTTGATCTTCTTGTTTGCAAAGCAGACTTTTAAGTGCAAAAAACGGTGTTTGAATGGCATTTAAATCGGAAGCGGAAATAGACCTGGAGGATGCTGTGGTAACCAAAGAAGTTCAGCGGTAGAGTTTGTCCGCGTGATGTTTCCCAGTGATAAGAAAGGTCCATGGTATAACGCAGAGAGGATGGGAATGGGCTGGTAACCAACCGACAACAACGGACTTAGAGTTAAGAGTCAGAGAATCCGGTGGTGGACCCCGCGAAGACCGGCTCACCGCGGAACAAGAGCCCTCTTAATTACAGGGCGAGCGTTACGCGTTATTTAGCTACCCTTTGCACGTAGATAGAAAGACGCGGCAAGCCAAGGGTAGACAAGGGTGAATACGAGGGTGGGGCCCCAAAGGGTAGGTAGTGTATGTACCGTTAAGGTACACGAACCACGAGCCGATACGAAGTGAGGTTATAGGGGGTGAACGAGAGGATGGGCTGAGTGTTCGCAAAGCCAAATAAGAAGAGGAGGGCCTGCAGTATTAACACTGTTTAAGAATTAAAGCCAATCTTACTAGGTAAGGCTAAGAAGCAATCTTAGCCGTCTAGTGTACCCGGGTGCCGTTAACACGGTCTTCCCAATGTGCAGGAAGGTCCTAGCTACCTTGCTTTTCCCCGGCTTTGCCCTGCTTTGCCGTGCTTTGCCCTGCCTCCTAATGGATTGAATCTTTGATGCGCTAAGGCCAGCCTCGTCGATCTCCTCTGACCGAAGGGAAAGCAAGACGTAACTATGGGGTGCTATGGGAGTAAGAAGAAGACGAAACATTGAAGCAAAGGGGATACGGGATCGCAGCTAATTTACGGGGGTTGTCCCGGTCGACGTTGAGAATTTTCGCCAACTGCCACGCGCTGCTAGACCGGCGATAACCGTGGATGGTGGTGTCGTACGTTGCATGTATATTTCACGAGTATCTTACGTATACACCTGGCCAGAGGGTGGGCTAGACGTATAGAGGGAAAATAGTGGGGTAAAAAATCGTACTATTGCAAACTGTCAGTAGAATAAAAGACGAAGAGAAGAAAAGAAAGGAAAATGAAAAAAAAAAGTAATAATTAAGTGGGACCTCCAGAGGTCCCGATTGTACGAAGGATGTATATATACTCTCAGTTCCTCTCAGCACTCCTATTCTTCTTTCCGACTGTTGCGCTCTTATCTCTTTCTATTTTATTTATTCTTTCGTTGGTTATTTCCTTTCGCAAATAAGTATAAGTAATATGTATACAGTATTCCCTACTGCACCCCACATCCTTTCCACCCACCCATCGCTCGGCACCCATGAATATATACATCCAGTCTATAAAGGTCTTCGATAAGAGATATGTAGTGCCTAAATAACTCAGAGATGAAACAAGAAGGGAGATGGTGCTTCTTGTCTTGGCTCAGCCCGCGGGCACCAGGGGCCAACAAAGAGAGAGCCGTACTTTTCTTCGCGACTCCATTGGACCGTTGCTATCAACGTCACGCGGCTCCCCCCTCATCTAAGCAGCAAGTAACGATTTCAGCTGGTTTGTTAATGTACAGGGAGGTAGATGTGAGCACCGTGTGCCGACGTGAGGGTAGGTAGGTAGGTAGGTAGGTAGCTGGTAACTTGCGGCTGTATATTATAATTCAAACGCGATATCGCGCAGAATAGTTGAGGAATAATTAAAAATTAAAATTAAAACGTTGATAAGCCGGTAATCAATCACGCCCGGGGCTCTACGTGCGGAGCCCCACGTACAGGTGGGTTTCATTCGCCA
Organism: Macrophya annulata; assembly: GCA_963924015.1. Taxonomy (NCBI): domain Eukaryota; kingdom Metazoa; phylum Arthropoda; class Insecta; order Hymenoptera; family Tenthredinidae; genus Macrophya; species Macrophya annulata. Next base: position 18,483,042 of record OZ001261.1, read on the forward strand.
TGTATAACGACTACGATACCACAGCTCCACTCTCCTTGCTTCCCATTCCCTAGTTTCAACCACGGTTATACCTAGTGTCGCGCGCTTACACCGTTCCTATACTCACGCACATTGGTATAAAGTACACGCAGGTATTTCCACCAACATTAAGATATTATACACGTGGGGATCTCTTGACGCTGGGGCTGGAATAAACATGCATATGTGTCCACGTGTGTGTGTTTGTGTTTATGTGTGCATGCCCTCGTATCTGTGTTTGTACTTGGGTATAAATACGTAATATAGATGTACTCGCATGTATATAACATAAGTACCCATACCTGTACACATATGCCCCTCGTTAATCATAGACCTTTATCTAATTCCTGATTTGCATACCTACAATGCAGTACCCGTTTCATCGCGTTTCAGACGCCCAATGTACTAATCGAACACATAACTAGACGCACTTAAACACACTAACACGACAGTGCTAGATACTCTGAATCAGAATACTTGCGATTGACAAACTCCTCGATAGTCTCAGGAATGTAATGATGTACATTTGATGAAACACTGACGAGGCTTTTTACGATCTAAGAACTCATCGCGTTCTCCTGTTTGGATCTATAGTAGATACAACTCTTGTATGAATATCATCATCGAAGTAAGGAATGATCCACAGCTAAACGAGACACTAATCTGCGATCAATGCACCGTGATCTGAATCCAGATACCGAATTTGTTCTCTGCAGAACTTGCATGAAGATCATGTTTTTATTTCTGATCTTTATCTTGATCTTAAAGATGATCGATGCCACACGGTACCGTATCCCAGTCTTAGGTCAAAATGAAGACTTGATTGAATTAAGAATGGATAACCCTTGGATCCTTAATCGTTACTCCGGTATATCGCAAAGGTGTATAATACGCAAGATTCGTGTGATCTATGAACGGATACGTGACTCTCGACCGATCTTACCAACTCCGATGCGTGTTCTATCCCTTAGCGTCGGAGTAGATATCGGATGGGTATGTATGTATGTAGTACCTACGATGAGTGTTCGCGGATGTTTTTTTCCTTTCTATCTTTTTCCTGACAGAGTAGCGGAAATACGTTGTGAAATATTAAGCCAGGTCTCTCTGCCCTTACGAAACCCCCTCTGCTCCCGCTGCGAACATCCGGCGCAAACGGTTGCATTATTAAGCGCGCTACGCGGACTCGATATCCCGATTTTATGGCAAATTCGTGAATCAAATAATTCTTGAAAGACGTGAAACTTGACTCGCGTATTCCTTTCTCTTAAGAGTAGAAATCTTCCGCTCTAAGTTACGGTCGATTAATTTACTCTGAAATTATTATACATAGGGTTGAATCGCGGCTCGTCAAGCCCCGCTACTTATCCGGGGTGTTTCCATTTACCGTTATACAGACAAGGCGTGTGCGCGTGGTTGGCGCCGACCAGGGCCAAGGGTCGTGGTCGTTATTAGGTGGTGAATCTTTCATGGGAAAATCAAGACCTGCAACCCGGCATTATTTCACGTGCTTGAGCAGAAAGCCACGGCGTGACCTAACCAAACATAACATCGTAACGACCGTAAGCGAGCAACGGGTTCCTAGTACCAAAATTTAACCCCATACATCAGGTACACCAATTCCTCTATCGTACGCGGTCCCGCGCACCTCCCGCTGTATGTTGTATGATTTTTTTTTTATCCTCCTTTTTTTTTCACGTGATTTTTTCCACTGGCGCGATGTGAATTACGAAACGTAGCTGTTACCCAGCTGCGCGTTGTCGACGGCTGGGGCTTCAGGGGGATGAAACGCGACTGCCCATTTCGACGTTATTTTTTTTAGCCATGGAAAACAGAGAGCAGAGACGAAATGGAGAACTGTGCGGTAACAAAAACGAATATTTGATGTAATAAAACGAATGAATATTTTACGTTATTATAACAGGTTTTACTGTGAACTGCCTATTCTCTCCTTCTCTCTCTTTCTCTCTCTCTCTCTCTCTCTGTCTCTTTCTCTCTGTCTCTCTCTCTCTCTCTCTTTCTCTCTCTCTCTTTCTCTCTCTCTCTCTGTCTCTTTCTCTCCTACCCCAAATGTGTTTGAATAAACCATACCACGGGACAAAAATTTACATACGCCAGTTCGATACCCTTCAAAACCGCCAATAAAAATAGCCGCACCTTCTGTGCTCGCGTTGTTCCTCGGCAAACTCCGATCAAATTAAACGTTTGCTCAAGTACCGAGATACGGCATCGCGCGAGCTACTACTTCGGCAGACTCTTGGATATATATGAGAGATGTACCAGATATACATACATACATATACAGATATAGGTATATATATATATATATATATATATACATATATACATATATGTATATACATATATACATATATGTATATACATATACATATTCATATACATTCGCGATAACCGATAACATCCCATAACCCGGGTTATACCGTTTCCAACTGACGTGAAAGCACAACCGCAACCAACGTACATACATACGAGCTACATGTGCAGTATATTTATCTATGCTCACCTATCCATCCATCCCTTGCTTATACATATATGTTATACCTATAGGTACCTGTATACGTGCTCACAAATTTTGGAGAGAATCGTTGGAAAATTCCGGTCACAGTGTCATGGAGAAAATTTACGAGTTTACTGCATTTGGGACGGTCGAACCGATTGACAGGAGTAATGAGAATTTATGCGCGTTGACATGGTCCAGGATTTACCCATCTACCTATAGTGACCCAGGGAGCTGGCTCTTGTCCACCGTCAAACTCCATGATATAAATGTCAAACGATCGAGAAACCAAATGGTAAATATGAGTAGCGATGGTGTTTCCGATCTCAACTCCACAGTTCTATATTTGATCCAACTCCGACGCTGAGTGTGTAACCTTAGGCGGGACCTCGTCCCTGGTGCAAATGTCTAACAATTACCAACGAACACGGGTACGAGCAAACAAACAAGCAAACAGGCCCAAGTAAAAAGTAGTTAATTAATTAACCTCTCGGCTTTGTCGGCAAACAGACGGCCCCGTGCTAACTCACGAGATGTCCAATTCACGGGCCTCGGGCAACTTGGGCTAACCTGGACTCACAGACCTCCGTTCGCATACATTAACCTTGTGTAAGCAAAATACGCCCCGGGTTCTCGTTCACTTCCCCACCTAGCGACTCCTAACGTACTACCCGATTTCTGTGCCTGACTGACTTCTGACCTACCGGAAAACACATCGACGACATAGCCATAACGACAACACGACAAAGTTATTGCAAACTTATGATTAAAGTTATACCTACCTATATGCAGCGAGATAAGTTACACATAGAAAGATATAGAGGTGGACATTTTATACAGCGGATAAACATGATGAAAAAAAAAGATAAAAAGAAAAAAAAAAAAAAGATAAAATGGCGCGGTGGGTCGGCGTTAATTTACGTTAGTCCGTAGGCTGTAAAACAATTTCATCACTGGAGCCACGTTTCGGGTACCTGACTGTCTTTATACGAGTGAGCTAACCGTGGGGCAGTTGGGGGTAGTCCGAGTGGCGAACTCCCTTGAGCGTGTAATTATGCGCTCCGTTTCGCGAAAGCCTCCGGGGTCAACGCAAACGCAACGCAACTTCGCTACATTCCAACTCCCCCGGTTGTACCCACTCGCTGCTTATTTTTCATACAAACTTTAAATTCACGCTTGGCTATACTGCATCTGCAGAAAGTTGCTTTCTCTACTTCCTGCTGCTGGTGCACCTCGTATTCATATACGAAAAAAACAGGCATTCACTAAACATTAATACCTCCGTCTATATTTAAGCTCATGTTGTTAGTCCCAATAATTAAAAACGTGTGTATTTAACGAGTAAAAACGTTAGGTGTAGCTACCTTGGCTTAGGGTTCGGTCAGGTAATTTGTTACCTACTCTGTCTTGCGGTTGGTACGGGGTTACTCTTCTTATTCAGTTTATTTTCCTTAGTTCATCCTCGTAGCTTTCTTATTTCTTTTACTTTCTTTATATTCCATGGTTCCCACACTGGGATAAAATTTTACTCTGTAAAACTGGTGATTCGTCTTCCTGGATTAAAAAGCTTCTTAATTTCCCAGGCGGAGTATCCAACCACACTTCCTCTTCCTCCGCCAATATAACGCGTCGTGAATACGTACACATTGAAGAAAAGATCCGTTAGCAAACTCTGTAACATTGACAACATTTACCGTTCAAGTCTCACTTCAAACTGTGTCATGGGCAATAAACACTTATCAGACACGTATAAACATGGGATGTATGTACATATTTACTCCAGGGTATATAAGGTATATACCTACGTATATGAGCTTTAACGCGAAAGAGAACCGGGTTTGGGATAGCATAGCTTTGTTGACAGTGGTCCTATAATCTCACCCGTCGCGCTTCTACTTTTCGTCTTAAAAGGGGGCTAATGTAGCAGGATAAATTAAAGAGAATAATAGATCAGATATGGAGAAAAAAAAAGGTGTCTCTGAAATGCTAATTACTAGAGACTCGTTTGAAAAGATACTCCCGTCGCTCGGTATCTCTGTGTGGAGGTATATGTCTGCGTGTTACAGAGAGAATTTTAACGTAACGAGCCGCGACGCGGGGAGGACCGAAAAGACGATTTGGATATTTAGCAGCACTCCGGCAAACCAGTACCTATATAGCTCGAAATTGTCTCTCTTTCTATCTTTATCTTTCTCCCTACTTTTCGCGAATGCCAATTTAGTCTTCAGCTACTTTCGATGTATGTATAGCAAAATTGCTAAAACGCAGCCAATTATTCCCGGATAACGATACGTATCATCATTCACTATCTGAGGATGGTTAAAGTTCGACCATCGCGTCGTAGCCCCTTTACGGTTCCGAGTGCCAGCCGTAGTGGTATGTAATCGCGAGGTAGGTTGGTATAACGTTATTACATGTGTACATACAACTAGTCGCACTAGGTTCGGACGCATTATTCAGAGGGGCTCTATTACGTTCCAGTGGTTAACGTTAAGCCACACATTCATCATGAAGACGGTTTATTGTGTGTTGGCTAAATAGTTGGTGTAGTTCTCGCCGTTTAATAAGTACGCGAATATACGAAGGTTGTATCCAAACCGCCGTCCCTTGGTATCCGTATGGTAAGAACGTCACCGCATGGTGAAGTGCCAAAGAAATGGGTAGGAAATGTGAAACGGCGAGGCAGTTTTCGCGGTCGAATCGCTAAGAGAACAGCTCGCGTGCGCAACCTACTGTGCAAGAAGGTGTAGGGTGAGGAATGGATAGAGGGGGTTTGGGTTGGTTGGTTTGGGGCGCGTGCTGGGCAGCTCACCAAAAATGCGGAAATAATTCAGCGGTATAATTCTAAACGCAGCGCCGGCATGCGTATAATGAAACCTGCACCTAAAAAGGAAAGAAAAAAAAAAAAAAAAAATACTGAAAAACGAAAAGAATAAAAAGAAAAAAAAATCCCCAGCAACCCCTGCAATTTCAGGTACAACTTGGTAAGCTATTTGTGTTAGATGCCAACACATACGTAGGTACGACGATCATCTACGCTTGGTCACAGAGTTGGGTAAAGGAAGGGAAGGGAAGGGAAGAGAAGGGTGGTAACGGGGCTTCGTGGCATTCTTGCGGTCCACTCCCGTAAACACGCGAACGAACAGGCAAGCGCATAAATCCGGCCGAGCCGGACGTTAGGCCGAATGAAAAAGTTTATTTTTTTGTTAAGGTCCTCGGGGGAGTTATGCTTTCGGGGAGGAAAGGGGTGTAGGGTGGGACGGTTTTCCCCTTGCGCCCCTAGGACCTTGGTGTGTGTACGACGATGGACGTGGACGCGGACGTGGACGTGGACGTGGGAGTAAAACTTTTCTCTTGTTCCCGAAATTTCGTGTGCCTCATGCACTAAAAGTAATCCCCCAAATAATAAACGAACAAAAAAACGGATGCGCTTTTATCACAAGATTATACCGTTGATGGACTGACCAATGCTCAAGCTATAAGATCTTCCGAAATAATATGGACATGAAGTAATAACGATCATATGCATCACCTGGTGCAGATGTGCAACGTGCAACTGCGCAAAGAAAATATACCTACGATTCGGAGAATGGCGGAAGTGGAAGCGAATGAAAAGTGCAGCACGAGAGCAGAGAGAGCAAGGTACGGGAAATTGGGAATAGAAAATGGAAAATATAAAATAGAAGAGAGGCCGACCACCAAGTCCGACCACCATGTCTAGTCGTCAATGCTGGACGTGCCTACGAACTGCACTCGTATCCGCATCAGCCGCATTTCACTGCAAAGTCTAGTACTGTATTGTACAGACGATTTTTCCCGGGTATTTGTGAGGATAGTAGAGGTAAGGCTAAAATATGATAGCAAAGCAGGAATATGTGGTGCAAAGGAAGGAATATAATACAAAGAAAAACTGCCGGGCTTGAGGTAAATGCATGCCCCGCGGTGCGAGAGTAGATGTGGAATAGTAGGAGTAGGGTATAGTAGCCGAGGCCGTTCGTTTTGCCTTTGTGCCTGCAGCAGAGAACTAATGTAAGTATGTATATCCTGAAACTTATCTGGTTACTTTATAAACAAACGTAAAGTTTCTTGCATTGTTAAGATCGATTCAGAGCATGCTGGATGCGTGGAATTCAATAAGGCGAGTCTTTAATAGGTAATAGGTTGAAAAGTTGTAGCAAAAAGAAGAGGAACTGACTAACGTAGTAGTGACTAAAAAGTAAGAATTTGAAACTTGAAACTTGAAACTTGAAACTTGAAACTTGAAACTGGAAACTCGAAACCCTAAACTCTGAACTACCACTTCAGAGCTTTAAGCAGTAAGCTGTAAAGTGTGTATCGTTACGATAATAATCAAAACTACTTAGAGCAATCTAGAGGGCTGGTGTATATTTAGTACCCTGCTTAAACGCCTGTATCAAAACGCATCAAGACAGCTCCTATAGCAACCCTGCAGGACATTCCGAGCTTTTGAACTCCAAATACGTATGTATCTACCCCAAAATTGCAGAGTGTTTGTTTGAGCAGTGACCAAGCGTATCCCCGATTTCAATTAGAGGAAGAAACAGAAACAAGAATTTTTCTCTGCTTTCTTTATACCCTCATCTATTTTTATACTTCACGGATATATGGGTATGCTATGTGTATAGATATATATCGATACCTTTACGGATTCGATAAAATTTCGCTCTATCAAACTCGATACCCCGTTAGAAATAATCTGTCCCTTTGTCTCGAGTGAATCTCCAGCCTCCTGTACCATCGAACCGCATCGAAAATTTCCCCCTATAATAACATACCAAACTCCCTCGTTATACCTACCCTAAAAGTATTTCAAACAGTCCACCGATTCAATAATAAGTTTGGGTTGTAGGACTTATATATCTCTCTTATTTCTTTTTTTTATTTTTATTTTTTTAATTTTTTAAATATTTTTTATTTATTTTTTTATTTTCACGGTACAACGGTATCTGCGATTTTATTGGTGTTTGTCAACCTCACAGAGATATGAGAGAAAGAGAGGAGAGACCATACGTGGTTATGTACCCACGCGTGGGTATATGGTATAGGTATATATGTATATATATATATATATATATATATATATATATATATATATATATATATATATATATATATATATATATATATATATATATATATATATATATATATATATCCCTGTACTGTCGATCGTAGGCTACGTATTGGCAGATGACACGTGTACACGAACTGGCCGGAGGGTTCTCGCGAAATAATAACGGTTCTCGAATGTTTGAATCTGGTCAAGTTTCAGTTGTGACCATTAGCGACGAGCTAGGTTGAAGCCCGGTTTGAGTCCAAGGCCCCCGAGGCTAGTGAGCGAACAGCTGCCAACGAGTATTGTTGATTGTTTGTAATTATTATCAAAACAAGAGATCGGGGGGGGGGGGGGGAGGGGGTAAGTATGTATGTACATACATACGTTTCTATCGCACTGCTTTTACAACCCTTGGTTCAAGAGGGGTTTCGACGTTGGTGTAGATAGTGCAACGCTACCGCGTCGCGGTACGCGGTGTGGGTATAGCGTGCCAAGTAAGTGGCATCAAAATATCAATTTGTCCTCTATTTGTTCAAGATTTATACCTCTCGCGTGTCACGCTTCGATAAGCAGTTCGTATATCGCTGGGTAATAATAGCGAGGTAACGAATATTATACCGTGAAAAAAATATTAAAATTGAAAAAAAAAAAAAAAAAAATTCACATTAGTTTATTTTTCCTTATACGGTATTGCAGGGGAGACTGGGATTTAAAGTAACAGGGGTAAGTTGTTACAATTGCATTTATCTCTCCAAGTAAAAGAGATAGATGAATGATTCCAACGCGAGAACGGCCATTAAATGCCCACGCGTCGTCTCGCGTTTAAATCATCCATCTATCATTTTTACTTGAAGAGATAAACGCAACTTACCCGTGTTACTCTTAACCCTAGTCTCCCCTATATTTGGCGCTTTGCGACTTAATGAATCGCCGAAAGAACAAAAAAAAAAAATAACAAAACAAAAAATAAGAAATAAATAAAGTCTTGAAATTCATACCGCAAAGTTATCAGCAAATTGTGACAGAACTATGAGCCGAAAGTGCAGAACTGTCATAATCCCATATATCATAGAGTAAGATTAATGACATGGAACTCCAACCGACTTGCGAAGAGTTTTGGCGGCGAGGTGTCGCGAGTAGCTTAATAGCAGCGCGATGCACGCGGGGATCAGCGAAGTAAACCCCCGCACTGCAGCGGCGAGCGCATTGCGCAAAAACCCCGTCTCCCTCCACGGCCCACTCATCGCAGCGGCCTGTTCTACCCATTCAAATGCTATCCTTTTTTTTCACCCTTTTCACACCTAATTGGGCATTTTGTGCCGCGCTGCCCGAGATATTATCATAGTAATGGCCGCGCGAGCCACCTAGCTCTATTTCTCTTTCTCTGCTGCTGTTGCTGTTGCTGTTGCTACTGCAGCTACCGGCCCCGCGGCCACATAACTGCTTCAGCAGCAACGGTACTAGTGCTTACGAGAAGAAGAGCAAAGATTGCAATGAACCGGAACTCGGTACACGATGAACGCAAATTCTATGTGAAATTAGATTCTTGGTCCCTACTTCTTCCCGGCCTTAGGCACCGCGTGGACTTTGTTAATAAGTAATAATGCGGGAAAGGTACTAAAAGGGGTGCGAAAGAGGGGTCGTAGGACACCCTCGACGGCGTGAACGCACGCCAACTATAGAGGGCGAGAGTTTCTTTATATTTACGAGACAGACCGCAGCCACCGCACGCGGTTGTTCATAGTTTACTAAATTTATCGCCTTAACAGTATATATCTATGGCACCTACGTATATAACATATACATACCTATATCTCCAGCGATCGACCAACCGCAGTTGTTAGTTCAACGTATGAACCGCGTTATTCGAGCGCTGCAGTTAATGCGAACAAAATAAATCGCTCTACTTACGTGAACATTTTTCCTATCCAGGTAGGTACACCGCGACTGGTGGAAAAATCGTTGTCTGGGATTTAGAAATACCTGGACTAGCACACGATGTATAATTCATAACTAACGTCCTCCCGTTATCTCCCTCTCTCTCTCTCTCTCTCTCGCTTGCTCTCTCTAATTTCTTCTCCATTCATTTCTCCTCGTTCAATCTTCGCCTAATTTCCACTATCGGTCTTCGATCTGCAATACCTAGCTGTCGAGCTCTACGCAAGGAGTAACGCGAGGAAGAGGGAATGAACGTCGTTTGTTGTTATAAAGGAAGCAGCGGTGCGGGACCCACGGTTATGGACCCATGTCAGAGTACTATCAGGCCATGGTGTGCGGGTTTCGTGGAGCGGGGCTAAACGGGACGGGACGGTACGGGACGGCGAGATGCCATTAACCAAGTAGCTATATTTGAACTACGAAAATGCGACTTGCCCGCAGCGGTTCTCGGCCAAAAGAGCCGCGTCATTGGGCGAATGGGGTGGGCTAGGGATGAGATTTATTGAAGCAATCGCGCGGAGGAAATTTTTCTTCGCCTATTTTCATCCAGCCTTCAATTTCCCTGGGTACCTTTACGTGGCGGCCTAATTTTTCTCACAAAATTGTTCGCACCTAGTCCCTGTTGGCTCTTGAGAGCCACTGGCCTACCTCGAACACATAAACTGGCATTATCCGAGCACATACTAGGCGGCGTAACGTGGCGCCTATAGCTCGCACCACCCTAGCTCGCGCAAGTCGCACCAGCTGCTTCCCAAGTTTGACGGGGGTTTGTATTAATTTGTTTGTTGTCGGTTAACGACGCCCCCGACGCCCTCGTGACACCCGCGCCTTACCCCGTTAGAGGGCAAAGAGTAGTGCCAGTGAAAACGAGGGTATTTCGTGGCTTCCGGTTCCAAGGAATTCCTAAACTCCCTGAATTCCCTCCTGGCTTAGTCATATCCAGACGCGTTTACTTCACTGGACAATCTCTTGAGGCGTATTCCGTCTCCTTCTTGATGGTAAACAGTAAACGGTAAACAGTAAACCGCTTCAGAGTTACGGTACTCATGGACCAAAGCAAGCAATCAGAATGGAAGCGTATCTTCCTTGAGAATGGACACCCCCGTGTCTCGAACAGTAATGAAATGGGTCTGCATGCACCGACTGCGAGGCAGTTTATTGTACATATTCCAGTTGAGAAATTGCATACATATAGGTAGATGGATTACAGTTTATATAAGTAAACGGTAATCGTTGGAGCCCACGGATCTGCGATGAGCTTATTAAGGGTTGACGAGGTTGTGTCCACGGTATTATTTTATTCCTCGTATAAAACAACGCGCTGTGCCCGTTGCTCCAATTTAACAGGTTGGACGCTCAGAGAGACGGGGGTAGTTTGTCAACTGGGTAGGTCGGAGGTCTGGGAGAACCTAATTAAAGTCCTACGGTTTTCTTTCCTCCCTACTTGCTCACCGTGAGCTCTTTGCCCTTCTTACTAACTACCGCAAAGACCGGCAAACGGGACGTCTTTCTTCCACGGTCCGCGATTACAAAGACGAATTTTCGAGGGTAAATCCTTTCTAGATGTACCTATTTACGCCTTTTGCATGTGCAGAGCAAAACGTGTGTGTAGAAGTATACATATAGAACATCTTGATTATGGGTCTGCAGGCAGAACAATAGGCCGATTTTACGGCGTGGTTCTAATCCACTCGAGCCCCGTTTTTCTTCGTCTTTTGCTCAGTCGCTTCACCTCAGTTGTTCTATAGTCGATTATAGAGGTCCATAATAGAAACGGGAAGGAAATTAAAGAAAATGAGAATGTTGCGGTAAGAGGGGATCGGCGTGGGTGCAGGCTGTCTTGATTATTAAGCGACGATCGTGGTGTACGGTTAGTTTGTTAGGTGGTAAAGAACGGGAAACAATGCAGAAATAACTAGACTATATACTTTCGGTTGCGGAGCCAATTTCCCAAGATAAACAGCCCTAATAATACATTTATTCTGTTCGGGAAAGAAAGAAAGAAAGAAAGAAAGAAATAAAGAGAGAGAGAAAGAGAGAGAGAGAGTTAAAGTAAGAAAGAAAGAAAGAAAGCAAGGCGCAGGCGACCCGACCGCGACCACGACCACGACCACGACCACGACCGCGTATAGCGAGAGAAAAAGTTGCCGTCGTCGCTTGCGGAAGAAAGGTAACGGGAATTAATTTTCTTTTAATTTGCCGACAAGTCTTTCATCATAAATGTTATTAATCGCCGGAGGGGGTCTCTCCTCACTATTTAACCGACAAAGTTTTTCACCGCTTTTTATCCCCTTCCCCCTCTTCTCAGACTGTTATACCTACCCCTCTTAACACCCCCTTATACTTCTTACTCCCCGCGCCTTTTAACTGTCTGGGAAAAAGAATTTCATTCTTACGTTTATCTTAGGGAACAAAAAAAAATAAAAATAAGAAAAACAAAACTTTAGGCACCGTAACATAACAAAAAAAAAAAACACCCCTTGACCCGAATTAAAGAAAAAAAAAAAAAAAAAGGACAGATCCAGCTTCCACTAAGCTTACCAAGTATAACTTGTCAGTACTTACATTGAATTACTTTAGAATCAATAGCTAGAATTCTTTCCTCGAAGCAAAATACGAATGAAAACGTAATATTGTTGAGAAACGGGTTAGATCGAGTCAGAAATAAATATACATACCTATATGTATAATACCAGACTTTTCAAGTAGGTATATACACCTATTCGGTAATCTTAAACGTGACTTTTCAAAAATTCAAATATTTCCACCATTCTGGATACGAATGAGCATGATAGGGAGGAAATCCTACCGCGTCAATAATCGCCCAAGTACGTACCTACCATTATATTCTCTGCTCCTATACACACGATCGAAAACGTATGTAAAAGTTTTACTGATACGTATCCGAAGAATAGATATACCTATATATACTGTAAAAGAAACATTGATGTTTGTAGAAGAATTTAGAGCTAAAATATCGGATCTGCGGAATGAAAAAATTGAAAAGGGTAAAACGTCGTTTCGTCGCAAGTAGGTATGTACCTTCGTACCGTTTCGTATTATTTAAGAGCTTCATATTTCTGCCGGGTGACATTGAAGCGTATTGCCTATATGTATGTACATACATACTATACCTATCCATGTAATATCATTGAGTTTGTGTTTTTTTATTTTTATTTTTTTCATCTTTTTTTCTTATCCGCACGAAATTCTTCGATCCGTCAGTGAGGAAAAGCAGAGATGGTCGCCTCTCTCTTTTGCAATTTTCGACGCTACAGGAATGGAAAAAAGTCTCTGGGCGTCGCGGGAGAATATTTCACCTTCAGTTAATTAGCGCAAGACAAACAGGCGCCCAGATCCTGCTCTGGAAAACTCTCTTTCTCTCTCTCGTTCTCTATCTCTTTTTCTCTCGTTTTTCCATTTTCCTTCTTTATCCAGTATACCTGCCTTGCCAGGTCTCCTGCAGTCGCCACGAAGTAAATAATCGGAGCCGGACGCGTTTTAATTTTACGCGCCGTGACGACGACGACGACGACGACGACGACTATGACTACACACGAAAGCTCTCATCGTTTTCAAAAGCCATGAGAACTAGCTTCCATCCTATATCGGGATTCTCTGAGCAGCTCTGACACCGCTGCATCCGGCGTGGAAAGGGGAGGACGTATAGTGGCATAATAAGCGAGATGAATGTATGAATTATTGACTGATCTTCCCATCAAGCTGCGTACTCACGCACGCACGCACACCTGGACCAACCACATTCTACCCCGTCGCCCTAGCCACCTGGGGAATACGCGAACGTTATCCCTTTGCTCTGCGGTGCTTGATGTGCGTTACGCGCGCAACATCCCGGTTTCGCGTATAAATTCTCACAATATCTATGTGTATAGATACGACCTGACGAGGTCAAATTTTATATACATATATGATTCCCGGCGTATATAGGTATAACCTATATATATCCTCGTGCGTTACATAGCAGGACTTTGAATTTCGTGGAGGGATAATGTCTATATATACTGTTCTTTTTTTTTTCTCTTTTTTTTTTATTGTTTTTAATTTTTGATGAAAAAATACTGAAAAAAATGAAAGACAAAAAAAAAAGTGGATCATAAATGAAAAAAAAAAAAAAATGAAAAAAAAAAAAAAAACAACAAAAAATGGAGAAAGAAAATTAAAACATGTTTTCGCGATACCGTATATATATATATATTATGTGTATTTATTATAAAAGCAGGGTGTTAGATTTAGCTCGGTAAAATTTGTGCAAACGGGCGGATATAACAGTGGTACGTATAGGTATCTAAACTGGGGTTTCGCGAACAATGAGCTAATTAATTTGTCGACCGCGGGGTTATACCGATATAATTAATAATTTCCAAATTTATAAAACCACGCACCATTTCCGAATCCAGTTGCGTTAGCAATATCGACAAATGTAATTATCCCTTGCGTTACCTATATATACATACCTACATGTATATGCCAGGTCGGTTTACTCTCTCTCTTTTTTTTTCCCTCTCTTTTCCATTTTTTTCTTTTTTTTTTTGTTTTTTTGTTTTGTTCTCTTTATTTTCACCTTTTTTCTTACTCACCGCGTAATGACGAAAAATACAGACCCATTACACGGAACGTGCATACAAAAATTGTTTATCTGTGTTTCACAGGCAAAACCCGAAAACCGCACGATCTATATCATAACCAGAGTGCGGCAATAACAATTTCGATAACTTGTATATCTTTCGGAATAAACTATCATCAGTGAGGGAAAATTCAGTCTCAAAATCCATCGAATAGGGAAATAGAAAATATCGCAGGATACAATTTCTACTATAATAATAGAACTTCGCTAATAGCTTATACAATCATTTGAGAAAAACTCATTCGAATTATCGTTTTTGTGAATAAAATAATCAATGAAAATTATCTACAGTTAATTAAAAATTCACACTGGATGAATATATATTTATATTTTTGTAATTCATTATGGAACCTTTGAATCTGATCTGACGAACCTTTGTGAATCTAGTATAACGAGTCGTAATCGTAGTAAATTAACGAAAAATTAAAGCTGCAGAAGACGGCTGACAATGAGCTTTTAAGATCTTGTTTCCCTTTTCTCAATTTATCCGGTGGTTGGCGTACCAACCTCCGTCGCACGTACCCTCGGGTCATGTTGCGGCCCCAGAAACCGAGCACGCGTGAGCGATCCGTTTGCCCCCTGGCCAACCGCGAGATTGTTTCTCTCGTACGGTATACATATATAAACCGGGAGCTTGTGAAACAAGAAGATTTTTATTTTCCGCTTATTAGGTTGAGTTTAATCACAAATTGGCTCTTTCGCGGCGGATGCTCACCGGCCGGGTACCACGGTGAGCTGGATTCGCCTTTGGGGGGTGCAAACTGCTGTCTGCTATCTGTTCTCTGCTATCCGCTGCCTGTTCTATACACTCCGTCGATTCTTGATGGAGGTTCTTCGCTGGTGGGTGGGACAAGGTAGAAGAAGCCTCAAGCGATTTACCCGACATTGCTATGTTGCGGTAATTGCAGCTAATTAAGAGGTTTAACTCTCTCTCTCTCACTCTCTCTCTCTCTATCTCTCTCTCTCTTTCTCTCTCTCTCTCTCTTTCTCTCTCTCTCAGTCTGTCCCGCAAGCTTGAACGACGACGACCGTCTTCAAAGCAATTTGCCCGCGAGGCTAGTACTCGTGAGCTTTCTAAGACTTTTAGTACCCACTGTACACGGCATGCAAAATCCCCGGCCGCAATCCGTCGACAGTGACCCTGATGAGGACCGGGAATAAATTTTTCGATGTAACAAAAAAAGGAAATGAAATAAAAAAAAAATAAAAGAAAGAAACAGAATAATCATAAAACATTTGCAGATCGTTTAGGCAGGGGATGTTGGGATTTGCCCCCAGGTTACCAATAGCTCAGAAATTTCCTGTCGCCCTAAAGCCGCGATCATGCGGCGTGGCACTGGCATTCTGGCAGTGTTTCTGGCAGCGTGTCACCGCATCCTCGCGTCCGTCTGTTTGTCTGTACGTCCGCCAACCGTAACCCAAAGCTTCATCCCCCGCTGCCACTCACGCGGTCACAAACAGAATTATTTATAAGCTTGAAGTTGAGCCAAAGTTACGCTGCAACATATCAAGACTGCTTTCAATACTGGTGCAATTCTCAAACGATGAGATATATCCTTGCGGTATTTGGGATCATATTTGAAAGCATTATATATGCGTATATATATATATATATATATATATATATATATATATATATATATATATATATATATATATATATATATATATATATATATATATATATATATATATATATATATATATATATATATATATATATATATATATATATATATATATATACACATGTATGATATACCTACATACATATTTATAGATGTTCACATACATTCCTCCCCTGTCTATATGGCAAACGATTTTTCCTTGGTCTATTTTGACGGTAATTGAGAGCTTGTATAAAGCTTGGAGCATATCGTTCTATAAAATAGTTAATTTTTAGCTTATCCGTGAGTGGTATATGTAGGTATTGCGAAAAACCGTACAGCAATATGTGAAGTTAATTCTGTGTATTAGCTCTGTAAAGGGTTGGTCCCTCACCGCGGGTGTTTTTCCCTGCTGGTTAGAAGCAAAAGCATTACTCTCTCCGTCCCTCATCCCTCGGGGCTTTTTTTTTACTCATTATAAGCCTGTTTCATTATGTTGATTACTGGCTGATACGAGCTTTCATCTCTCTGCTGGAATGAACAAATTGTTACTCTTTTATTTCACCTGTATCTAACTACCTGGATAACTGCGTAAAAATTTATCAAAATCAAACAAATTTGAAACACGATTTTCACGAAATCCTAATTCATTATTACGTATTAAAATTTGCATTAATTTTGATACTGAATTATATTCATTTAAAAAAAATTTTACTTACGCTCATCGTTTCTTTCCAAGCATCAATGTCACCACGCTTGGAACTTTCGCGGTGAAAATTCTTGCCGAAAGAACAACCCTTCAGCATCGCAATCACTCTAGTTCGATAGCGTCCCGATGGGCGCCGCCACCACCCGGGATCAACGGTTGAGATGTGCAGCTTACAGCATCCCTTCTACTTTTTCTTTTTATCTCTCCCTTAGAATCCCTAACTATAAAATAATACCAAAAATTCGATCTATGAGTTCCGGATTTCTTATCAATGTTACTCTCATCGGCAGACATGATCAAGCTGCTGATCTTCGATGACGAATAACCGATAAACAAAAGACATTAACTTTTTTCTGACACCCCTAATCGATGTCGTATGTTGGATATTTCGAAAGACTTTCAAAAATCGATATTGACGGATGGTCTTTTGCTGTTGATCTTCTGTTTTATGATTTCGGTGTTGACCGGCATCGTTTTGTACTGAAAAACATGAACCTGAATGCAAGAGCTTGAGCTTGTGATCAACCCTTCGAGGAGATTGCCTACGAGTGACTGTCGCGTCGTATTCTAGCTCGTGCGATTCCGCGTTTTGTCGGGGACGCCGGCGCCTGTGCGACGTCGCGACGCCGGGCGTCCAGGGCAGGCAGGCAAGCAGGCAAAGGCGTCCCTTCGCGCTTTCCCCGCCAGACGAGTCGCGACTCTCTGCTCGGCCGGACGTGACGTAACACCGTGCGTAGCTTAGGTATAAACGAGCGAGCGAGGGAGCGTGCGGAACTGGCGAAAATAATACGAAACGAGTAATAACGATAAAAAATTTTAAATAAAAAAAAATTAAATTAAATAAAATTAAAAAAAAAAAAAAAAAACTACTAAACGGTAAATTCGCAACTGGTCGCCCTCGCGCTCGCGATTAATCGTCTCTCCGTGTATATTTTTTTTATTGTTTTTGAATCCGCGTAGCATCGCCGTGTTTATTTATTTATTTAGTTTTTGAATAGTGTCGTAATCAAAGCTGAGAAAACTATTTGGAAAAAATAAAGGAAAAAAAAGAAAAAAAAAAAAAACAGAAAAGAATAGAAAAAGTTTCTTCGTAAAGTTCGAGGTCTCCTGCAAAAACCGGTAAAAAAATACACCGCGTACATGTGGTTTGAGGATAAGTTCGGAGGGATTCGAAGTAAGACGATTACTAAAAATAAAAGTACCTCGTTCCCGTTTAAGTCGCAAAGCGTATAAAACCGTCTAGAACCGCGCGAAGCCGTATAAAACGTTATAAAACGTTACGAAACCGTATAAAACCTTATAAAACGTGTATAACGGGGGAGCGCGACCGGCGCAACACCCAACACCCCAAAGGGGGTGTATAAATTTTGTGAATTTCGTGCCCGTGGATTCTTTCGATATAAAAAAAAAAAAAAATTCAAAAATATAAAAAAACAAAAAAATTCAAACCGGCTAGCCTGAACGACGGATGTCACGAGTCAGTAAATGAACAAACCTCATAGAGACGGACCATCAGTTATGATACTAGATTAGCAACGAATAAGAGAGACGAGAGGAAGCTGAGAAGAGCCGGAAAGGAAATACGAAGAATATTAACTGAACGATAAAGCATGTGCAACGCGGGGACCGCAGCAAACGCGAGAAGCGCGATAAACGGGGTCTTTTAAGGCGTCCGAGTCCGGCAATTCGTCTTCGAAGGCCTTAGCACCAGTCGATAATCCAATTAGTTACAATTAGGGATTGGGAGACGGTGATCAACAGGAAGAACCGATGAGTCGTAACAACGCGCGAATTTAATAGTGATCGTCCAGTCCAGGACGAAGAAGAATTAGAGGACCGGACGCGAAGTGATCGTATTTAATCGGCAAGATGCTGACCATGTCGACCTTGATGATGCCCACGACGATGACGACCATGACAAACCCAGGCCCAATACCAACTCATACAGTACCACAAAAAATCGAGCCTCCGAAGCTCACCAGCGCGGTGACCGCAACCCTGACCCACGCCGCAACGGCCGCCAACAAATCAGGTTCTTAATCTAGCTTACGATCAATTTACTAGATCCTTGTATTCACCTCATTCGCGGGATTATCATTTCCCTTTACTTTTATTTCATTTTTTTTTTTTTTTTTTATTTCTTTCTTTATCCTTGCTTTTTTTTTCTTTTCTTTTATTTGCTTTTTCGTTTTCTACCGAATTTTCACGACGAAAGAATGAACGACTCCTGCGAGATGTATAAATCGCCCTTTTTTTTTTCTTCACCACTCTTGTCTCTGTATACATTATGGCTCCCTCGTCTTCCCTTAAATCTCGACTCTACGAAATCCACCTGTCAAACCTGTAACTTTATTTATCATGTGGGTATAGGGTATCATTCGGTTCTTTATCGTACCAAAAATTACATAGGAGATTTTTTAGTTCGCTTGTATAATCTACGGGATCATATTTTAATCAATTTCTTATTTTGATTTTTTATTTTCGGTTATTCTTATGAGCTGTTACAATACCTACTCTATAGCGCTTCCTTACTTACTACGATCTCTTTTCTTACACCCCTACACGGACATTAAACGATTTATCTATCTATTCATCTGTCTATCTGTCTTCTTCCCTAAGGAAGTAGCTGCCATCTAAATTCCACAAACTTCCTACTTTTAAACGGGAGGGGAATGGCACAGGATAAAGCGCGCAAGCCAAACCACTGAAATAGGGGTAAAGAAGAGTACCAGCACAATTCCTAACAATTACCAACCACTGCCTAACCATTGTGCGACGAGCTCGCTGTAAAACTCAGTAAAAAAATTTCAAAACTTGGTTAATTTACATCAAGTTGATGATGATCTGTATAATGTTAATTTTCGTTCTTCTTTTCATTTTCTCTTTGCCGTTTTGATGAGAAATCTTTCGAGTTTTTCGATTTTCTTCTCTCTCTCTCTCTCTGTATTTTTCTCATTATTTGATGTGAGATTGACCGAGGACCGACCTTCGTGACTTTGTCACCGTGGAATGCTCAGAGTCTGTTACACGCAACCTTTCAGAAAATACACGAGGTGGTAACCTAGCCTAACGCAATCTAACTAGATCACTCACGCTACCAAGAGCAAAACACGTTCTCCGCATGCACGCTCTGGGGAGGAGTTCGGTGATCGTTGATCGCTACCAAGTAACTTGATACTCGGCGTGTCGACGCGATTCCTGTAAAAGGGGTGAAGCAAAGGGGTGGACGAGGGGACAAAACTAAGGGGTGAAGAGCTAGCTCCAATATTTAAACTCCGCGACGTACTGGCAGCAAACGAAACCCGAGACTCGATAAAAGTAACCCTCCATATCTAGGCTGTGATCACTATAGAAACTGCCCTCGATTTTTTACCTCGTACAATTTTATTTATTTTTTTTTTTTTTATTTTTTTTCATTTTTTCTTTTAGAGAGAGATGAAAATATAATTCGCCAATTTTCCAATCGACGCTATCGAGGGATATGTACGTATACATTTTCTTTTTTATTTATTTTATTTTATTTTATTTTTTTTTATTTTTTTATTTCTTTTTTTGATTTTTATTTTTAAATCGTTCGTATATTATTGACCCGGAAAAGATATCGCTACGAAGTATAGCTACCGGGAGGAGGCAGTCAGCTGTGGTCACGAAATCCCCGTAGCGCGGAAGAGAAATCTTTCGGTTCGTCGCACGCGCCCGGAAGTAAACGCCGGCGATCTTGCAGCGACAACATCGCCTCGTAAAACGTTGCTTATGCACGCGATGAAAACTGGCAATACTTGGTGAAAGAAAAAAAAAAAAAAAAATTCAAAAAAAAAAAAACCAAAAAAAAAACCAAAAAAGACACGCACACCTTTTTTTTAAGAGACAAGCGAGTCCGGCTACATTTGATATGCATGGCTTGATTCAGGGAGTAAAAACTCAACGGGTCACACAATTACCGCACTTTAGGGGATTCAAATCTTTTTTTTTCTACTTCCGCGTTAGATATCTTAAGATCTTATTGTTTACCTTAGCTGCTTAAATAACGAGCTGAAATTTAGAGATTACAGACAAGGGAAGAAATAAAATTAAATGAGTTGATAATTGACCTTATTTTTTTATCAACGGATTTTATACTCCTATTAATGATATACAAGCTAGAGAGAGAGAGAGAGAGAGAGAGAGAGAGAGAGAGAGGGAGAGAGAGAGAAGGAAAGAGAGAGAGAGAGAGGGAGAGAGTGAGAAATGGGGAAAAAAGAGAAAAATAAAAAAGGTATGCAGGAAAATGAATTTATTTTTCCGTTACACTTGTCGAACTTTTGAATTACTTTACTTTCTGAATATAGAAGGTATATCGAACGTGGAGAAGTACCTAGCAATTGACGTTCAGACTTTCGACTCTGAAAGTGGACGTTCAAAAGTTCTAAAACGCGCCGAGGGGGTTTGTTTACGTCACAAGTTATACTTACGTCATAATAGTCGCGATATCGTTCGAAAACAAGACAAGTCTAAACCCTCGGGAGTCAAAGATCGGTGAATAACTTTACGGTAAATGGGTAGGTAATCGTGGAGATACGAGGGGGGAAAGGGGGTTAAAAATTCAACATTGCAAGGATATGTTACGTTATGTTGTATTATCCGCAGTATAAAGTAAAGCAAGGAAAAAGAACAAGTAAAGAGAGAAAAAAAAGTATGAAAGAACGTACGATGGGTGAGAAGATGGGGGAGGGAGGGGGGAGGTTAAAAAGGAGAATATAAACCGTGAGAAACAGGGAAGAAAAGAGGAGAAAAGAAAATATAAGAAGCGAGCAGAGAGAAATAAAGTGCAAAGCACAAGGCACGAGGCATAGGGCATAAAACACTGGTAGGTAGAAATAAGCCCAGGGGAGTAAGAAATATTAAGGGTGGTATTGCCTTTTGCTCGCTTTTAAGTGGTTTTTCCTACACTACAACCAGAACTGGGTGAGGTGGCATCGAGGGTGGCCGCATCGTTTTAGTCGTCTGCTATGTAGGTATACCGTTTTACCTTGCTCAGAATTGTCGCATCTCGCCTTATATTATACTCCGATCGAAAGTTTCCGAAACTCTAAACCCCTCGTGGGTGTTGCTATCGATTATGAGCGCGTGTCGTCGAGTTTACCTCCCTCGCCACGAGAAATGAAGGGAGCAAAAAAAAACAAAAAACCAAATAAAATAAAAAATAAGATCTTCATAGTTTGAAACGGTATTGAAACTTGTCTCAATTAAACAAACATTTGTCGATCTTATTAAATATACTAAGGACAATTTTCCAACGAGTACAGGGTTATCCTTCGTAAAAAGTAAGAACTGATTCGATCACGGATTAATATACATGACATTGTGTATAATACTCATACGTTTCACAGAACACGAGTACATACGAACACATGTGAAAAAATTGATCAGAACTTTTCCACGCCGCAGTTGATGTCTGCCAATGGTTCGGACCTATTTCTATTCCCACAGTGGCAACGAGCAACTCGTAAAACGGCACTCGAAAATTTGCTGCGCCAAGTTAAAGTTGATCGGGGGTCTTCGGGGGACGGGTAGGTAGAAAAGCCGAGTAAAGGCCTTTGGCTCGGTGGAAGGGGTGCGCAATACTCAGAGTACAGCGGGTGAAATGATATTGTTTTAGCTGAAAACGAGTCCTCGGTGGACGCTTAGAGGCCCCATTTTCCCTCGGACCGCTCGACGCCGTAAAAACTGAATGTGTGAAAATATCAAGCAGTTTTCTCCGGCGCTTAGGCTTGCCAGACGAGTAAGAGAAAGGCGAGATGAAGGAAACGGCAAAAGGGAAAAGGGAAAGGGGAAAGACGAAAAGGGAAAAGGGGACGCGATCGTTCCTCCGTGTCTGTGAATATGCCAGTCTCCGAAGTAAGCTTCCACGCTGATACGTCCCTCGCCTCAAAGATGTCGTATCAAAGGTATCAGCCATACCTATATTCGTGCATACGTTTACATACAATATTGCCAGACCATTTACATGCGATGAAACTATACGGATATACATATGGGAGAGTGGGGTGTTGAACTAGCTTTAAACCCGGACATTCCGATCCTTATTTTCGATAGTATATTGTACACATCTATAGCTATGAAATTTTCCCCGTTAATGGAGGGGCTGGAGTTACTCGTAAGTCTAGATGCTAGTCCCCGAAGACCCGTTCAAGGTTGACCACTATTTCTCTCCCGATTTGGTGCGGTTACCCGAAATATACCGAGAGAGAAGCTCCTGGATCCTTCTATTGTTCCTCTTCCCAGTATACGCGGTGTGGTTCGAAACGGAACGACTCCGAAGGGAGGCAGAATTGAGGCGTAACCCTCTTACCTCTCAGTGCAATAAGACGTTGGTGATGTTGATGTGGTACCTAAAAACAAAACCACTACTGGAGGGGAATCTCCCTGCGAACTCAGCCCTTACTTTTTCATTATCATTGGTTTTTTGTTTTTTCTTTTTGGTTTTATTTATTTCATTTTTTTTTTGTTTTTTCCCAACTCTTTCCTTATCTCCTCGTTAACAGTTAACGTGCCTCTATCCACGGTGCAACACTGCAGTTTGAAATTCTGTGTTAACCACCACCTGAAAACACTTATATTTACGGCCTAGGCTAGCTAGTACACGATACCTACTCTGCACTTCTTACTACTCTGCGAGTTGGACTCGACTCGAGACTCTAGACTCTAGACTCTAGACTTAGTGGAGTTTCAAGTCTCGAATAAAGGCAGGAAGGTTCTGCATATGTTGACGTGGCTTCGACAGACCGTGTAACTATAATACATACATTTAAGTACGGTGGATATATATGTATTCGTTTCTTTGTTTTTTGAAATAATTATTCATTCATTCATCCATTCATTCGTTCGTTCATTAATCATTAACATGAGTAAAAAAACAATAGAAGAAATAGTGGTGATAAAAACTTGTTCATATTGAAATGGAATAACCTTTTTTATTCCTACCTACCCCACATTATAATTAATAAGCATCTGCACATATCATTCCAGAACGTATATGATCATATGATAGAATTTTAACAAACGAGCCAAGGTCCCTTCTCTTTCGAGGCACCATAATCGGGACTTTTCCTCCCTTATAGTCCTTCCGGTGGCTAGTTTGTTGTAAATCGATAGTCTCGACTCGCCGGCTCTAACGCTTTCAGAATGTAGGTAGGTACAGTGTGCTACTAGTACACGAGGATTCCAACGGTCCGGTAAACCGTGCCTGGAATGATTGCATTCAGCTTAAATCAGTCGTGAAGAAAAATATCGAACCGGCTTTAAGGGAGTACCATTTGTCCATTCTGTGCCCTTAATGTAGACAGAAAAAATGGCATTTTTTTCTTGAATTTAATTGTTGAGAAATTTACTGAGCCTACAAATTTACGGTTCATATGTTTATCGGTTTATTTCATTGTGCTAAATTAAAATAAAAAGGTAATCGAAAATATTAAAATGGTTTAACACTGTAGCTACGTGAAAGTTATGGGATAAAAAAATTGTTTTTTTTTTTTATTGTTTTTTATTTTATTCTTTCGAAATATTATTCCGAATTGTATCTTGATGGGAAATTTTTAGTGATTATAAAATCGTTCGGATTTTTAATCTTAAACTTTTGATTTGTCCGTAACTACGATCTTCGCCATTTTTTTTTTTTTTTTTAGATACCGTAGCTTTGATTTCATTTTCAAAAATGTCCAATCCTGGAAGTAAGAATAATGTAAAGACCGTAATCTTGCGCTTCTGATCGTTACTCCGTCATAAATGAATTAGAAAACGGAAAGAAGACCCAAAAAAACAAAAAAAAAAACACGAATAAAAAGTTAATTTTTCCGCTTTCCTGCAGCAAGGGTTGAATATAACTCCCTTAAGGATCCCTTCTGCTCAACATTAGGTTAAAATATATACGTGGGTATACAAGGCTTGACAGTATAGGGGTAATAAATACGGGGATAAACTTTACTCGTTAACATATCGAGGCTGTAGGCCGGGTGCCATCCGCATGTTGTAACAGCGAAGGATACGCGATACGACGATAGACAGAAGCGGGAACAAGGCTAATGCTAAGGCTGAGACTGAGTCTAAAGCTAAGGCTAAGGCTAAGGCTAAGGCTAAAACGCGGGAGTAGTAGAAATAGCGGTTAAGGGCAGCCAGCCCTCGAAGTCGCGAATACGCCATCGGCTGTACCATCCCGTTTCCTCGGGCACCCCGTGTTTGTTCATAAAATGTAACTCGATTTCCTCTCCCTTACGGGAAAAAGGGGGGGTGTTTGAGGGTGAGGAGTAGGCGGCGCCGCCCCAAACAGCGGAAGCATCAAAATATTAGCATATTGATCAGCCTCTGCCAACCTTCCCAGGCTCAACCTCTTAAATTTAGGAACATAAAACCCACTTAGCGTCAACAACCACTCCGCCGTCCTTTTTATACCGAACTTGATACCTAGCCCGCGTATCTCTTGGATAAGGACAACGTACCATCCGCGCGTGCCTACCTAGATCGTGGGGTGGTAGCTACAGAATATATAGGTAGGTATATGGGATTGTACTAAAAAGTGTCGATCGAGATACGGAGATAATAGCTGAGAAGATATATTTATTATGATTTTAGCTAAAGGTTTACCCTGCGCCATGATAGGGGCTGTAGATATTCATTGTAGAAGTGATACTTGTTTTAGGATATTTTTTATTTTTTTCTTATTTTGTTTGACCCTTTTCTTTTTTATTTTTTTTTTTTTTTTTGATAAAAAAGAAGAAGAAGAAGGAGAGAAGCAAGATAAATATGAATAAATAAGTAAACTTACGTTTTTATAGTCTAATAGCTCGGTTGGATTTCCGCACGTCTCGGCCTTCCTTTCTGAATAACAACAACTATCACGGTGACAATGGTATTTAATATAACCGGTGCCTTGACTAATCCCGACTAATAGGGATCTACTTGTCTCGGAAAGGTCGGTTATACCGGAAGATGTTACCGCGTAGTATTAACTTACCAACCCCCTTCCGTTGACTGGTTTCCGGCACAGCAGGCTTTGCGATACGCCAAAGGATGGATCCCACTGTGAAATGCACTCACGAATCCCGTTCGTACAATCTCTAGATGAAACCCTCCATCCCTCTTTAATGGAGAAAATAAAAGAAAGAAAAATCTGCGCGGGGTATCTGCACGTTATTGACTATGCTGAGCGTTTTTTTGGCTTTTAAAATTCGCGGGTAGTGCAGTGTATAAGCGATAAATTTATAGTGTGAATATTAGACATGCTTTAATGAGGCAAAATCCACGAAAGCTCTCTCTCTTATTACTTATTTTAGATTTTAATCTTTTTTGTTCTTCTTTTTTTATCAATTTTCAGTTTCTTATGAAACACAATCTTCGTGTAGTTCAGTTTTCGTTTTCCTTCGCTCCCCCGATTATGGAGGACCGATTAAATTCTTACTTTCATCGACTCGTTACTCACAGGGTGTAGGTTGCCCCTTTGATCCCCCGGAACCGCTGCCAAGTGCCAAAACCAAGACCCACCTGCCAGCCAGCCAGGCGGTCGGTCGCCATTCTCTCGGTCCGTCAGCTACGCGGGTTTTGCACGGCAAAACGGATCAAAGAAACAATATTTACCCTTTGCCGCGGCATACTACCTCCGTTAGAGACCCACGGCACGTGCTCAACTTTCTAAAATCTGCACGTTCGTTTACTAATGAAGCGATTGAGGCTATAAGGGGATGTTTTCTACGAGCTGAAGGTTAATTGTTCAATAAGCTCCTATTCATTTAAGAGGGTATACAATGTTGTATTACTCAAGGAACTCAAACCTTTTTGAGAAAAATTATACCTACCCTTTATGTAATGAAAATATCTATTACGGTTATTTCACGTTTATATTATGTACGTTTCAGAGATATAGAAGATTTGAAATTTACTCCCTATAATTCCTATGAACACACGTTAGGAGCCAATGACCGAGAATATTTTTATTTCTTCTTTATTTTCGATATATATTCCTCAATTCCATAGATCGGACAATATAGCTCAAAATATCAAGACTATTTCATCAGACAAGTCGACAACTTCGTTGATCAACTGATATCAAATCACAATTCAATCCAAACGTCAATATCCTGATAAAATAACCCCAATCACGTAAAATGTACGTCTGAAATAGCCGTCCGATTTCAAGAGCTTTCAGACATCCTGTTTTTCATTTTTTCTTTTTCTGTTTCTATTTGTTTTTTTTTTTTTTCTTATTTCTTATCACTTTGGTGATAAAAAGAAAAAATATCGGCTTTGGTTGAGAAATGAATTATGCCAATTTTAATAAAATTCTTTGTTTTTCCGGTCACTGGGTATCCAAAAATTGGGTATTTAGAAAGATGTCAGTCAGTCCGTCCGAAGAACTCGACGAACGATTTTCGAAAACGACTGAATAAATAAAACTGTCAATTACAGGATTTCACATCTAGACGATGGATAAAAAAAAAAGAAAAAAAAAAAAAATTAGTGCATATCTATCAATTTGAACGTTTCCTTTCACGAGAAATAAATTCGAGATTCAATCTGTTATACTGACAATCTATATTCTTGACATAGTACTTGATAGTATTTTCGGATAATTGGATAGGTTTTTAAGGCGATGAAAAGTGCGGTAAGAATCTCAGTTTTAACGTTTTCTTTTCTTCATTTCACTGCATTTATAGAAATCCATATTTGGCGTCCCGTCAATACCAGAACGATAATTTCCACGGTACGTGGTCGTCCGTCAACGACGATCGCTCGATTTGGCTCCGCCAAGCATCTCTGCTAAATTAGGAAGGACGCGGAAGTCCCGAGGCAAGAGAAGAGAAGAGAAGAGACGAGACGAGACGAGACGAGTTGAGACGAGAAGAGAAGCAAAGGGACGCTAAGGGACGGGAAGGGAAGGGTTGCCCGCAGGGGGTTTGCGGGGTGCGGCATCGATTTCGAAATTTTCATCAATAGCGTTCAGGGTTGAACGCGGGAGCTACTCACGGTGGTAAAAAGCGTTAGTTACAAATCGCACCGAGCTGGTCTGGTAGGACGGGGGCGAGCGAGTTCGTATTAGGGGTAATGGGCATTATCTCCATCGATCCCAGCTCAACTCCACCCGCGGCCCGTCCGCCTCTACCACCCACCACCCGTTTTATACCGCTTTCCAAGCCAACCCGCGGCAAAAACGCGGGAGAACTCGTCCGTTATGGGTTCGAACCGAGGGTGAACGGGGGTGATCACGTATATGCCCGGATGCCCCCGGATTCCCGGATGCCAGCCTCACCTCCGGTTTGGATCGGAGGCGAATCGGAGGGTCATCGTCCGTCGCCACCGATGGTTGCCTCGAGTCTGGGACCAAAGTCGGTATATAATAAGGAAAGCTGAGATCTAGACGTACCGTAGCGATTCAAAATCTGCAATCCAAGCGAATTCTTCCAACCAGCTGTCCGCATAACACATAAATTCATCGTGGAAACAGAGTTATAGTAGAATAATGTCGTAATTAGTGTCGCGTAAAATTCACCGCGAAGAAACAACAGGTCTTCATCCGCTGCATACCATCCAGTATTACTATTTTTCTTCTCTCCGACTACAGCGACGAGACGCGATGCCATCTCTCCTTTTAGCTGATGATTTTTTTATTCCACTAGACGCCTCGTAGCGCCTATTCAAAACGTTATCTTGGGTACCATTTGACTTTGCTTTGGTATTGGTATAGGTACCTACGTCTGTCTATCACCCCGAGTTCTTGGGGTTTGAATTCCTCCGGGACCAGGGACCCGCGGTTGGTATAGAGGTACGAGTGGAATGATTCGAAGGTACGGCCTGCAACCGAACCTGTTGAGTTTGGTACCCTGAATCGATAACCCCCTGAAGAATAGGGTAAAATTATTTAAGGATCGGAAGAATTGAAATGAGGAATAAAATTATTAAAATCTCATATCATGAACCTTGTTTTCAAAAATATGAACATACGGAGGTGTAACAAATAACAAAAAAAAAATTTCCTCAACTTTTATTCAATTTTATCAATTTTTGACACAGAATCATGAATTTTAAACGGAATTCTTGACTGAATTTTAATTATTTAAAACAACGATGGGTATAAGATACTTCAAATGGTTTATTGATATTCACGAAGCTTGACACCGTGAATATCATTTTTTTTTTGTTTTCTTTTTTTTACAGTGTACTGGATTACTTGAATTTTATCATTTTTAAATCAATTATTTGGTACTTTTTTTTGTATTTTTTGTTTGTTATTTAATCTAGATTCTTAATTTGGATTCCTTGCACACTAAATGAATAAAAGTTGAACAAATTTCTGGTCAAAGAACATGCGTGCAGAATATGAAGAAAAATAAAACGAAAGAGAATATATTGAATTAAAAAAATGTCATAAAATTTTTAAAATTGAGAAGATTGAAAAATTTATAATAATTTAGATGAGGATTTTGATACGTAATAATAAATTCTTTAAAATAAAAAAAAAATATAACTACATTATGGAACTAAGCAGATAGTTAATTACAAACGATTACACAAACGACGATAATTATAATCGATGAAAAATAATATGAACTTAGTTTGTCTGATCCAAGATAATGTTCAAAAAAAAAAATAAAAATAAAATATAAAGTAAAGAAAGAAGATAAAAAAAAAAAAATGAAAAAATAATTATACGTAAACGAAATGAGTAATAAGGCATTACTTGAAATTCCAGTCACCGAAGCGATATGCTGAAATGAAGAAATCGCTCATGTTATACTTGGACGTCGCGGTCGCGTCGCGTCGCGCGCGGGCAGTCGCGTTCTCCTGTTATTATGTATCACTAGACTGTGTATACTGTAACATATATAACCGTATGTTTATGGAAGGTAACACACTCAGTAAAGACTGTGTGTGTGTATATAGCTAGATTGTTTGTGTGCGTGAGCGATATGATACGCGCATCGTCCGCAGTTATTTAATAGTGTGCGTCTTCGCGGCCGCCTCGACAGCTGGACTTGAACGCCGCGTACTCCAGGAGTCGTTTTGAGTCCGAGTCCCGTGGCGTCGTGACACGACGCGTTACCACGAATATTTATAAAGTTATTAAAACGCGTTGACCACGTGATTCTTATCGGTTTTTATTTTTCTCGGTATATAACGCGTGGACATATTTCATGTTGTAACTATAACTCCGTATTCCGTTGCCGCGATGAATTTTAGCTTAAAATTATAATTAACGATAAGTAACGCGACGTATAAGCCGCTGAGTTTGGTGCCCCCCGCCGCGGGTGGCTGCAGCGAACTATGGTCACTCGGTTTTCTCCATTTCTCATTTTATCTGACCAAGCCACGACGCAATCGCATATTGCAAACAAGAGGCACCCGTTGACTCGTGACGCTTCCGCTCTGGGCTTCCGGTACGCCGACCGCACCGTTTCCTGCCCTGCCCTGCCTACTGCTTGCTCAACAGCTACCATATTCACGTTTCTCTCAATCCTGTAGCGTTCAGAATCGTCTGCGTAACGCGTCGTGTAGTGCGAGGGAAATTTGAGCCACGCGGAAACTAGAAATTCGATTATTTTTATATTTATTTATTTATTTTTTTTCTTTTTTCCGTTCTTATTCGCGAGATCAGTGATATAGAAATAAATTCCTATTTCACTTCTACGTAACATATGTATAGTAAAAATTGACGAAGTGAAGTGATCTGAAGTGAATTTTAAGTGAAAAAAATTATTAAAAAAAAAAA
The DNA here is from genome assembly GCA_963924015.1 of Macrophya annulata. NCBI lineage: Eukaryota > Metazoa > Arthropoda > Insecta > Hymenoptera > Tenthredinidae > Macrophya > Macrophya annulata. The sequence goes on from OZ001261.1 coordinate 18,513,286, forward strand.
AGGAAATAAATATATTAAAAAAAAAAAAAAAAAAATTCTTACAGAGCGAATTTTCAGCTAAAAATCGGCACACTGAAGAGATAAGAAGATCCGTACGATTCACACTGATATAGGACAAGTGATTGTAATGATCTGCTAAGATGGCGGGAGTACCAGGAAAGAACAAACTCAAAATTGGAAATGCTGGACGTTACTACGGGGCGTATCTTCTCTACGACGTGGCGAATTCCTGTCTAACGAGTCTCCGCGGTAAAGTACCGGCCCAGCAGACAACAACACCAGCTGGATTAAATGCGGGAAATTTATCTATTGGTCCAGCGTCACCTATCCACGTTCAAAATCCCCGTGAGTGAAGTGTTTTAGGTTTTGAAATCGAGTTAAACGAGTTAGTTGACGTCGTTTCTGTTTATCGTTGGCGTTGTTATCGCTGGTCGTTTCCGTGAGCGATAATAAAAGGAGTAAAAAAAAAACCCAGTACAAAAAAAAAAAAAAAAAAAAGTAGGGATATCGCTTGGTACCGTATACGCACTGAGAAACCTTCGACCTGCGTACATATGGGTTGAAAATCGTTATTTGTGGCTTGCGTGGAGTGAAATTAGGAAATTGGTTCGCTATTTTGAGAGGAAAAGCGGGGAAACGGTCGGGGAGAATAAGGAAAGGTGGGGATTGAGGATGAGGATGAGGATGAGGACGAGGATGAGGATGAGGATGAGGATGAGCATGAGGATGAGGATGGTTGGTCCCCGTGATTCTGGAGGATTAAATGGCAAAATATCACTCGGAGCGGAGGAGTTGGAGCCTGCAAGCTCCGGAATTTGAGAGAGAACGATGGGGCGAACGTGACCGAAATATTCTTATATACTAGGCGCCGTACCTATAACGTACCCACGTCGTAGTGCTAGTCTCGGTTCGGTAGTTGGTAACGCCCGCGACTCCAAAAAATGCCAACTAAATAAAATTCCTCAAAGTTCCTCGGAAATCTTCCCTCTTCTCTGTAACCCAAGTTACACCGCAATCGTCGTCGTTGACGTCGTAGTCGTCGTCGTTGTCATTGTACCGACCTCACTTCACAGTCCTCAACACTGTCCGCGTTTCATTAGAACCTCACGGGCTGTGGTTTTTTCACCCGCCTCGTGGCTTTCAGTAAAATCTCATTTCCGCGTGGCTCTGTTTAACGTATTTCCATCCTTAACGAGCCTCGTAAAGAATAACATAATACGCGAAATTAACAATTAAGAGCCAAGCCCAGAACCCAGAGCAGAGCAGAACGGCGCGGGCGGGTTGGTTTGCAGGCGAATAACCGGGCCGAGTGTAAGCGAGGGTAATTAACTCCCAGGCAGTACCCGGGTTCAGCTCTTATTCCTCAAAGCCAAACCGTGAAGAAAACTTGTAAACTCTAACCGAAGAATTAAGAATTAAGAAATACCTTCTTTTGGGTTATTAGCAGATTCTGCCAAACGGCAATTTCTTCATTTTTTTTTTTTTTTTTTTTTTTTTTCCATTTCTAAAATCAATCCGATATATTTACGGCCAAATCTTAAGCATCGATAATTCTTTAACTATATACCATTTCCAATAGGCGTATATATTATGTACACATCTGTATACGCGATTCCCCCGCCGGCGACAACTGCTAAGGCAAACTAAGCTGACGAATTTAACGAGCCATTGTTTCTCTAATCAAACCAATACACTTTACGAGCGGTCATGCTCGCCGATCTGATACTTGTGTTTTAATTAAGATAAAGGCAATAATTCGATCGAGAGTTACCTATCACCCGTCTTTCGAGTCTCAAGTAGACTTGAAAGATCGAGTATTGATTTTTGTCTATAATGTAAAGAAATTGGTTGAAATTTGAAATGGATAAAGAGCATCAAACCGCGGGAAAATTGGACCGTAGATTTTTGGTACGAGGTTAAAATTTGGTAAATTTTTATTTTTTTTATTTTTATGCTCATCTTGCTCTGCCTCCGCAAGTCTACTGACAGAACAGACCGTACAGACGATGTTAAATCCGGGTGAAAGACGAGGAAAGAGCATACGTTAGGGGTTCGTGGTGAATTCTTATAAATCAAAAGCCCGGTACCGCAGAAACGGCGTGCCGACCAGCGAGCGCCGCGACGCCGTCTACCTATATTACACGTGGCGTAACGCGGTCCGTTCACTAGGGTGCGAGAAACGAGATGAAAAAAACAAAAAAAAAAATTGCGATGAAATAAAAAAGGAAGAAAAAGCTATGATTTACACTCGCTGTGCCTCAGACTTGTCTGTCTGTCTAACTGCGGGCTGAGGGTCGAAGGATAAAGTTTGAAAATAGGTTTAACTCGCGCAGCGCGAGTCATGGGTGCAAAAATAATGGTTGATAACAATTCGCGGTATTTCCAAACTGCATTTTTTTTAGCTAAGGAACTGAACATTCATAGATTATCTAGACGATGGTATTATTTTACGGGAAAAGCCTGTAGAGCAAAGAATACAAGGAAGAAGCCAAAATGCCCCCGTATACAACCGTGTTATTTATGAAAGCTTAAAACAACAAGTTTCAGTCGCGTGAGCGAGAGCCTTGCCGCGGTTCCTCGCGGTTCCCCCCCCCCCCCCCCCTTCTGTTTGAGCCGAGTTAATAAATCACGATTAGTTTATAAATAGTTGGTAACAAAGTAACTCGGGACCATGAAGGCAAGTTACCTGCATAAGTTTACTCGGGGTTTAATTATTTTTTTTAACCTTTAAAGGTTGGTATAACCGACTATGCGGGCTATCGTAGTATAGGGATGCTCGTTGACCTGTCCTCGGAAAAATAATTAATAAAAATAGATTGTAAATGTGAGACTGACGCTTCGACGATGCCATTAATCCTCCGAGCTGCCAGCACATCGACCAAGAATATATTGATAAACACATAAACTAAATATATTCGGAACGTATGTACATACATACATACATACATACATACATACATCTCTCGGAATCAATATTCCACGAATGTATTTTACCCTAATCGGATATATTATTTCCTTGATAAAATTTATGCTCTCATAATTATTAATACGCAGCTATAAACCATATATTTCATTTATTATAAGGACAAAACTTTTTTTTTTTTTTTTTTGTAGACTCTTACAGTTTTTCATTCCTTATTTTAAAGGGATGAAATACCATAAATTACGGGAATTCATGGAGGACAAAATTTTGCCTAAAACTTGGTCAGTTTGCGACACCTGAAAGCATTTATCTGGCCTAACGACGCAACTCCGTTGCCGCAACGTCGCGGTCAGAAATCCACAGAACATGAAACCTGGTATGGAGACTCTCGTCTTTCGAACCATCTGCTATTACTGTTTGCTTACATTCTCACGTTGATAAGGTAGCGTGGATTTAGTCAATCTATTATACGCTGAAACTATTCGTCAAATTATATTCATTCCGCTAAATCACCAAAAAATCTGCTTTAAATCATTATTATACGACTAAATTAATAACCATTATCCCAATCTGCGTACTTATTATATATATATGCGCATTGCCGAGATTTATGGGAAACGTGTCCGGCTTATGCTTTTCACTAGTGTAGGTACCCGATTGATAATCAGAAAAAAGAAGCCGTTTGTCAAAATGACATTCTTAATCTCACCTTAAACGTTCTTTAAATTTCTCTGTTTTAAAAAATCATCCCGAAAATTTTTTACTTTCATTGATTTCAAAAACATTGATCCATAGAATTATCTCTGACCATTTTCAGATCAATCGATGCGGTTCTTCCTGACTTAGAGTTAATTGGATTTTGGATTTGATCGGTCCAGTAGTTTTCGCGATATTCAAGTAACAAAAGTTTTACGAAAAAGAAATCAATTGATGATATCTCGAGAGCTGATCAACGAATTTTGGTGATTCTTGTCTCAATCGATAGGATTTCCTTCAACTTAAATCTGGATGAGTTCCCGAATGAATTGATAGAATAGTTTTTGTGTTTCCGTTGGTAATACACTTCGTTTCCGTTTCGTTAAACTTTGAAATCATAGAATATTATTCTTTGAGGCTTGACAAAATCCGAACGGAAGTTCTAGGGTTGAATCATCGAGGTTAGCCGATTGACCTCCTTGTTTTTATGGGATTTTGTCCCCAAAGCTGTGTACAGATCTCACCGGAAATAAATGACATGTGGATGTATACGACTGAGAGAGTAACGTAAATAAGTAAACGGTATTGGTTGACCACAGATCGAAAACGTTGCAATGCAGCCAATACAGAAACTGTTCATGGTGTGTAAATCTGACCTGACTCCAAGCCAGGTTTACTTGACCTATCCCAAACCCGGTCGATCTCAATTCCTGGTAATCGTCGTCGAGTTCTCCGATTCGCTTCGAGTCCGTCGCCAGTTCGTCGGCGTCGTCCCAAGGCACGATTCTCCATTTCATCTTACCCCGCTACTACCCTCATCCATATTTGGCGTCTGTATCCACTGCCACAATTATCGTTGTAGCATAAAATCAAGCTAAAACATTTATAATAAACGCCCGAAATAAGTTCCATCAAAACTACGGTAAAAGTAATTAAAGGTACCTATTCGTGTCCTTTGGTAATTAACTTCCGTACGTTTCATCGCACGCTATGCTTTTAAAACTAATCGGTATACTATATGTATGATTATGGTATATAAATACACTAAACATCTCAAACTTTACGAACAAGTGTCACATTGTTATTTAAAAGTAAATAATACACGAGATTTTAACCCATGTTCACCTCATATTATTATCATGTCTCATTTATTCGAATTTTCAATAAACTTTATTCGCAGTAACATCACCGGACACCGATTATCAAACAAATATATTCAAACTTCAATCTATTCAGTGACAAAATTTTAAATGAATCAACCGACATTGGTAAAATTGGTATACAGATTTGGAAAGGAAAGGAAAGGAAAGGAAAGGAAACACTGTGGTAATAATATAAGAAGTGTTAATATATTTGATTTGTTTTCTCGGTCATATTCGGTTTCTTTGCCAAAATATATTACGATTTAAAAATAATCAAATATCTCGATGATCGTTGGACTGATTTCAGCGAAATTGCACTTTACAATAACCAACGTATATTTCATTGGAAAAATTTCACCGATTGATAAAATATGTCAATTTTCTTGGTACGCGATTCTCAACAATTTGAAAATAATAGTTGGAACTAAAATTTCATGCACATATTCGCAATTCTTACTGCACCAGATTTTCCCCACTAGATATCTTGGCGATTCTTCATGGTTCACCGCCTCCTTACTTTGCCAGAAATTCTGAGACCGAATGATTCCATATCATATCGAGAAACCACGATTATGAGAATGGCGGAATCCTGCTGGAAATCTGCCGACTAACTACATCGGGTGATAGTTAGAGGTCACGACGACAGAGAAGCTTGAAGTGTGCCCTACGTAGATAGGAAATTCGAATAAGGCTAACCCCGGGGTAAGCCGAAGGTAGCTGGCTAGATCCATAAGTCGGTAAAACGGGAGCAAAACGGATAGATTGAAGAAAGTCAGGTGAGGGGGTAATAGATAGGGCGGCGTGTAGGCATCCTCTGGAATACGGAATGAGTGCTAGTAGGTAGGTAGGAAGGTAGTAGGAAGGTTCCCCTTGAATCGTTCGACCCCGTTTAAAAGTATGGCGCCAAAGCCCAGCCATAGCGTGGACTACCGAGGGCGAAAAGGCCCCGTTGACTGCGCCTGCGGAATGCGCTCTACCGTTCGCGGTCCATGACTAATTCGTCAATTAGGCTAAACCCTGGCCCCTCTGGTCCTATGGCTATGGCTATGGGTTTGGGGGTATGGGTATGAGTATGGGTTTGGGTATGGGTATGGCTCCAACTCTGCAGCGTTGGTCGGAAACTGAAAATCCCACTTTGGGGACAATAATTTATCAGAGTCGGGTCCTCGGACAATTTTTCCTAATACCACTGCCCGTAATACCACTCCACGGGTATTAGTCAAGTCGGCACGCGTAAATTATAATCCTCCCCTCTGGGCTCGTTTTATTTACCCCAAAATCTTGGCCGCAGTTATATACGCGCCCGCCTGCTTCCCTTCCATTTCAGATCGAACTCCTGCTGCGTCGTTGGCTCGACGTAGTAAAAGACGCAGAATTTTTACGACCGATCAAATTTGACCAAGGTTCGCTCCCGCGTTCAGCTCTTTTCCCATAAACCTTTGGATTCTTCGGCCGCTGACCGCCACTCTAATTTCGAATATCGTTCTTATCCACCGAAACTTTTTTCTCGATGAGAGTCTACAGAGATAGACATACCCCGTTCGACCGACTGTTTGATTGACTGGAAACTGACGTTTACTCGGTGTCGATTATCTGCAGTGATCTTCTCCCTCTGAAAGAAAATTCGACGTACTGCGGGTTCGAAGTTGATCCTTGAGGCGCCCCGTCGGCGAAGGAAGGACAGTTTCATAAATTCTAGTTGAGATAATTTGACTTACAACGTTTTAGCCCCTTTATTGCGGGAACGAAAATCCCGCACATATTTGCCGCAGATTTTTTTCAACGTATAACTCGAGCCCGCCTCGTTTCTTCTGGTTTATTCTAAACGCCTCGACGACTCCCTCTCTTTCTCTATCTCTCCCAGTTTTCTCCCTTACTAAAGTCGCCCCACGAGTAGCGACTTCCAGACAATCTTACCCACGGTATTCCAGCCCCCTAAGGCGAGATTAAGCCAAGTTTCCGCAAACGATTCTGCCCCCGATTGCAGCGTCTAACCGCTCTTCATATGTGAGAACGTTGTAGAGGAGAAACGACCGCAAGAGTTAACGTCTTCTGGACCCATAACAGAACCGTAACATTTCCCTGAACGCGTTTCCACCTTAAAAAGTGCAGGGTGTAGGTAATGAAATTCAAATATTTTCCAGTTATAGCCAACTGCACTGGTGGTAGTGGACTGCGAATACCTATACCGGGGTTCGTTTGGTCCGTGGCAAACCTCAACTTCTGTATAGTCGAACGTCGTTCCAGAGTCTGCATATGAGGGTAATACACCCCCACACATGCACGTACGGCGTAACACACCGCCGCAGTACATTCGGGACCGGTACGCCGCGCATAGTAAATGGATTGACCAATATTTGCGGGCTTTTGGCAAACAATCAAACAAACAGGAACTGTTTCCCATGTTCGAACGCTAAATGTTAGTTAGCGCAGCTCAGGTGTGTGTCATTCCCATTAGTAGTTGCGGTGATTGTCCAGCCTCTATAACTGCGGTGGGAACGTGCCCCCTCGCAACGTGACGTTATACCCTTAAAAATTCTTCCGAAACCCCCATCCCCCACCCAAAAATAAAAAAAAAACAAAAAAGAACTATTTAGGTCGAAAAAAGTCCTCAAATTGATACTGAAGGAAGTAAAATAAGTTGAATCGCATGTGATTACGGTAGATTTCTATTAACATTCTTCGCTGGGGAAAGATTAAACGATAAAACATACGGCAACAGTCGACATAGTAAGTTATGGTAAAAGAGGGAGATTGGAATTATTTTAGGGGTAGTAACAACAAACGAAGTACCGTGTATTTAAAGCATTAATAATAGTTACGTAGGTACATAACTCAACCATGCTGTGACCCACATCGCGCTAATATTCAGATAATTAATATTAGAGTCAGGGAGAGGTATGGAGAGGTGGAAGTTAGTTCGTCGCGTATTTTGGAGGCGATTTTGATTTGGCTACGATTCAGTTATACGCCCGCAGGTAGATGGTCAACGCGACTACGGGGGCTGTGAAACCCTGAAAACGGGTTAAACTCGAGGGTGCAGGCAGGCAGGCATGGCATTTAAATTCCACGCGTGTATTCCACCGGAAAGAGTAGAATCGCAGAGAGAGAGAGAGAGAGAGAGAGAGAGAGAGAGAGAGAGAGAGAGAGAGAGAAAGAGCGAGGGAGGACTTCGAACAGTGGAGAATCGGTCAGCTGTCGCTTAAATATACTTTCCTCCCCTGTACCACCCTTATCCCTCTGGTGGGTCCATCCTACCAGGACGAAAAGCCGGAACGTGAAAAGCCCTTTTGCGTATAATTCCTGAATAAAAAGCCCGTCCTCGCGTAAAGAACATTCATATTCATCTACCGGGGACTTCGTTCGCGGTATGAATCGCGCAGCAAACGGGATGTATGGGTGGATGCAGTCAACAACATTAACTTGTACGCATATACGAGGTCTAAATTTGAGGTTTCAAATTATTTACTCCATGCGACTGGGTTTGTTTTGTTTCGAATGTTGACAAACCCCGTACTTGTAGCTTTTCGTTGCCCTCATTATTATTCGGCCCTTCCACTACGCAGATAAATCTCATCCCCTACGTTTACATTCTATACACATATCGTGTGCGGATAGACTTATGTAGGAGTCGTGCACACGCTGTAGTATGTGCTGATCTAATCAACGGTCTAACATACTCATTAGCTGAGCGGGAATTGCGGAACGGAATGACCTTCATGTACGGTATACTACACACTGTCGTGTACTAAAAAGAAAGCCTACAACGACTGGCGGAAAATTATACCATCGGATTCAGCCCTCGAAATTTAGTCAGAGGGTGTATTAGAGGGTCCAGACTGACCATGGCGACCGCGGATTCGATGAAAATGTTCGAACTATGCCAAAATTGAGAATCACTGAGTGAGTGGTCGAATGTTCCCCAACGAAAAAGCCTCGTCCCTGTAGACGGAGGAAACGGCGGCCATTTCCTGGTGACGCCGAGACGCCCGCGTGGACTCTATGGCCAAATCCTTAAAATATATCTGACCGTAAAGGGCGCGTAAAAAGGAACCGCAAGATCCCCAGCTCTCAACTCGAGAGAGGTCGGCGATGATGAGCAACGGCGAGACTTTGACCAATAGGTATATGTTCGGTATACAGTTGGTATGGACTTTGTTATAGGGTGAGAAATTTTCTGACAAAATAGAATAACGTACATGATGGTAGAAGTGAACTCTACGGCTCCGTATATCCCTTCGGTGGTATCAGTCGGGTATAATCTGAAGGGGGAAAGACAAGCCTTGACAACTCGCGTGGCGACAAAAATTCACTTTGTTCATTTTGCTCAGCTTGGTCACATTATGCTAGCTTCAGTCCGTGCAGCCTACAGTTCGTTGCCCTATTCCTTAGTTTTTTTTTTTTTTTTCTTTCTCCTCGCCCTTCGATCCGACACGTAGGTAGGTACGTACATATGACGCCGGCTGTGGCAAAGAGAGAAGAGCGGGTAGGAGAGAAAGAGAAACTAGCGCGAGTTCAGCGATTCTTGACTCGTCGGTTTTTTGCCAATTTTTTACATCCAACATCCCCTTTGCTACTCAACCACCCTCGGACTCTTCCACCCGCCAATATTTGCGCGCATCTTTCGGCTTATCTTCGGACTGGAATGGCTAAAGCCAAGTTTGGTCTCTGATTTGTGCAAACTCAACTACCGCAACGCATACCCATCCCACTAAGTTGGAACGGCTTACATATTCATCGACCCAGAGGTTAATTACGATATTGGTCCCAAGACGTCGGCCGCCTTCATTCCACGCCTCAAAGTTGAGCCGAAGTTGCGGGACGAGACTCGATCACGATCGATACTTTCGAGGCAGAGCTGAGAGCCCCCTTTTTCGTCCTATCCTACACACCTATACGTACACGTTTCCAGATTATAGATGTGTGTAGCTCTATGTTGCTATATACTACCTATAATGTAGCTGTCGATGCCCACCACGTCTATCACCGACACGATCGAACGCAGGGAAGGCGGGAACCGAATTCGCAAACGGATATCCGTCGTGGGCAGCACCCGCTTCCCCAGTGGCCCGTGCCTTTTCCCATCCAGCTTCTATATCTACGTGCAAAAGGTGAAAGCCGTGGAGAACTTATGGTGCGTCTCTTTCCGCCTTTTGCTCACCCCCGAAGCAGAAAAAATAAAATAAAATAAAATAAAAAACTGACATTGCGAAATTCCTCTATCTCTCTCTCTCTATTTTGACCTAGAATGATATTCCTCATTTTTTTTTTTTTTTTTGTTTTGCGTTCTTCATATTCTGCAAAATCATTACGCAACTCATGTACGCCTTGCATATAGATTCTGGTAAAATCTAACTGACTGTCTCGTTCGCAGACACAAAGCTCTGCTGTACGTAGATTACACGAAGGGATAGGTATGTATATATATATATATATATATATATATATATATATATATATATATATATATATATATATATATATATATATATATATATATATATATATATATATCTGTACATGTGTATTTTCTACATGTAAAAAGCACATATATACATGTATAGGTGAGTATAGACGAACGACGAGGCAGTTGCGGGCACGTGACCAGCATCCCCTATCGTCTCTCAGTACTCGTCAATTCTTTCTCCTTCGTATTCCCCGCTCATCCTCACCCTCTATTCCTCGTCTGCAGGGCAACCTCGTTTTTCTATCCACATTGTGGGGGGAGGGGGAGGGGGACGCCGTTTGTTCCCGATTGAAAAGTTTAACGGGTACATAGAGAGCCGGTACAGTACAGTATAGTATAGTATAGTATAGTAGAGGCTCAGTACAGCACAGTACAGCGCGTAACCGCGCGTGGCGAATATAGCGGGTAGAGGGTAGTGCAGCATGCAGGCGTCGATGGCGGTGGTCAGCGTTCTAGCGAGCGTTAACTCAACGTTATTACGTTACACCGCGGCCCATGCGACGCAAAGCTTTCATTTTCCGTACCAATGCACCGCGCTCGATTATTTCCCTCGATTAATCTATAATTCGATAAATACCGCTACCCCGTACTGCCTATTTATTTGTACGCTAAACGACCCGGAATTCACCTGGAATAGAAAATATCCATCTAACCGTACCGCTGCAGCTATACCTTTGTCATCTATCCACCCAACCCAACACCAACCCCAACTCCAACTTCAATCCCAACCCTCCTTCACTCCGATACTCCCTGTGTACGCAATATTAAGCTTTGCGAATCCAGGTCTGACGTCGCCAATATCTACCTCTTCGTAAAATCGCGAATAACGACACTCCTAGAATGGCAACTGCAGTCAAACCTAGTAATAATAAACTAGTGTTAGTTCGAGAATCGTAAAACAATATTCATTAATATTAACTTTATTTTTTATTTATTTATTTTTTATTTTTCTTTTTTCTCGTCTTTATATTTTCTTTGTGCTCAGAGCGTGCGTGGGACATTAATAAAAAGCCTTTTTCCTTTTCCCTTTCCTTTTCCTTTTCCTCTTTCCATTTCGCTTTCTTTATACCCTCCTCCTCTTCTTCCTCCCTTTCCTTCTCTCTCTTTCTCTCTCTCTCTCTCTCTCTCTCCCTACCTCTCTCACGCTGAGGGATTGCGGGTGGTGGTGAAAAGATCTTGCCAACATTACATATAGGGGTACAGAAAGGTGTGTGTGTGTGTGCAGAGATCTGTACTCTAGGTATATAAGTATATGGATATATACTGCATACCTGAATTTAGTATATAGGTATACGTGTATGCATGTGTAAGTACATCTACCTACTACTGGTCGTAAATAACGGATGCCAGCAAACATTGCCGAACCCAAAGCAGCCATCACACGCGTGACTCGTGACCGAGGGGTGGATTTGGATGCCAATAGGGATGGGATTGGGATGGAGGTTAAGGCGGAGGTAGAGTTAGAGGTAGAGGTGAAGCCGAAAGTCGGGCGCTGAATGAAACTTCGAGTAAATAATGCAACCCCTCAATGTCGACACCTAGCTCTTTCACTTTCGGAGGTCGGTGGCTCTGATGCGTAAAGGTATACCTACAGGATTTACTTAAGTAGATATATCTGTGTAGGGATAGGTATATATGTCTGTAGCCGTTTACAAAACGGGCCAAAATAAGCGAACCAATTTCCATGATTACTCGGTCAACTTGGACTGAATCCCTCCCCGATCTCAATTAGTTCGCGGTTAATATCATTCAAATTCATTTTGTTTTTCCTTTGTTTAATATCGTTTTGTTTCTGAAATTGGTTCGATATGTTTAATTATCGAATTTCCCACTCCCTCGAATGGTCGGTTTTGTGGAACCATTAACGCGCGACAAAAAGACCGGATTTACTGTAAAACAGCATGAATCTGAACCCACCTCGATATATCAACAATTTAACAAAAAAAAAAAAAAAAAACGAGAACCTTCTTTTTACAATGTGTATGTATGTATGTAACCTCAGCGGTACGATGGATAATTATTTTCTGGGTTGCAATATTGTTTCTTTTTTTTTGAATGTAAAAATCATGAACAAAAATTTTAAAGTGAATAGAGCGTAACTCTTCATATACCTATAATCTATACAATAAAATAGGAAATTTGAATGGCTCTCAAGATCTACTAATGGCAATTCGTTTCCACCGGACCCATTGCAGTATCGTGTACCTGCAGTGGTACTAGCTTTAGGCTATTTACAAACGTCCGGCAACCCCAGCTCACGGTTCTTTACATTTTCAAGCTTGAAAAGCTATTTATTGTTCTATCCCTACCGAGGGGTAGGTCCTCGGGGAATTTTGCAGGCAAGCCAAAACGCGGTCTGATCGACCGGTTCGATCGGTAGCTGGGTCGGAAGGTAGAATGTAGTTGCAACGCGGGGTCTCGCTTTGCCTTTTGCACTTTCCGTAATCAATGGCCCCGTTGATAACGGGGTGGGTTTGCATACATTTTCCGTACGCGGAGAGATACCACCACGAGCCGCATGTAAAATGCGCGTCGGACTGGTTTCTGGACGAAGAAAGAAGGAAGGTCGGATATACACGCAGCGGGAAAAGAGGTAGCTCGCCGACTCGTGGTTGGCAGAACCCCGCAGCTCTCCGTACAACCCCGCATCGTCGCTATTCTGTATAAAACATTCAAAGGGTTGTTTTTATTTCGGCGCGATTCAATGCATTCTATAGTGAACCGATCCCACCAACCCCCCCGACCCACTTCCTCCTCCGCCTCCACCTCCTGCCTGCATTTCAAATTGATGGATTTACCCGGAAAAACGTCCGGGCCACCGCGCGCCTCTAGCACCGCCGCGTCAATTTAAATAGTTTTGTATAATTTTAAAGTTCGTCCCTTAGCCGTCCCGGCCTCCACGCGGTACGTGTTCCAACCCCACGTGTGTTGTAGGTATACCTGTCTACGTGTAAGTACATATAGTGGGATTTCGGCCGCCCATTTCTATACCGCCCGCCCTTTCAAAACTTTTCTTCCCTAATAGTTTTCAACGTCTCCGTGAACTAACCCCCTACCCCTATGGAACTGTCTCCTCAATCTTGTCTTACCCGACGTTGCGAAACGATAAAGCACCGACATCGATCGTCCTCCGTTTTACCCTCCTTCCCTAGGTTCTTATTCGTCTTCGGCGAGTTCCTCGGGACCAGCGTTCGACGGTCCCCTTGAATTAAATACAAAGCCAGGACCTTTTGTACTCCGTAATTCACGGCGGTTGGTTGATCGGGTGGCTGGTTGGCTCGCTGGCTGGATGGGTGGCTGACTGGCTGGCTGGCTGGCTGGCTGGATGTTACCGCGTAAATCTACCCTACCAAACTTGCTTCGTGTCTAACGATTTTAATTACTTGATCGTTAGTGAGTTTGCGCCTATTACCGGACAATGGACTTCCTGACCCGGAGTCCGTCGCGTCAACGAGCCGTCAAGGAACTACCGAGCCGGAGGTGTCCCGCGAATTATCGAGAGTCACGAACGAGTCGAGATTCGACCCCCCCATTGTGACCAAATGAAGAAACGACGAGTGAGACCATTGCGTTAAAGAAAAAAAAAAATACAAAATAAAGAAACAAAAAAAATGAAGAAATTTCCTAGGCCCGCACAACTTTTCGATTTATGACAGTCGAGGATTCAGCCAAAACTCTGAGGGTGGTTATAGTTTTCGGATATGGGTAATAATCATTCGTTTCAGTAGCAACCTGGTAGAGCGTTTGGCCTGGTTCCTCGAATTCCGCGTGATGCCGCGCCTTCTTCGGACCCGACGACGGTGTCTAGGTTCCTAAATCATCAGATAATTACTTTGGTAATTAATTACAACTCTGTTGGTCCGTGGACCCCGGTGCCGAGCAAACTCACGAGTAAACGAGCTCCTCGCTCTCTCCCCTCGGCTACCCGGATCCCCGTAGAGTTTGCCATCTCTACTCCGCCACCCCGCGGAGACTAGGTTATTTTTCGTATTATAAATCACTTACCGATTTTTTGTCCAAGACCTTTCATAGTCCCGAGAAAACCAGAGCGGTTTTACCTCAGGCCGAGTTTTAAAACTTTAAGACTTAAAACTCGGCTAAACGTTGGGGACCGTGATCCCGGCCAAGTCCTAACCGAGATGGTTTCACTCTGATCTAGAAATGATCGTCGAGAATAACCGCCAGGTCGCGACACGGAAGACGGAATACGGGACTGAGGGAAGACGGAAGACAGGTGGCAGGTGGTAGTCGACAGCCAACGAGACTCGTTGGTACCTTCGTACGTGTCGCGTATGCAAAGTTTGCCGTCCATTAGTTAATTGTACCTTCCTACTGGAAAGCTAACCGCTGTAGGTTGGAAGTCAACTCGCGGGCTCAGCCGTCTAAGTTTCGCCACCGCACTAGGTACCACCGTGAAGCTCCCACTGGCGCTCGAGGCTGATCAATGCAAGCAATCAGTCTTGCCGCTAGGACCCCTCTGCGTGACGGAGATCCCTTACTAGTAGCTCCGGATAGAGGAGCAGCCAACCAGTCTTCCATTTTCATCATTAGTTGTTCCCGCGCGATATATTAGGCCAACACTTTCGACTTTGGACTCTTGACGTCTCAATCTTAGGCGTAGATTAGCTGCATTATACAGACGCATATCGCCCTTGCTTGCTTCTCAATCGTATAGTGCCGTCTACTACGTCCTTTTACTTAGACCTCGAAGTCACAGTCGAAGTGGAAGTCAAAGTCGAAGTTGAAGTTGAAGTCGAACTCGAAGTCGAGGTCGTCGTTGGCGTCGGTGGCGATAATGTTGCGAATTTATATTCCGAAGGCGATCGAGCGGAGGTGCTGAATGTGCACTCTTGGCCACGGCCACCCTCTCCCTCATCCCCGTTACCCCTCGTTCTCCACCTTCCGACAGCCGCCCGCCAGTCACCACCACGACTACCACGTCCACCACCAGCTCCAGGATTTTACCCGCGCCTCGCGAGCCGACGTCGCCACTCGGAATAAACTTTTTCACCAATTTTTACCGTCGATTTTTTTCCTTTTTATTTCTATTCTTTCTCTTTTTTTTTTTGCTTTTTTTTTGAGCGCACGTCACGTGGAGACTAACCGGACGGCTGACTGGACACCGTCATCCGCCACTTTGACGGTCGAGAGCCCGTTTCCGGTGCTGGATGATCGCTCCTTCCTCCTCCTGAGGAATTTGTCGATTTTATACTCGATCCTGTGTACCTAGGGAAAATTGTCATTGTGCTGTAGGGTGAATGCTATCCGCTAGATACATAGCCAAGTTGTTCCCGCGGTAGCTTATAGGTGAGAATAATTGATCACATCAAATGAATTTCCTTACCATAGGAACCGCAAGAACAAACCTTCCACCACCCCCGCAAGGCCTTGGATAGTTTTTGCCCGTGCCGCAGTTCCCGGACATTAACATAACGAGAGATTAATCACGCGAACGTGTCCTGCGTAACTTTAATTACCGTCCAACCTGAAACAAAACATTAACGTAACCTCGGGATTCCCGAAAGCTCTCTAGAACGCTTAAGAACTCTCCGTCGTCTCAGAATCAGATAAAAATTGAATTTACAAAATTTTTTTTTTTAATTTTCAACCGTCAATTTAAGGGTCTAGGGACTTGTTTGAGAGAAAGTTCTACGATAACCTAGGGGGTCGACGATGAGTGCCGAGGCTCGTCGATCCCTGCCGACGTGGGTGAGAACGTTGTAACGGTCGTTGATATCCCGAATATATATATATATATATATATATATATATATATATATATATATATATATATATATATATATATATATATATATATATATATATATATATATATATATATATATATATATATTTTGTTTCCTTTTTTTCTTCTTTCTGCCACGTAGATCGATCGTGCCTACGGTGCGTGGTGGGGTGGCTAAAGGGAGGAAAGCTCGGACGCCACTTTGTGCTGCATCGACACGAATTTGTATCCCCTCTGATCGCCCCGCTGATCCACACCCCTCCAGACCTCACCCCCTGGAGCGTCCACCTCCTAGTGGAGCGGACTCAACAACGATTCCCTGCCGTTGGGCTAAAATGTACGCCGTAGCTCCCATGGAATAGCATCCGTAAGGTTGTTCAAGGTTGATCGAACCCCAAACTTATAGTCGTGGCGCGGTTCGCCCTTGCCGCGCCAGGCCCGACCGGGCAGGGCCAGGCGTATCACAATCGCATCAACCCTTCCGTCTAAAATAGCCAATTTGTCATCAAGTGTTTTCATTGTGCGGCCAATAATACAGTTCGAATCGCCCAGCCATTGTCGCTGGCAGAATTATTATCAACACTATTATCATTATTCCGGTTTTATTACCCAAGAACCAAAGCCGAGAATTCTAGAACCGTAGAGAATCGCCTGGTTGCGTGGTGTGATGATATACATGCACATCACACATACACATAAGTCTAAATAACCATGAACTGGTAATGAATGGACACTCGAAAGCTCCGTCAAATAAATATATAAAAATGCATATTTATGACTCGGACAAGCGTGATTCTATATTCCCTCATTTCGTTATTCTTGAATTGATTCCAGGTAAATAACGATTTGTGATCGCCCGCGTACCTACCCATCCCAACTTTCGGAGGGTTCGCTGGGTGCGTAGGGTGCGTGTAGGGGATGATACCGCGTTTCGAGGGCCAAAGCGCGGCGGAGGACGAGTCGTTCGGCCCATGAATTAGCCAATATGTCTACCGTTCGCTAAATCACTATGATTTACCGTGGAATCTCGGGTAGCATCCGCGCGCTATATCTATCTACCGTGCGCGTTGCCCTCCTCGACGTTGTGCCCATCCGTCACCCATGTGCGAAACAAAAGCTGGGTGGGATACGGAGGTACATTATTAGATCCCGTATACCTACCTGTAACCTCAAACTACCTTACAGCTATCATGCCAAACTCCCTACCTATCTACCTAACCAGCTCATGTCACCTCGGCGCCGCAGCTGTCGACCTCATCACGTTCTCACGTATACCTAATTACACCCTCCAATATGCTCCTGATAATGAAGCCAAGGATCACTATGAACGGGAAAACGTGGCTTCCACATATCTTACAAAACGCTCGTTGATTATGCAGAGGAATGATCATTTTTTCTGGTAGTTTATCGTTTGGTTAACCGATCGTTGAGGTATATTGGGTTTTTGTTCAAAGTGGCCAAAGCACGTTTATGATATTCAAAAATTTCTTCATGTATTTTTTGTGTCCAGCTTTGAGGTTTGAAAAATCTGGAGTCATTTTTTAATCAACGTAACGATCGTTTCAAAGCGTTAGAAATTTAAAATTTTTAAAAATGTTATGAGATTCGAATTAACTCGATCATGAAATTGAATGAAAATTGAAGGAAATCTTTATAGATAAAAGACTCTGAACAATGCATGCGGAGATTTGTCGTTGAATACGGAATTCATAAATCTTACTAGAGCTCTCGATTAAGGGAAGACCCTACTGAAATCTTAATCTAAATCAATGAAAAATTCGATTTCTTGTTTGCCATAAAGAAAGAAGGGATCCGATCATAAATCCAATATTAGGGTTTCTCCGCTTCAAGTGTTTGGAATACAAAAATGAATCATGAATATCGTACAAGGATTATTGAGACGCATGGGGCATTTTTAAGTTTCAATTTTTTATTTCTTTTTTTTCTTTTTTGTTTTTACCATCTAATCGCAGTGCATCAGATTCCACAAATCTGATTAGATTCTCAATCCGTGGTTGAGCACATAATTATATCTTTAATTAATTTTTCATCGAAGTATGCCGAAGAGTGTTTACATTTAAATGGCCAAAATACTTGGCGTATACCTAATCGATAAATTTGAGATAAAAGTAAAAAAAGAAAAGTTCAATTAAGGGGGCTAAAAGTCAGCCTAATTTGGCGCTTTCTATAGACGTAGGTAATAATTCGATTCAATATCGACAACTGTTTGATTCGAATGAAAACGGAGGAGCGGTGCACACGTGCCTTTCATTCGGTCCTTGATCTACGGTTGGTTTATAAGGAAGCCGTTTCACTGAGGTGAGTTGAGTCGAGTTGAGTTGAGTTGGGTAACGGTGTGGCGGGCGTCTCGACGCTAGGCGTTCATACGGAAATTGGGGGTTCGGTAGTAGTAGGTATAAGGAAGACGTTCGAATCTGGACGCTTTGGAATACGAACGAGGGAAGAAGATGAAGACCCTCCTTTTCCCATTCCATTTATACCTTACCGAGAACGAGAACATCTGAACGAAGGGAAGAAAGGAAGAAGGGAAGTAGAGAAGAACGGAAGGCTTAGGGTCGGCTAACGAGGACTAACTCGGGTTGTTACGCGGTAGGTCCGCACCAGGGTTCAAGAATCGTTTCAAGCCGCGTCGAGACCTGGCCTACGGATTGTGAGAGGGTGTCGGCTGGCTCCCGGTTTAAATCCTAACTAACCAATCGCACCGAGTTGATCGAGTTGAAGCCAATCAGTACCTAATTCATACATTCGTATTCGCGAAATGTTTCGTTTCTCTCCCCCGTCTGCACTACCCCACCCTTATTTTTCCCCGTTCCGACCACCACCACCATCACCACCGCCACCGCCGCACGGAGTGTAATAAACTGTTCTGTTTTCTCTCAGCATTTTAACCAAATTGACTCGCCGCCGTTCTGGCACTACCCTCATTCTCGTCCTCGTCCTCGTCCTCGTCCTTTCTCTTCATCCCTCTTTTTCCTGTTCATAGTAGACGGCCAGGCACTCGGAGCGCATAGCTCCCGATCACCAAAGAATCAATTTGAGTCGGGAGGGAGGAACAGGGCAATGAAATATCTGGTCCGTGGCACGTCGAGTTAACCGAGTACGTCTTGTTCCGCGTACAAACTCAGCTATACGGTTCTCTTTGCACTATTATGGAAGTGGCCTTCCGCAACCAGTGACAGCAGAAGGGTGCTAAGGAAAAGATGGAGTAGAAGCTGGCTCCGTGCCGCATGAGTGACGCGAACCTAAATGAAATCAATTATCAAAGAAAAGAGCCGAAGCCAGAGCCTGAGCCTGAGCCGGAGCCGGAGCGCACGCCATTCCGGAATCCATCACCATTCCTTTTCCCAATCGCGAACCGCAGCTGCGTTCTTCCTCTCGAACCGTCTTCAGAAACAATAATATTAGTACAGCCGAACACTTAAAGATGCCGTTAGTTTCTTGAAATTGAATTTTTGCTTTCAAAGAAAACTGGAAGATCGAGAATAGTTTCGCAGCTGTAGTTATGGACAAAAGAAAAATAAAAAATTCTAATAACGAGCAGAAAATGTATAGTAACTGAAAATTTGGAATTCGATTGCCATCGTGTCCGGAGGATTACGGGTTAAAATTAATAGGGCCGCTATTTGCGGTGTAAATCAACTCTCGCCCCGCTCTGTCCCTCGAAATTAAAGGAATCCGCTTGATCTATAGACGCGAGGGTTAGGACCAACTCCATCCCCATCGAGTCTCCCCAGAGCTCGCTTGGCAAGGACTTTTGTTCGCTCTTCCAGCATTGTCCAACGTTCAATGGATTTTTTCATTTTTTTTTTCTCTTTCTATCTTTTTTTTATTATTATTATTATTATTATTATTATTATGATTATTATATTTTATTTCCTTTTACTTTTTTTTTTATTTTCACTCGTATTTTTTTCACCAAACATTGCCAAGGACGTGGAGGGTTTACGCAGTATTCGGTACTTGGTGCCCTCAGTGCGCAATGTGTACACACGTGCCGCTCGTATAAATATTTAAGTCCTCTTTGTTTATACACGCGAGATGTTACACGACGGGCTTAAGATCGTTGAGGTATATCTATATACCTATATATATACCTGGGCTACAACGTTTGTGCAGAAATTACGAAATAATATACCTACCCTCTTCGGCTACGACCTACCGCGAGTCTACTCCGTCCCAAGTTTCTCCTGCGAGTGATAAACTTGATTAAACTTGAGTTTACCGCTACTTTATTTTCTTTTCATACTATTTTCTTCCCTTTTTTTTTTTACTCTTTTTGGTGAAAAAAAAAAGAAGCAAAAGAAGAATAAGAAGGGGAGGGAAAAGAAATCGAAAAAAAAGAGATGCGTCGTTTGACACGTGGGCTAGATAAATGTCGTATACATCTAGGTATACTATATAGACATCGTAGAATCATTGGATAAAACTATAAAACTTTTTTTACCTGAGGGCTGGTGAGACGCGACGCGGTTTTTTTCGACCCTGGATAAACCAACGTAAATAACTAAGGGAATGCCTTTGGCTATATGGTAGGGGTTATTTCGGATTCCCTTTTCTCACTGAGGCAGGGTGGGCGATCTTCGGGTGCGCGGCTGAGATGGGGTGGAAGGACGAGCGCCATCAACACCCTCTTGCCGGCGATTTCCATTCAGGCAATGACGCTCCCAATCGTAGAATAAATCCGAGCATCGGCTCCATTCCCTTCTACACCCTTCACCCTTCACCCTTCACAGCTCGATCCTCTACCCCTCTGCATGCGTATCTCCCTGCAGGGATTCTCAATTTTTTATTTTATTTTCTTCAACATTTACAAATTGAATGCAAGCACCCTCTCGGGGGTAGGCTATAACAAGAGTAAAATTTTTACCTCAGGAAGAAGAAATTTTCGACTGAATTTAACCCCCGAATTAACTCATCGAAAAATAATTATGTTTTTTTCTTTTCTTTTTATATACTTACCTAATAAACGCATGATTGCTGGGTGCGGACTTTGACGCTTTACTACTCCACTTTCGTCGACCCTTGCCCAATTAATATTGCAACTGTCAATTTGCGCTTGGTAAAGTAGCGCGTACCGGGAAGCACGTTTATGTTTATTCCCAGAATCGTCCCAGCTTGACCGTGAGGGGTTGCGTGGACGTTCGTCGCCGGTGTTCTAATACACCCGGCATAGCAATTAAGCGAACTACGGTCCTCAAAACTAATTAGAGGCTCGTAAAATTGTTTGTAAAGGACCGTCGTGGCGCTGCGCGGTGCGGCGATAAGGGCGACGACAGGTAGAGCGGGAAACTCGGCGCCCACCACACCGCGCCACGACTGTCTCTCTTTCTACAGATTTTACGAACCTCGAAAAATTTCGCGAACCACCCCCCCAGCGACAAAGAACCGTGTCGCGAGCACCGGGAAGATTAATATTCGAGCCGAGGAACTATTGTGCTCTCTGCCACGAAACTCCGGCTCTTTTCCATCCCTTATACCACCCTCCGATCGGTCGGCGAACTCCAGACCAAACCAAAACGAAACGAAACATCTAAAACCCTTTTCACGATCTCCGATCTGTGTGCTTCTTTTTATAACAAGCCATGATTTCGACCTAGTACTTATTCTCAGTCATATAAAGAGAGAAATAGAGAAAGAGAGAGTGAGAGTAATTATACGTCTGTTTCTTCGTATATTTGACTAAAGCAATTGTAATCAACTATTTTTTTTTTTTTTCTACTTGTTTCAGAACACTACCACATATTCGTCGGTGACCTAAGCCCAGAGATCGAGACGCAGACCTTGAGGGAAGCCTTCGCCCCTTTTGGGGAGATCTCGTAAGTCCACTCCAGTTCCTTATTAAGGATGATTTAGCGCGGCCTAGGCGACAATATACCAGTACTTAGCCGGCTAGATAAGGCCAACCATATTGCCAGGCGATGCGACAATATCCAAGGCGTGCGCCATTATTAGACTCTGACCGCAAGAGTTGTGCCCAAATATAAACGCCGTCCTTTACTCCCGTGGGACGTATCGACCCTCTACACAACTCTGAACACCCTTATTTAACCCCCGCGAAACGTGGCCTAGACTTCACGGTACAATCATTCTCGATTAATACCAGAGAAACTATACGGTGACTGAAAGCTTGGAGAACTTTAACCGTTAACGGGATGAACGCGGCCCATGGTTTCCTGGAATGATTTTGAAATCAGGTTAAATTTTGTCATGGTTCTTGTTCGCGCTATCCTTAGGATTTCGAGTTGTTTAAGACTTAAGGAAGGGAGAGAGTCAGAGAGTGAGAGAAAGATGAGACAGACTTTGGCCTCTGGGCTTTAAGGAGACCTAAAAGTTTTGGAAGATTCGTGCCAGACTCGAGACAACACTACCAACCCAGATTGCTCGGTCTATCCTGATCAATCTCACTATCCTGCCACATGCAGGCGCGGTTAACGGACGCAAACTTTCTTTCGAAAAGCAAGTTTAAACAATCGTTGAGAATGAAATTTTTGCCTTTTAAAGAGGTAAGCAAGTACCGTGAAGATTACTGAAATTCTCGAAAAATGTAGGCAGAGAAGTTAATAATTTTATTATTTTTTTTTTTTTATAGAGTTGATACTATCTCATGTTGTTAGTATCCAATAGAATAATGAAACAAGATAAATTCGAGTTCTCAAGAAGCACAAAATGCCCGTTTTTGTTTTTTGACAGTTTATAGAATCGTGCTTTTTACTTCGTAGGGTCCCTCGCAGATTTGTCATTGCGAAAGAAGGCGGATCGGAAATAAATTGTCTTTCAGTTTTCGAGCAAAGTTTTATGCGTCGTACATTGAAACGTTTTTTTTTTTTAACAATGATTGTATTATACAGAGGTAATTTTGTTTTTAGATGAAATTCAGGTAAAAAATCGCTTGATTTAATTTAATTTTTTTTTTTCATGAATATAGACCAATTTGATATTCAAGCTTTTGTTACCGCTTAATATAATTTCTGATTGTTCAAAATTTCTGCGACGTGAATATTTGAGTATTATTATAGAATAACTTTAATCGATAATCAATTCGGAGCAATAGATAAGCGGAGAAAAGAAGCGAATCTTTTTAGCTGCAGCCTGTAGATCGCGGATATCATGGGACGCTTTTTGTTTTTTTTTTCTTTTTTTTGTAAAACGGCTATTCGTTTGACGCATGAGCGCACCTAATAAATGTGAAAACGACCGGGCGAATTCCGGTTCGGTATGCCTACCAGTTTCAATTTGGCTCTTTATCGCGCCGATACATCTAAAGCTCGAAGGTGTGCGGGAATTTTTAAAACGAGAGGGAAAAGCTCGATCGTTTGGCGGATGGATGCTAAATGATGAAATTTCACGCAGCGTAAAATGAAATCGTAATCGAGTACGGAAGAGTCCGATGCACGATCCGACTTCGAGGTCCAAGTTCTAAACAGTTGACCGTGGCGCTAAAAGCATACATCTTTACAAGAAATTCTGTGTAATCTTGGCGCTTCTTGGTCTCGAAATAAGGAATCGCATCCTGTCGAGGGCGCACGCCAACTTCCGAGAAGCCGGTCCGTACTTACTCGTGCGGTGCCCTCGTTCCTCAGCTTCCTTTTTCCTCTGGATTCAACTTTTTCCCGTTCTACCATTCCTCCTGCCGCTCCTCTTTGCTCGCGGATATCGGCACCTTCGACTTCCTGGCTCGCCTCACTCCCTCTCTAAAATCCCAACTCTCTATATTATTCTCGTTATCGATTCCCGCGGCCCTGAGCTTATACCAACGAACCCGAAGGAAGGTTCGGCCTGCAGTAACCAGTAAGTGGCAGCGATTTTGTGGCGACGGTCTACAGTCTCCGGGGCAACTTTTCTACTACTTTTTTTTATTTTTTTTTATTTTTTTTTTTTATCCCAGTATGCCCGCTACTCTTCGTCTACTCTTATAAGTCTGCAGCTGGGCTAAGGGTGAGATTATGGGTCGAAACGTTGAGGAAAACCTTCCGCAACTTATAGCGTAAGATCGTAAACGAAGAATTGACGAGGCAGAAGGACTTTTAGAAGGACTTTCTAGGTCCCTGCGGAGCTAGCCAGCGTCAAGAGAATTGAACGGATTTCAACCCCAAATACTGACTCAACGTCAGGCGAGCTTGGAAGCTTGGTATAACGTATAACGAGGACAAATTCGCGTCCTTCTCTGTCAGCTCGTTCGCCACACACCTAGCCCCATGATATGTATATATACCAACCGCGTAAGTATCTATGTGGTCGATTAATCTCGGCTGTTTACGGCGGGGGAGGGGGAAAAAAAAAAAGTAGAATAGCATCCGGGTTTCGAAAAGGAGGGAATGAAACTGAAAAGAAAAATATAAAAGGGCGACGAGAGAAGGAAAGAGGGAACAAAAAATAATATAAATAAACGACATCGACGGTCTCTCACTCGAGCTTTTTCAAGTGCGGTCTTCCCACCGCCACTCCGCCACTCGCTTATACTGCACAGTAGTACCTACCATACCTGCGGGTACTCAACTCGAAAGGGTTACCCTTTTATTTGCAATTTGTGATTCAAAAGTTTGAAGGCTGGGGTTAACATTTCAATTTTATCATCTGTCATCGCGTATTAATTATAGGCATATCTCCCGAGTGGAGTATGGCATCACCATCAAATCAAGCTCACTCGTTATTCCGTTGATCATGGCACAGTGCACCAGCCTGCGGCCAGCGCTTTCAATATAGTCGATAGCGATCGGGGTTTTTTTTTGGGCAACAATTATAAAACAAACAAAACAAAACAGAAAAAAAAATAAAATTAAAAAAATTTGAAACGCATAAAAAACCCCGGCTTCATTATTCTCTTTTTGCTGTCATTATGCCTTGCGAGTCACCCAAAACTTCCGAATAATCGACTGTAATAACAGTAAAAATAATTATCATCATAAAGGTAATATCTAGGCATATACTACATTTCGTAATAATTATAGGGCTGGTTCAAACAAGGGAGTAATTATAGGCTGTAAATAGTTTTTTTTTTTCTTTTGTTTTCACGATATTTTAACATGCTTTATAGTCTCTGATTTGGATATAAAAAAATTAAAAAAAAACTTTTCGAAGGGACTAGACCGGATGAAATTTTTCATCCATCCCTTCAGTTTTTAAAAATCATAATCAAAGTTTTTTCTATTTTAAATGCTTGTGATGAGAACTATATTTTGTAAATGAGGAAGCAATAATCATTCCTTGAACAATGTGGTATAAGTTGTCTGGTATCGTTACCACATAACGTGACGTACTTCTACATTATCTCGATAAATGATGGTATTGTCGGGATAGATAAGTCAGACGAGCTGCTCCGTGATCAAATTAATGAAGTTTTATATATACATACATATATATATATATATATATATATATATATATATATATATATATATATATATATATATATATATATATATATATATATATATATATATATATATATATATATATATATATATATATATATATATACCTATATGTCCTATTATTTATTTTATATACCTAGTAAATAGATAAAAATAAAATAATGCTGGAGAAAATTAGGATAAATATTTGTTCGTTCGCGGTGAAAAGTACCTAAAATATATAGGCTATATAATTTTGATGGGCAATTGACTATTTTGAAAGGACAAAAAAACAAAATTTATTGAAAACAAAGTGACGTTGTAAACAATTTGCGATATTATTTTTCAATGTTTTTATAAAAACTGTTAAAAATGAATAATTCTTTATGGTCTATATTTTCCACACAACTTTCCATATACCTATATAAGCACGAGCTATACGCGTATTGGATTTGAATCCGAAAATCAATAACGCAAATTTTTTGTTTAAATAAAGAAAACAAAACAAAATAAAAATAAAAAAATTCGTTACATATTCAGATTTGTGTAGAGTATATAAAAATTAAAAGAAAAAAAAATGAAACAATAAAAAAATTGACCTCACCGGAATTACCTTTATAAAAAGTAAAAGAAATAATTTTTTTTTTTCAGACGAACTCTAGAGGTGGTTAAAAATATTTATATTATACCTATACCTATATGTATGTTATGAATTGGACGAAAATGTATCTCCCAATCCAAATTTTCAAAAATTGAATCCAGCCTACCGCAAACGGCTTCTCTCCAGCTACTGATCGCACGGCATCGGTGAAACCAATCAACGTATCTAGCTCCGGTTCATCGAATTCGCTAGATTCCGATTTCACGCTCAGGTATACGTATAACGTTGGCATAGGTAGGTAGGTGGATAGACATATGTATAACGTGGAATAACCTGGAGGTTCCACAGCTTCTCGCAGCTCACTGCATCGTTTGACCTCGCAGGCATAGCTTATATCACCAAGCGCGATCTCGGCCATGGAACCAAAGCTTGCTCTCGGGTTTAAATGGCGGCTAAGTAAGCTCCGTGCCACCACCCCATCTTCGCTCTTCCCTCGTGGCCAGACGAGGCAGCAGCCTCCGGCTTATGATACACAGAGGCGTCGTTACCGCGAGACCTTCTTACCCTCTCAGAGGGTCCAGGGCTTGAGTCTCCTTCTCAGCTACGGGGAGAGAGAGTCATCTGGCAAAGTGTAACCGGGACTCTAGAGACTTTCGGGACCCCGAACGAGTACGACGAGGTAGGTGGGTAGGT
Organism: Macrophya annulata; assembly: GCA_963924015.1. Classification (NCBI taxonomy): domain Eukaryota; kingdom Metazoa; phylum Arthropoda; class Insecta; order Hymenoptera; family Tenthredinidae; genus Macrophya; species Macrophya annulata. Next base: position 18,539,925 of record OZ001261.1, read on the forward strand.
AGGTAGGTAGGTAGGTAGGTAGATAGAACTGCACCCGAGATTTCGTTATTAATATTTAACTACAGAGAAAGATTAAAACTTTGAGAAATTTTAATATACTTCTCTATTTTAAACTTTATCTTCACCCCAACCTCCCGACACCAGGCCGGTTCTTCTTCATCGTCTTCGTCTTCTGCTTCTGCTTCTGCTTCTGCTTCTGCTTCTGCTTCGATCTTATATAATTTTCCTCCTCTTCCCTGAAGACCTTTTGAGATACGGAATGAGGGTGGCAGCCCTTCCGACGAGAGTGCACGTTAACGAATCGTCGCGAACATCAATTAATAAGTCACCCAAGCTGGAGTGGGTATCGGGTCAAATGATAAGGTTCTGGAATTTTAAGTCCCACAAACGAGAGCCGTTTCTTTCTCTTTCTATTACTCCCCATCTCTCCCCCCTTCTCTCTCTCTATCTCTCCCGTTTCAAGTAAGAAGCATCCAGTATATAGCGCATCATTTTCTATTCCCTTTGTACACCCACCTTAAGAAAGTTCTCTCTTTGCCTCCCTTGACGGCTGTCGGCTGTCGGTTGTCGGCTGTCGGCTGTCAGTGAGCCAGGATGAAATTGGACCATCCAAAAACACTTCACGTACGGCCCTTTGAAGTCTGATATCCCGTTTCGCGGGAATCAAACCCTGAGAAATCAGTATTGCTCGCACTCGTCGTGGCTGATAAGAGATCCTTGGATCTCTAGGGTAGGCCTGTTCCCCTGCAGTCCGGGTAAGAAAACATGGATATTGCCGATGAATCCTATACCTACCATCCATAAGTCGAGTTAAGGGTGAATTGTCGTGGAATCCCGTGTGTCTCTTCCGGAGTTTGGGTCGTAGGACCAGTCTAAGATCCGGTGCAGAGCGAGACCAGCGTCAGTACTGGCGCCGAGGATACCGAATGTGCGGTCACCTGATTTATCGCCTCTCAAGATTATCATCCCCCGCTCCACCGCTCGACTTCCCTCACGGAATTCTCGAATATATCCATTGTACGACGGGGTGAGTTTTCCTCGCTGTCTCTCCCCGGCTCGGCGCGGCGCGGCGCAACGCGGCGGACGTTGCAGCTATAGCTGGACTTGGGTCGTTTCGTTGTCCGGGATTAAATCTTGCTTTTCTCTCTCCCCCTCGTTCATTCATTCCTTTCTTAATTCCACCGCGCTCTATCACCTCCGAGAGAGAGAGATAAACTGACCGCATGAGAAAAATAATGGTCAAGAATTTTTGGAGTTTTTTCATCTTTTTGTATTATGAGTAGGTATATAATATCGTGACGATTATATATAACCTACATTGTACACGACCACCAGTACTACCGTTGAGAGAATAAATATATAGAAAGGGTTGATGGAGGGCAACGTTAATTAACAAACTCCGATCACAAAAGCTACGATGAGGAAGAAGACGGGGAAACAGAACTGGGCTGGACCCGTGGCCGCTGGACCACCTCAATTATTATATCCCGGCGTTGCGATCAGACAAGGGCTTCGAAAAGTTAATCATACTTTTCGGGGCGGGTAAAGGAGGAAAGGGTGGCATTCTTCTCGGGATAAAGATCTCGGCAAAGTTACAGCCATTTGCAAAACTAATTGAGCCGCCGCCTTTTATGTCGTGTCAAAAGTTTTTGTCAACGAGAGAGTACTGCGAGGTACTCAACGGGGGTAGGGGGGAGGGGGGGTAGGTAGGTAGGTAGGTAGGTACTTAAGATTAGATTCAACGAACAAGAAAGCGACGAACTTCTACTTCAAACGGACCCGCGGCTAGCTGCCAGGTAATAAAACCCTGCTCTGTTAGTACACTGCAGTACAATACGTGTACCCTGTAGATACAGAAGTTGTATCTAGATGTACGTTTGAGTAGTCCCTAAATAAAAACTTAAAAAAAATAAAAATAAAAAATAATGAAAAAAAAATTAAAAAAATTTCTGTATATAAATAAATAAATAATTGAAGGAGGAATTGAAGGCGGACCCCTCCAGGATGCGAAGGACGAGGGTAATGGCGGTGGTATCTTGCTCGTTAGGTAATAAGAACGAGTGCTGAGAACACAGACGTACTACCCTCCGAGGTTATATCCGGATGGTGTAAAGAAGGGAGGGTTCAGCCATCCGGCGTAGTAGAAGCTAGCCGCTCCTCGTCTCATCCCCCATCCCTAAAAACGTTCCTCGGATGAGAGCGAACGAAGAGCGAAGAGCGAAGAGCGAAGAGCAAAGAGTAAAGAGCAAAGAGCAAAGAGCGTAGGACGACGTAGGGAAGGAATGAGTGTAAGCGAGGCTCTTTCGGGACCAACTTCCGGGTCTAGCCAGTGCGAGACGAGACCTTCTGTTGTCCGTCTAAAATATTCAAGCTACTCGTCGGCACAATGATATGTATACTACTCTAGCTGTATGTCGCGTCGCGTCACGACGCGTTTCTCTACCTCTGACTCTACTTCTGCTCTGCTATTCTCACTTTCCTCTTTTTCACTCACTGGCGAGTTCGTCCCTCGTCTTCACAGTGCCGCATCTACTTTCTACCACTTATTCCACCGTTTCTTGGTACAGCTCGACATCCCAAGATACTGCGTAGTGGATGAACCACCTCCTTTACCCTAACCGTAGACGTATGGATACATAAAGAAGACTTAAGAGACGGTATGTGAACTCGACGACCATCATTTCCCATTAAAAACTCCTTCACTCACGTACCATCAAAATAAACTCAAAACATTCATACTCCCAGGAGAGATAATCGATCTTTTACATATGTATGTACATACGTATACGTCTGTGAAGATTACCCTATATGTATACATAGCCAGCTTCCTTCCAAGCTGTAGCTTTGGTTTATAATATTTTTTCAAACCATTGAGTTGAATTTCTGATATCGTAGATCTAAAAGTTGATCATTAAACGTGATAGTTCGATTGCCTAATGCTCAGACTTCTATCACTATAAGCTGAGAACTTTCTTGTTATGATAAATCTCAGACATGATTTTGAATTGAAAAATTTTCGTTTCTCAAGGAACAGCAAGAGTCTGAAGAAGATTGTAAAAGGAGTCTCAACGACGTGACGACTTCTTAAATTCCAGTTGCTTTTATAAGAGTGAAAAGTACTATACACGAAGTAACTGTAACGTACACCGCAACTACTTCGTGGCTATTTTGAGCCGACGACGGCTTTATAGTCCACTCCTCGATATTCTGGGTTTTGCTCACATAGCTAAACCGTGGAGAGCTGTTCGTCTTTCGCGAGTGAACTTTGTGCAGCGTTGATCCCGTACACGCAAAGTTCAGCCTTTTCAAATCCATCGAGATTTAAATATTCCTGGTATCGCGCATCCCTTTGACGTGAGCCAAACCTCGCGCTTTCCCGCATATCGGTTTTCGAAAAGGTGCTAACGCGTGTGCGCTAGTTCACTGGTGAAGCGGCCATTGGTTCGAGGTAAATAGGTAACTGGCTAGGTGGTATAACATCCATACTGTACACGTTTTACCTCGGTACTGCTGCAGTATAGACACAAAGAGATTCCCGCATATCCAGGTACACGTACCTACTCATCCCGCATTTATATACCAACGTGTTCGATAGCCCCATAGATATGCATATGTGCGCTGCATCATTTCAGTATTTAACCGGCATCTACTCGACGTTCCCCTCTTCTAATAATTCCCGCTCCTTCCCCATATCCGATTCGTTCGATTTGTTCGATTCATTCTATCCTTCGAAACCAGAATTTGCTGCTCTTCCGGGGAGCCAAGCAAATGACAGAAAACTTCTACAACGCAGCCACTTCCAGTATCTCTATTCCCCGTTCACCTCGTTTATAGAGTTATAGAGGTATTTACAACGAAATGACTACATGTCTCTCGGATTTAGCGTGGAAATTCGCATATCGAGTAAAAACTTTGTGGTTTTAATATTAATTTTCGTATTTAAACTTTTGGGATATGTTTTGATGAGGGTTTTAGAGAAAATTTTTACCAACTCGAAGCTAATAAAGAAGCAGAACACACAGTGAAATTTTTTTCGTTTTTTCTTTCCGCCCACGATATTTTATGTCCATTTTAACCAATGCATGGATCATTAAGTGGGAAAAGTCTTGAGGAGCCACTGGGGGGTGCCGATTGCCCGTTTGTTGAGGTTCTGTCCCGGCGGGGGTCGTCGGCCCATCGTGGTTTGGCAAGCCGCAGCACTCTCTGTCGTAGGCACCGTTTTATCCGCGGGACGGGAGGCCGTTTGGACAATCGTCGAGAGAGCAGAAGCGGATAAATTCGCGAAAATCCCAATTGCCAGGCGACGCCGAGCCGCTGTCGGCACGATCGAAATACTACCTAGCCCCTTGTTTCTGGGGCGCCAAACCGGCGCCGACGGGCACCGTCGCCACCACCGACGACGACGTCGTAGTGGAGTTGGGAGTCAGAGTCAAAATCGCAGTTCTAACCATAGTCCCGTTGTTCAGTCCCAACGAATCCCCAATTCGGTCAATTCACGCTAAGTATACTCGGTAATTATACACATTTCGACAACGCTGCGGACTTCCGGAAGCCATAAACCTCATATTTTAGTCTCATCGAATCAAAATTAAAAAAATACTTTTTCCGAATGACGATATGTCGTTTAAAAAATTGTTCAAGAATCAGGATCCGTCAAACTAAAAGCCGTCTTAAAGATTCAAATCAACGTCAAGATATACTTGGTCTTAAAATTCTTGGACTCTAATTGTCCAGCAAACAAATCTCAATCAGATTACGAGAAGATTTAAATTTCTTGAAGGTTAAAGTAGTCGTTTAATCGGCATGTTATAACTGCATCTCTTACTTTGGCTATGGATTTAAATATGAAAACTTGAAAGAGATGATAAACTTGATTTAAAGAAGCGTCCGATTTATCGTGAAATTTTAACACTTTGCTGTCTCATCTCTTTTTCGAAAAATATTCCATGCAAAAATTAGCAAGCTTTTTCCAACCACTCTGGTTAGATGTATGAACGTATACTCTTTATCTATGCATGCATGTGTGGCTCTAGCCCCAACCTAACCCAGTCAAACCCAACCCAACGATGATTATATGGTAGAGCGCCCATACATATATGCATGTATGTGAAAGGGGTGGTCAAACTTTATTGTTAGAAAGAGTAAATATGCGCGTATATAATAGATTTTCTGCATATAAAATCGTTATTCCCATTTATAAAGCACAAAAGTTTCGTTTAAAAAAATGTCTTCTTCTTTTTTTTTTTTTTTAAATAACGTTTACAGTATCTTCTAAAAGACGTATGTATACCACGACGTAGTTCTAAATCGAATTTCCCACGTCGTGCGCCGCGGATTGGCCACCTCTGATATACCTACATGATAGCTAGTAGAAGCCAGGCTGTCTTCGCTTAGAAGACGAGGAAGAGCGTAAGGCAGGAAGAAGGAAAGGGGAATTTTCACACCCCAAGGATCTCCCAGACGCGATATTAGTTCCCGCGTTTTGAAAAATCTCGCCTCGGCTTTTGTCTGCCACTTTCAACCCTGTATTATTTTATTATTTGCATACCCTATACGCGTTCTTTGTACATAGATAAATATAGGTATAATATCACGTATATATACGTATGTATGTGTGTGTGCTTGTATGTGGGTGTGTGTATGTGTACATTCTTCTTATATACAATACTATGTAGGTGTACTTTTGTATATCTATAAGAAGGTATATACTTTAAGCCCGGTAACCGCGAGGGAACGATACAACCTACACACAGGTCGAGTCAACGGTCGCGAACCGATTCGCCCCGAGAGACACGTAGAGAGACGAGAAGACGCCGGGTACTCTGCACCCCTCCGTAAACCCCTAGCGATGTCCCCAGCCTCCGGACAACTTTTGTCGTTAGAATCTCGTTTGTTTCTTCCGTGTGACATCACGAGGGCAGTTTGCAACCCGCGACCCGTAAAGAGTGCTCGCCACTTTCTTCGCAGCCATGACCGCCGTGGTGTCGCCCTCATCTTTTTCTTTCTTTCATTCATTTTTTTATTTTTTTTTTTCTCTCTCTTTTTTTCTCTCGTTTTCTGTTGATTTTTTATTTTTGTACTCCTTGACTTTTTTTATTTATTTATTTATTTATTTCTTTATTCCAAAAATAGCATCTCGCCATTGAACCGCACCCGCACCCGCACCCTCTCCCAAAAACATATCGAATCATAACCTCGTGACCAATTAACGACCCCTAAACCGTTGGAGCAAGAAAAAGAGGAGTACCACCCGCCTGGCTATATACCTAAGTACCAGTGCAGTCCGCGGGTACATACGCAGCCCGCACGGCCACGCAGCTCGAACCGAGGTCAATCTGGGGTCGTAGGGAAGGAAGGTGAGAAGATGAGTGGCGGTGAGCGAGTCTCTCATTAAAATTAATTCCGTGTAAATAAAAGTTGGGAGAGAAGGCGAGGCGAGGCGAGGCGAGGCAAGGCAAGGCGATGCGAGGTGAGACGAGGCGAGGCTTCGGGTGCGGCTTGAGGCGTGCCTCTTTTCAAAAAATAACATCAAATTTAATGTACAATTAGGAGGGGTGTCCCAACAACCTCCCGAATACCCCAGCGACATACCGCGAACAGAAGCCATCCCACCGACGAACGCTTAAGTCCCGCTAATGGGTACGTCCGTCATGCTGCCTCCACTCGACCGGGACCCACTTTCTTCACGGTACCCCAACACCACCGCGCACGGTTTTCGGAAAGTTTGTAAATCGGCGATCTTCTCTGTTATACCTTTCTAGCTCCCCACGATAATGACGTTTGAATTATATCCTGATCAATATCTCCGAATTTTTCATCTCGGTAGGTAGATATCCACGGTAGAGAAATTCTCTCCCTCTTACCGTATAACGTTTTTAACCAAAGTGAAGAAGAACGACCGTTATAGGGTGCAATGCAGGAGGTCTGCATATAGTACGATGCGCGGAGGGGGGGGGGGGGGGGGGTGGGGAGGGGGTGGTTGAGAGGGGAAGGGGAAATAGGTGCTACCGCTACGCGAACGGGCGATATTTTACGCGAATTATATTGGCGAGCGAAAACGCTGACTGGCCGATCTAATCGCGGTCTGTATTTATTGCCGGCTGTTCACCACGACCGCCGCAGTTCGTGAACGATATTCTCGTTTCGCGCTCTGCCTAGATTATACATTTTCGTTTGCTCACATATTTTTATATTTCAAGTTAATTCGACTCCAAATCGACGGGTTAATAACGACGCTAATTTACAGCCAACTTTCAAGTAGATACCTATGTATACCTGCTGCTCATTCAATTTTTCTTTTTTTTTTTTTATTTCCTTCTCCTCCTCTTCTTCTTCTTCTTCTTCTTTTTTTTTTTTTTTTATTTTTATTTTTACCTTTACCGCAAAATAATCTCGGAATTATTTTTTGCTATTTATTTTTTCTGATTTTTTTCCGCTCATACCTTTTTTTCAGAAATAATAACCGCCGTACTTATACGCTCAGTTGTCATTCGTATTGTTCCTGTATAAGAAGCAATACTGTTATTCAAATTTTTTGTGCGGATGATGAATTGAAATCCACTGAAATTCATGAATAAAGGCATCGAATCATTTCGTTTAATTAGTTGAAGCATACATCCGCGTATTCATGATTGTTTTTTTTTTTTTTCTTTTCTTTTTTTAATATATATGCCATATTTTTGGACCAGTGAGAAGAGAACTGAGATTGCGTGAGAAGTGGATAAGCGCAGCGTGTCGAGTCGTTCGCCAATTAGAAAACTCAGCGTCCCGTGATCGACCGTTTATGCGACGAGCGAAACTGGGGTTTCTCGCCTCTCACGATTTCCTACCCCTAGTGTGGGACTCAGCCAGCTCTGGCATGAAAGTTTTCTCTACCATTTGCGTCCGCCCGTGGTACCGAAGCGAGCGGTTCACATTTGTATAATGTTTGTCTAATTGTAAGTACGTACGTCGTCATACTGGGTTATATATCTATACGTGCGCAAGTCTGCTCTTTCGTCGGACCGTTTTCTCAACTCCACCATCACCGACGTGATCGTCGTCGTCGTCGTCATCATCGCGTTAACTTGAGAAAAGTGAGATGAGAAAAAGACGGAAGAAAAAGAACTAACGTAAAAGAAAATAAAGAAGAAGAAAAGAAAAAAAGTATAAAGTAAAAAAAGATTAAACCATGCTTTGGTTTAAAGACACCTCAGCGTTCAACCCCCGCTTTTCTTCAGCGGTTGGAATAATTTTATGACAATTAAGACCGTCACTGTGATAACCCACCGAAGCAGTACTAGAATAAGTAACTAGAAAAGTAAAAAGTCATCATCCAGAAAACAAAACCAGGCCAAATGCGACTTACTTAAATAAATCTACCCCCCCCCCCCCCAAGTTTAGTCCTTTATTTTCGCTACGTTAACTCGTGATCGTCATTATGTATATCCTATCTATAGGTAATTCCATATACATAATATACTTATATATAGTGTAAAGTTTTGAATTCACATGGAATACCCCCTCTTATATATAATATATATGTATATAGCCGAGTGTTGAAAGGGCGTCCCTTAGGCTCATCCTATACATGTAAACTCCTGCCCATCTCTACAACCCCTCAAGCAATGATCGAAGTGATGAGATATGGTCCGCGTTCAGAGGAAATATTATTCGAATTTACTATCCCTGGCATCAGACATTTCACCGCTTACGCGGTTCTCGAGAATAGACGGTTTTCGGGGGTAGGGCGGGGGGTCTAACGGCGTCATATTTCTAATCCTCGTCGAGGAGGGTTGGTTAGTTCCTTTTTGGTGTCCGTATACAAACTTCAAACGGGAATAAGTGCGCTACGCACTTGGCTAAGGGTAGTGAGTTGGTCTCACGCGTGCGTAGAATCGTGTATAACAATTAGACCAGGAGAGGGTGTAGAGTATAGGGTTGACCGCAGCGGAGCGCGAGTATCGGACAAGGGTCTAGGTGGGTGTAGGTAGGTATAGGTGTACAGCCATCGTTACACCACTCGCGTCTATCCACGCCAACAGCCACAGAGCCAGGTTCTAGGGACATACGAAAACACTCGAAAGCTTTGGAACAACCGTAGCGCTCACCCCTTTACGGTTGGTCTCTCAGTTTGCTCATTCTTTTAAAAGCCTTGGGTATTTTTTTTCTAACCGTTAGCCACGTACCAGTACATTTACATATGTAGATCTGTACATTTATACTGCCCGGTGTCAAGATCGCGTTTTTCTGTAATACGATGAGGTTTTCTTTTTCTTTATTCTTACTTTAAGTAGTAAAAAAGTAACCTAAAACGAAGAGATATCCGTATACCTGACTTCGAAATCGACCAGTTTTATTACTAACGTATTTTATCACGATAAAAATACACAGACTATATACCCCATAATTACGAGACACCTGCGAACCCTGAGAAAATTTACAACGGGCCGACGTTCGATTTACAACTCGCACTGGCATGGCACGCCGCACCGCGACGTCGGGACCCCTGCTTTAATAATAGATTTTCAATCTCGTCCGCCGAAAAGTGACTCTCTTTCTTCACCGGGTAATTTAACCCCGCCAAACCTTAGCAGGCTATAACCACCTTGAAATCAACTTCTTATCATGCTGTTTGTAGCTTTAAGACACACTTAAATTTCTCTCAAACTACCTACGATGTTGCAGGGACATAAAATCTCTCTACTTCTTTCATTTGTCAAACTAATTAATCAAATACAGTTTTCATTTCTTCTTCTATTCCTGTAAATCGTTTTGTTTTTTTTTTTTTTTGCTTATTTGTTTTTTTTTTTTTTTTTTATTCTTAATGGTTGCTCCAGTGAAAAGTTATTTTTGGAACGTATAAAGCCATCGATCATTCAATCAATCAATCAATCAACCAATCAATCAATCTATTTCTACTCTTCTTCGAGCTCGGTCTCTTTCTTTCATTGTGCCCCCTTTGAGGAAACTGATCGCGTCGGTACGTCCCGGGGGATAAAACGTTTGCCTGGTCAGGTCGCCCTCGCGACGGAGGTGGCCAATCAGCGGGACTAGTAGGTGCGAGAAAAATCCTGTTCGAAGTGCGAGAGAACCATGGGGATGTTGAAACTCAATTGAAGTCAAGCCAAGCCCAGACCCTTAGCTATGGACTCGGTTTTATTGTCAGAAGTGAAAAAGCGGGGAAAACAAACGAAGATGTATAAGTGAGCGCGGGGTGAAAAGAATAGGAAAAAGTAGGAGGAAGAGGAAGAAAAAAGTGGAAGGTTTCCTGCACGGTTCTGGTTTATATTCAGAAATGGTATTATATACGCTCGACGTTACTCCTGCAACCCGTAGTTACACTTCAACCCTAAATCACGTAGTTCTACTCCTACTCCTACTCCCACCTCCACTTCCACTTCTACTCCCAATCAGCCCGTGGCGTAAAAAAGCGAAGAAAATTATGACAAATTCATTGCATATATACACACTGCCTTTTCTCTCCCTCTCTCTCAAGCGAGAAGTTATCTAGCCGAGTATCTCACAGAGTCGATTTGTAGCCAAGGCCATTCGAGGACCAGAAATGGAATCCTCTCGTGTAGAAAGAGGAGAGAAATAGAGAGAGAGAAAGAGAAAGAGAGCGCTGTGCAGGGTGACTTATTAAAAATCAATGTTGATTGCTACCCTCAGACCATCCAGTAGCTCGTCCGGGTCTCTCAGATGGCGGTCGCCAAACGTCAAACGGTCGACAAGTCACGGAGATAACGGAGCTACCTAATGGCTCTAAATTTAAACGAATAAATTATACAAACTCGAGGAAAGATTCCGCCCCAAAAAACCATAAAATAAGAAAGAAAAAGAGAAAAAAGAAAAAACGGCAGTTAGGACTCAGTTTGCGATTCTCACCCCAAAACCCTTAATTATTACATGAGTATATATACGGATTTATCTGCAAGGGTTGGTCAGTGGATTCGTGACCTAGGCACGTAGGTTGAATTTTGTACGTTAGGGTTGCCGAGGGAGTGTCCCGGGGCACCCGTTCCGCTGTTTGAATAATAGACGGTCAAATGCACTGCTAAGCACACGGAGGTTGTAGGTCCAGATCCTCGATGGCATAGTGGCGTTCGGTAGGACGGAGGATTAAGCGCTTTCGAGATACAAGCGGACCCCGCGGGGGCTGCAGGAAACGCGAAATGCTATGGTAGGGAGCGAGAGATGACGGTGAGCGAAACGGAGCGGAGCGGAAAGGAATGGAATGGAATGGAACGGAATGGAACGGAACAGAGAAGAGGAGAAGAAAGAGATTGGGATGAGAACTTCTCCCATTATTTTGCGTCCGAGTATACATAGAGCCAGGCGAGATAAGAACGATCGTGACCGCTTAAGACTGACACTGATCCACGCGCCCCCAACTCCAATCCATCGATTTACATAGCGTAGAGTAAATCTCACCGAAAAGCTACGAAGAACGGGAATCCAATCCAAATAAAAACGTATCTCAGGTATTTTAAAGAGGGTAGATATATACACTTCACCAGCCACTTAAAATATTCCAATTTTTTTCCTTTTTTCTTCTTATTTTATTTTTTTTTTTTGAAGTGGGTCTGTGTACCAATCGAACGGAATATTACTTTTCATCGCCTTGGTGGATGAGAAAAGCATTGGTTCCGATCGTGTAATGATTTTTTATAATTTTAACAAATTTTCACGTCTTCAAACTCTCGATTACCTATTCGAAAAACAGATTATCGATACAAGATTATGAAGATAAACAACTAAACCCATAACCGTCATTTCCCTCGTACTAATTTCCCTTAAGCTAATAAAACATGTCACCCCTAATCGCTAATTGCAGTCAGTGGCTGACGGCGATCGCTTGGGTTTAGAAGCTCGTGTGATGATTCACGTGCGTCGTATGTCCGAGGTAGATAAGACGGCGCATCCGTCGGGTACGTAGACCGCCCGCGAGCACGTGTATCGAGGTATACCACAGAGGCCGTTGCCGTTGCCGTTTCGATCTCGGTACGGGCCGAGAGGTGATCCTGGCTTGGTTGAACACATATTTGGTCTGGGATCAGAGGGAATAATCCCGGGGATTAGCCCCGCTTCCCGTTCCATTCTATCGGGATATATCGACCCCAGATTTAAATACATCCCCGTGGGACGAAGGCGGAGGCGTATAGGTTTGGCGGCTAACTCATCCCCGATCGAGTACGGGTTCGTCGTGCCATGCCATGCCGTTTTTCTCTGGTAACCTACATATATCCCTAAGGTAGAAATATATACGTGAAAGAATTTTTCCATGTGAGAATAGCGACTCGAGTTGAAAATACTCTAAAGGAGTCAACAAGGAAATGAAGTTGAATAAGACAGAAGGGGAGGATTGAGAAAGTACGAAGACGTCAGCTACGTCGGCTACGGAAAACAAAGACGTTAAACCCTCGGAGAGACGGAGTAAGTAAGACGCCTGACCCAAGTTAATCTAGACTAACCTATCAGCGGGATCAATCTTGAGACGTGTTGTTAATTTATAAAGAGGTTCGAGAGGTAACACGTGGAAAGCGAAAAGGAAGAGTAAAAGCTCAAAGCTCTTGTATCGGAAGGTTAGCCGCAGGGAAAGCGGGACGGAAATGGGTAAAGAAGCTCAGGAAGAGTCGATACCTGTTGATACTTGGCTCAAATAAAAGTTAACTTGTACGGCAAGTGTTTTAAAAGGCGCGCGCGCAAGTTACTCCCTCTTTCTCATCTCTATTTCTCTCTTTATCAAACTCTTGGAAAATCGTCCGCATGGACACATGCGAACACCCTCCTACACACAGGCCGCAGTCCTTCCGGGCACAGGGAAAACTTCGTACAACTTTAACGGAGCGACGGAATAGCTGTACGGGTTTCACCACCCCCATTCCATGCAACATCTTGTTTCTATGTACTTTTATACATGTTACACGGTAACTCGTAACTTATTCTACGTACAGATCAAAAGATCAACGATTTCTATCGTTGTAATCATTTTCTAATATACTATATATCATCAGATGATAAATCAGTTTTGAATTGAAAAACTTCTTACCATTTAACTATACACTATTTCTTTTCAACGTTGATAAAACAAAAATAAAAAAATAATATCGCACAAGCGGTTTACACAAGCGATAATCATATCGATTTTAAGCCATATTGTCCCCCGTTCTATGTCAAAGCTTTTCATCCGATTTAGCTCGAGTTCAGTACTGTAGTTTTAAAAATAGTTGATAAGGATTTTGTATTTTTTTTTTTTTTTTTTCATATGAATATATACTACGTGTAGGTTTATATATTTTTTTTTCTCTTGTAAAACTTATCAAACTGAATGTTACCCTACGTCGGATCGTCAATAACCCGGTGATGGTGCAGGACCGGTGAAAAACTATTCGCAGCTTTTCCTCACCCTCGAAAGTGTCTCATAACTTATCTATTCAGCGCACGAACGTCATGCTTAAGATTTAAAATATGGGGAATCCGCACCCCCTCATAGTGTGCTAAACCGTGAGCTGCGTTTCCAAGCAATAGCTGCTACCGTAGAACTAAACCAAATCGCGTAATACGGAGTTGGGTTTAAATTAACCCCGCACAGGGTATAAGGAATGCTTGCTAGCCTCATCCTCCTCCTCCTTGCTACGCATACGGTTCGGGGTAGACAAGTCGATATTACCTAGTGCAAATTTCGTACTTACGTGTTCGCGTATGAGCTTCCAATTCTTGAATAAAAAATAAGAAGAGGTGGAAAATTTTTCGATCAAAATTAGAACGAGGGGAGAATAAGAAATCTTCGAAATACCGCGACTATCCACGGTCAGAGTAATTGAGTCATCCGATTCAGTTCGAGTGATTAAATGTTTTTGCCAAAGCTCCGAACGACGGTACCTACCCGTCCACGATCAATTATACCGTGAGACCCGCCCCTAGAAAGCAAGACGATAGGAGCAAGGGAAGGAGCAAGAAGGGAAGACAACGGGGTACGGGGGAAAAAAACTCTGAAGATAAAAAACAAAGATGATCTTCCAAATCTAGGGAAAGAAGGCGAGCTCTACTATACATATAGTGACGCAGTATTCTCAGATTCCAGTTTACTAACGTCGTTTTCAACCGACCAGCTAAAGTTCCAGTTTCAGCTCTAGCCTCGTCCTGGTCGACCCGGTAACAGCCTGCCTGAGCAGTGCTCTGGCTACCACCCTCGGTCAATTACGCGTAATTTTCTCGATAAATTTGTGTCGCATCAGTCCGCAAAGGGCTGGTACTGACACTGGGGACGGGTGCCACTTTTCTGCCCACGCGATATCTTTTAGAAACTTTTTAACGAAGGGATGGAGAGGTAGAGAGGGGAAGGATGGATCCTGATATTTCTCTATAGCTCTTTACTACGCCCCTAATTCGATAGCTTCGTCATCGCGCGGTCGTATTAAACCAAAAATTGCTCTCCTTGCAAGGACGAGGTACACTCGTTATCGCCACGTCTTTACATTCCACTTACTCATCCCTGTAACATTCACGATTAACCATCGCTTAAAAGAGCCGGTTTTGAATATTATCTAAATTTGATTAAAGCATATAATAAAAAGTAAAGTTAGAAAAAAAAAAAAAAATAAACTGTGCATCTTTTATGCTGACAGAATTTTGTAGCTTAAGCAAAAAGGCTTTTGTTTCTTATTCACGACGTATATTAACACCTGTACATCGTCATCCAGGAGTGTGTTCGGAGTAATCCCTAACCGTTTTTTCGACTTCTAATTAAGCCGAGTCACGCTATAGTGTGATAATAGAAACGGTGTCAGGTGGACTCTCGAGTTCGGTCCAGGATGGTGAGGAAGGAATTCGTTTGTTCACGGGACAAAGACTCCCGCGCTATAACTACCCTGTTACGACCGCATTTTCATCTCCAACCCCGCGACTAGCCGAGTATCGAAGGATGTTGGGTCAAGGCTTTCTCTTGCCACCTCGGGGATATAGGACTTTGGATTTCATTGAACCGTGTATAGTTTAGCGATGGGACGCAAGCAATTATCGACCCTTAGGTGCTAGTTCACCCTAAATCGGGGAAGACGAATATATAACGTGTAAGCCTTGACGTTCCGCACGTACGTTCTAGGTACTCTCAAGTCTTCACCAGCACAATTCACGAGCTAAAATAATTTGACAGGTTCGGTTTCGCGAACCCGCGTTTCAGTCCCAAGTCTTGAGTTGGTCTTGCGGTACTGTGAAGGAATCCATTTCTGCCACTTCGTGCCTTGCATCGCGGCTTCGAGTATACTGACGGGGTTTGGTAATCCGTCCGTCTTATACCTCATCCACGATACACGATTGGATATACGTCCACTTTCCTTATATACCAAGAGGAAAAGCTCGCCTTGAAGGCGCCACGTCGCTGAAAGAGTCGTCCGTCGATCCATCGATCCCTCTCGAGACCAGAAAAGCCCCGAAGTTTACTTCACCCGTATAAACTCCTCTACCCACGCACGACAAAAAAATACCCTCTAGGAAGGGAAAAGCCAAGGAAAAAGGCAAGAGTTGCAGTAGAAGTACGTCGGTACGTGCCGCGATTACCTTACATGCACATGATGTGTGGCTCATCGTGCAACAGCGTATCTATATGCGGTTAAATTTTTTTTCCACTATTAGCTCGGATTTTATTTCCTGATCATGACAAGACGTCGGGATTTGGGTCGGGTCAAAACCGTCGCTATCTTGCCTGTAAGGGTCTCCGTTAGTTCGTTGTTCGTCTCGTATCGCGACCAAGTAAAGAATAGTACGGGAACGAGGCGATGACGACGAACGATAAGAGCCTAAGGTTCGAAGGCGAAGGCGAAGGTACTGTGCGACATTCGTCAACATCGAACCCCCGGCCTTCTTCCTTCATCTCCTCAAGGTGAATGATATAGGTAACACGCGGAGGAAATCCACCCTCGAAAATGGTCCTATTTTTTTTTTTTCTGCCTCCTTCACTTTTTATCTTTATCTTATTTATTTTTTATTTTTTATTTTTTACTTACGAACAGTATAGGAGAAGAAATTGTAGGCATATGTCGTATATTATTCTTCAACAGCTTCCATCCTTCATAACTTTACTCAGCCGAGATAATATCGTATATCGAATTGAGTTGGAAATAATTATATGGATAGTAATGTGATTGCGGTTATTTTAAGTATTATACATATATACCTCTTCTATTCGTTGAGATTATTTACTTTCAGGATTTGGCACAGATCCCAAACGCAAGCTTGAGTTGCGCCTCTTTCGAATGAATTTCTTACGTTTGTATGGTAGGTATGTATATCGATTTGTTGAAAATGAGACTAACGGCATTGCCTCCTATTTCGATTAGTGAGGAACGGAAATCCTGCGTGCATCTCGACTCGTATTTGCGTCCGGTAATCTATATGGGTGTATAAACATACGTGTATTCATGCACGTGTATAATAGATATATATATATATATATATATATATATATATATATATATATATATATATATATATATATATATATATATACATATATAGGTATACCTATAACGGGAGGGACGAACTGAGAGCGTATCGAGCGTGTAATCAGAACCCGCGACTCAGCTCCACGCTCCCCGCGATCCTTGTGGAGACGCGACCGAAGACGAGGACAAGGACGAGGCCGAGGGTGAGGATGACGATGAAGAAGAGAAGGGGGTGAGAGTGCGGTGGTGAGTGAGGGTGAGGGTGAGGGTGAGGGTGAGGGTGAGGGAGAAAGCGAAGTGCAATCAGCGTTTACAACCCGCGCGAGAAACTTTTGCTCTTGGCCAAGCGAAACGCGCGAACCGTCTAGAAATACCAGAGAGCTTTATTATCGCGTATTCCTGCTCAACTTACCCCCGACCGAGACCTCCGCAAATATACTCACCCCGTGACCCCCTAAAACGACGTGGACTAAACTGTTCTGTTTTTTCTTTCTTTTTTTTTTTCTTTTTTTTTTTATTTTCTTTTTTTTCCGTTTCTTTCTTGATGTCAACGTTTTTGCCCTTTGAAGTTGATGGTTTAGAAATGAAGTAAAAGTGTTTAAAAAAAATGTTTCTTCTAGAGTTACATACTTTTCCTCCGTATATAATAAGAATTTAAAACCATCGCCTTTTGGGAAATGAAAATGGAACAGAATCTGTAATTTGATGGTTATAGCTATTCGCGTAGAGTAGTCTACGATGTGAGAGGATGTAGGTAGCTATTTGCGTTTCCGTCTGTATTTGAATTTTCGTAATTTAAGCCGGTTATTAATGTTACGCGCGTATGACGGAGCCACAGCCCAGAACCAGAGCCAGAGCCAGAGCCAGAGCCGGTACCGGGGTGGCAACGAGGTCGGGGGTTGGGGGATCACGCGGCGATAGGCTATACGTAAAGGGTTAACTACCCACGGTGTAACCGAGATTATTACCGAGATATCGGAAAATTAACTGCAAAATGCCCCATTTTACTGGGGGTTATGGTAATTTTAATAACGTATTTATTGGTCCCTGACTGGCCTTCGCACAAAAGCAAAACCCGATAACACGCTCGGTTAGCTCGCCTCTGCCTGGGCAAGGCAGCCCTGCCTTGGTACAACCTACGTTTTTGGTACTCATACCTAAGAGTATTTATAGAGCATATTACATCCTCTCCGGAGCTCAGCTTCTTGACCATTATGATACATTCGCGAGGTTTTCTCCATAACCCGGTTATAAATTATACTTGACTAGAATCTCAAATTAACCAACAATCACAATCTAAGTCATGACAAATTATCCGTTCCCTATACCCTCGACCGTCGTTTAGGAATTTGAAACCGTCGCCACTTGAATGATTCCCTCTTGAGGCATCATCTCGAAATGGGAATATCTCTGTTCAAGGATCTCGGAATCGCAGGCCAAGGATGCGTAGAGTTAGGGTGAAGATCGCGGACCTCGAATATCAAGCATACCAAACAATAACCCTTCATCAATCGAGTGCACTAAGAGACATGTGATGATTTACAGAGTGGAAATGGTACGAGATGAGGAGGGTTAAATAATTACGTATGATTGTCTCTTACGTAGACGTAACGTCGCGACACGATCACGGGGTTAGCCAACAGCCCCATGGTGAACGAGAGAACGAGCAAGCTGACAGTTTGCCAAGTTATTAGAGAAGAGATTGATGAAGCGTTGGGCGAAGGGCTCCAAGAACATTTTTCACCTTCCGCAGGCGCCGCTTATCTGATCCACCGCGAGATTTTCAACACAAAGATTTTTCCGCTGACGGTTTTTTTTTTTCGTTTTCTTTTTTGATTTTTTTTCTTTCTACTTTTTTACTTGTTTTTTTTTTTTTAGTTTTTTTTTTCTACTCATTATTAATGAGTTGTGGCTCGCGGAACGGTGCCCTGGTACACCGACGATGCTGGATATACAAGACGCAAAGAGACATGACGATACGCGATTTTGCCAATTCTGGTCCGACTTACTGCAACCCTCCTCTCCTTCTACCCGTCCCTTGTCCAAAGAAGGAAAAGATGTCGCCTGGCGGAGCGCCCGAGGTAGTCAAATATTTTGCATAGAATCCCTGAACCTCTTCCTTATCCTCATTCTCATTCTCCTCCTCCTCTTTTACTTCTTCTTCTTTTCTCTTCTGCTCCTCTTCCTGTGAGCTTGCAAACCGGAAGTTCTCCGCAATGAAACGTTTGGTCGCCACCGTGGCTGCAGGATGTAAAGGAAAATCCTTACTTACCCACGATTAAGACGGTGGTAACTGACAGCCGAAATTAGCACCCCCGTTGAGCGAGGAAATTCGGTAGGCTAAAGGGATGGAGGGATGGTTGTGTATAGCTACTTTAGTATATAGTCTGGCAGTGTATAATGTAGATGAGCTTAGGAGTTTAGAGCATTTAGCAAAGGGGTATATGACGAAGGAATCGGAACGGAACGAACGGCTCTAATTGTTCACTAGGCTCTATCTAGTTATATATACCTATGTAACATACATAGGTATGTATAAACAGAGTATATGAGTAATTTTTGTTAGTGAACTGCAACGACGAGAAACAGTACCACGATGTGGCCATCGAGGCCGAGTCTATGTGACGTGCGTGACGCGAGGACACGCCGTGTTCGTGCAGTCTAATGGCAATTAAATGCACTGTATCTGTTATACTATTGTTATATAGATATATAGATCGAGGTATGACAACGAGAGTGCAGACCATTGCGTATGGTAGTTCCATTTCATTATGGAAATATATCTATATATTTTTTAAATTTATCGTGTCAGAGCTTGTGAGGTACTTTTCTTAATTAAAGGATGTTCGAAGATTTGATTGCAGGTATTCTTTTTATTGTTCTTAGCTAACGTTTTCTCGAAAGTTTATTCTCTGAGAAGATTTTGAACCTTATTAGAGTTAACAATCCGTAAAATTGACCAAATGGTAGACTGAAATATAAAGTGTGTGCGTAGGCGGTTTGCGGATTTTCTTTTCTTGAAGTTTCATTTTTCGCTACTTTGCGTATACATACCTACTTATGCTCGTCTCTATAACAGCTTCTGACATGTTGGGGTTGAATTCGGAGAAGGCAGAGTTCCTTGCATCAATGAACCTAGCTTGAGCAAAACTTACCTTCTGAATTCTCAATTCATGTTCATTTCTTAGTTTTTCTACAAATATCGAATAACGAACCGCATCGAATGTATGAAATTCGATAAAACTCTCCCCGATTACTCAGACTTGATCCCTGAGAAAAGGATTAACTACGATATGTTAAAGCGAGAGAATCTCCAGTTGTCTGAGTACAATGTGATTTGTGGAGATTCATGTGTGATGTGATACACGTGTCTTAACAACCTCGGTACAATTCCTCCGCGGTATCGCGCTTGGCGTATACGTTAATTCCTTCGGTTCAGGGCGAGACGTTGTATCGCGGTACTGGACAAATTAGTGCTATTAATCAAAGCGGTCGACGTTGCCGTGGCGGGGTAAAGTCGCACCGAGAGTACGAGTAGGTATCCGCGCGGATGCAAGTCTGGCCGAGTTACGGTGAGTAATGGTCAATAGAAGTTGGTCGATTCTCACTGCCGCGCCACTGCAAGGACGGAAGCGCGGGCGTAAACTCGCGCGCCATACGCCATCGGCACGTGTCACCAGCTATACTAGCTGCCCACGCTACGCTACGGTACGATACGGTGTACGGTACGGTACCCCGCGCCGTCTGCAGAAGCGCCTGCAGTTTAGTTCGCGCGAGCTAGCTCCAGTTCCAGTTTCAAATCCAAATGGCAAAGCAATTGTCCAGGACGTCTGTTACGTTACGGGTTTACATCTCTCCCTGAAATCGTAAATTAATACCAACGCGTTATATTGACACGATAAATCTCAGAATTTAATAATTCAGAATACCTATCCTACCTATCACCGATTGCCGATAATATCGTCGCTAAACCAAACGTTGTAGAAAGGACAAAGAATGAGTGGGAATTTATCGCATTTGAAAGTAGAAAAAAAAAAAAAAAATAGACAAAAAGAAAAAATAAAAAGCAAAAGAAAAAACCATTCAAGGACCATCGACGCTCATATTATTTTCATTTTTATTTTATTTTTATTTTTTCTACGTCTTTTTTTTTCCCCCCCGATTATAGCTCCACAAAAGACGGACAATCGAGTTCCTCCTACGAATGTAGCAAAAATAGAGAGTCGTAACTCTATAGCCTAGGTCTCCTTGTGCCTTGCCTTGCCTTGCCAGTTCCTGGCTTCTCTCCTATCGATTACGCGCACTCGAGAACCGCCCGCGCTAGCTAGGGCTAGCTAGCTTCTTCGCTAAGGCTAAATCGCTCGAGGTTGGCGTTCGCTCGGTCCAAAGTGGACGGATGCTTATCGCCCCGTTCGCTAGCCAAACGACCTCGAAAACCCACCGAGTAGTAGAAGTAGAAGTAGGAGTAGGGGTAGGTCCTTCTCGGAATTTGCGCTCCTTGGATCACCCATAGCATACGACATCATTCTACGGGTGGTAAAGACCCCTGGATGATAGGATAGCCACGCCTCTTCACCCCGGGAAATCCCACGGAAACCTACATCCTAGTAGAACCAGGAAAAGGGACAAGGGTCGTAGCAAACTAAGAGAAACGCTAATATAGCTACCCGCATGTTGGTTTAGCTAACGCTAATACTTTCGCCAACCGGACTATCCGATCGCAACGATACATTACGATAGTGGAATCGTATGCATGTAAACGGTTGACAAAAATCCCGTTTTCTTACTATAGCTTCTTGCTGCACCAGCTCGATGTATAAATAAAGCGTCTTATCTCTCGCTTTGGAACACGACTCGTTTCTATTTCTATACAGCTTATTGCAGAGCATGATGGGATGTGATTTGGAAAAGGATCTCTTTTGGATTAAAAAAAAATAATTAAACATCCGCCCGAACTTTATTAGGAAAAAAGGAAGAGAAATAGTTCGGACGTATTTGTGTGTGTAAAAACGACCACGAAGCATGCGAACCCGGAAGCGAGTCGACAATTAACGTAGGTTTACGTCCCATCAAGATTTTCCCGGAGGCTCCTTCAATCGCGCCAAATGTATTGGGTTTTTTTTTTTTTTTTTTTTTTTTTTCTACGATACTTGTATGTAGTATTTGTGTATGTATATATGTATGTATATAAGCCGTTGGCCCCGTTCAGGCAACAGTGGTGACAGCAAGGACCGCTGGCTGTCCCGCAACCGAACGATTGGCCCCGCAGAGAAATTGCCGCACTTGAAACGGCGCTACTACGTCTTGTTCGCAATCGAATCGTCCGATCGATTTAACGAGAACCCGTCGTACCTACTCGGAATACGTATCCCAGTCGCGTACTGGTTCGGGCTGCAAAGTGCCGTGTAGAGATGTACAAATTTAATGTATATCTGTGTGTGTGTGTGTGTGTGTGTGTGTGTGCATGGGTGAGAGAAATCCACGAGAAATATACCTACCTCGATTTTATGTCCCGAACGTATAGAGAAAATTTAATTCTAGTTTAAGCATCGCTTGATTTACAATTTTCTTAACTACTTTTTCTATCTTCTTCAATTTTTTTCTTTTTTTATTTTTCTTTTATATCATGATATTCCCTCATTTAAGGATTCAACCCTTGAACAAAATTGGCTTTACACATCGTCGGATGATAAAAGTCTCTTTCAGTCTGCAAAAGAATCGAGAAAATTCTTGAGACCCAAGACGAACAATAAAGAGGATCTTCTTGTCTGCTTGTCACCCTTGTTCAACGGACGAGTAAATCGAAGGACGATCACAGTAAACTTTAAAGGATATAATATTATGACTAAAAATTAACGATTGAATTATCATTTTTGTTACAGAGATTGCAGAGTCGTAAGGGATCCGCAGACGTTGAAATCGAAAGGATATGGCTTCGTCTCGTTCGTTAAAAAAGCGGTGAGTAAGAGGAAAGAGATTAAGAAATGAGCGTCGTTTCTACCTCTGACTTGGCGGCGAACCCGGAATCGATTAACCCTCTTCTTCTGTCTCGGGAAATCGCGCGGATACTAATTGTAACATCGTTGGATTTAGGTCTCACCTCGACCGTTTGAATTTGTTTAATTTTTTATTTTTTTTTTTTATTTTCGTAACCGTAGTTGTAAGTCGTGTTTATTCGGGCGAAATCCTGCCAAGTAGTAGTAGAGTATCTAATAATTAGCAAGGTGCAGCTGCAGGTGTGATAAATTTCTCAACTCTCAGCTAGTTGGTTCAGAAAACACAGAACCGATCGGCGACCGATCTTTAAGCACCGGAACGCGTCTGGCATGATTATATCACTATTGTAACGGCGTCGTTAACGTTAACGTTTTATCAGCGATCTTTAAGGCGGGACAGCGTGCATTTCGTACGTAATATCGGCCGTCCTCATCCCCCGATCAACGCGCACGTTGCGCGTTAAGCTCGTCCCGCGGTCCCCGTCTCCGTTCAAGAAAAGCTGTGCCCTCTGCCTCCTGCTCCATTAGGTATTACCGCGCTGCTGCTCCTTTCCTTCCCTTTACTTTGCTTTTTTTTTTCTTTTTATTTTCTCTGTTTTTTTTTGCTTTCTTTCTTTCTTTCTTTCTTTCTGTTCGTTCCGATCGCGCGGCTTCCAATCGAAACTTGTCTTTATATTTTACAACGCTATTCTCCGAGATGGCATTATCTCTTACGTTTTATTAGCCGAAGCCTCTTTTCCTCCCTCGCTCTTTCCTCTTATTTCTATTCTGAACCTTTATTTTCATTTCACAGAGCTTCTTTTTTTCTTTCTCCCGCTACGCTTCTTAGCCCAGATTTTCACGCGATCCTTGGCCAAAAATCCACGACGTAAATCACCGCAAGATCTACAGCTGCCTAGTAAAGAATAAGAATAAAAAGAATAAGAATAAGAATAAGACCGAGCGGGAAGATTTCTCTACCTCATCCCTTTTATCTCAAGCTCTTCTACGTACGCTACTACTAGTCGGCTAGTCGGCTACTGGTTGTCTGCGGTCGGTGCAGATGCTATTACCTTCACGGAAGACGTCCCGTCCGTTTTAATGCCCTATCGATCTGGACCTGCACCGGCATCTACACCCGCCTGGGATTACTAATACTCGGAAGCCCGGTTGCTGTATGCAATAGACACTTCCTGCACGGTATTCCCGAAAGACCACTGCGTAATACGGAGGTAGTTATACTCATTCAGGGGTTCAGCTGTATCGCATGGAAATACAAACGGTGGCTATAATATCACCCAATACCTCCATACCTCCAGGTATACTCGCTGTAGGTATATGAGCGATACTCGCTTTCCCACCAATGGGATATAAAATAGCAATATCCGCTTGCTCTTTTACATTGTTAATCAGTCGATCTGAAGTCTCGTGGAAAAACGTGGTAGAGTAGCTAAAGGGTTGCAGCTGGGAATATGTATTCTTCAATATGCAGCTGTTATATCTATGGAGCACGTTTTCTGATGCAAAGAGATAACGCTGTGGTTTAACTTGATGATATAAAGGAGGTAGGGAGATACTAAAGAAAACAAATTATGAAGGTATACCGTATACACGAGTAGAGCTAGGAGAGCCACTCACTTCAACTGGCTAACTATTCATATGTCACAGTTCGATGGGATTGCAATAGACTTTTGTCATTTCATATATGATCTCCGGTTGACTAGGTTTACCGGAAGGGCACCTGGTTCGGGTTCGGGTTTAAATGAAACTTGATTCGTCGGCAGGGAGAACAGCGGTGATCCCAAGTCGGTTAGGATAGGAGGCGGACTTCTAGAAATCGCCGAGGGATCGACCCGACGATAACAGATCACCGTTGAAACTCCGGGGAACGATGTTAAAGGGGAGTGAGAAAGGAATGGCCGATTTAGTCGCAAACCATCATTCTCAGTAATTTTTTAAATCGAATCCCAGCTCAGCTACAAAATTTTCTAAAAACTTTTCGATCCTTATCTCTCTCCTTCTCTCACCCTCTTCATCACTCTATCTCTTTCTCTCTGTCTCTCTCCTCCTCATCCTCTCTTCCTCTTTCTGCAGTGATCCCCCGAAAAAGTACCACCCCCCCTAAAGTCAACGATTAAGTATTACCGACCAGCCCCACTGGCCCGGCGACTCCTGATCCTGAAGTGCCGGTATAACTCCCATCGAAGGTATACACAGGTGTGTATGCACAGCACGTCCACGTACGGCATAGGTGGGTATGTCCTTCCCGGGCAACGCTCGTGCAAGTAGAAGTAGAAGTAGAAGTGGAAGTGGAAGTGGAAGTGGAAGTGGAAGTGGAAGTGGAAGTGGAAGTAGAAGTAGAAGTAGAAGTAGAAGTGCAAGTGGAAGTGGAAGTAGAAGTGGAAGTGGAAGTGGAAGTGGAAGTGGAAGTGGAAGTGGAAGTGGAAATGGAAGTGGAAGTGGAAGTGGAAGTGGAAGTGGAAGTAGAAGTGGAAGTGGAAGCCGACGTACAAGTGCAAGTAGAAGTAGAAGCGGAATATCGATTCGAGTCAAGAGGCTTGGTGCTGGTGCCCCATTCCCCCGTTCTTCCATCTCTTCCACCCCCATCCCCGTCTCCGTCCTCGTTCTGCTCTTCACGGCCAGGTCTTTCGGCTATCCTATCTAGGCTAACCGCGGAAATACAGAGTCATACGTCGGAATGGAAATTTGAATCGGAAACATTTTATCCCGTGGGACAAGGGCCGTGACCATTACCCGTGTCTTCTTCACTGGTAGGTAGATATGTGGGGTATAGGTAGATATTTGAACGTGGCATGAGACTCCGGGAGGCCTTCATATCCAGGACCGCTTTTCAAATAGTATAAACATTTTTTTGAAGAGGACAAAAAAAAAAAAAACAAAAAAAAAAAAATAAAAAAATAAAAAAATGAAAGAAAAAATTCACCGAATATTTCTTCTAACCATAGCTCTGGCATATATAACCATTTTAGTATTGGATTGCCCTGCTGCTATATAAACACCGTTGAATTGATGCCGTATTATTCCCCCAGCTACCGCCTCGTCCTCCCAAACCGGGGGATGAACAAAAGAGAATATTTTTCATCCACATATATGCCATACTGTGGAAAATAGAACCCTGCGGCTCCCTCTTCTTATCGTTCGTCCGGTTCAATTTCCTTCTCCTCTTTTTTCCTATACTCTTTCTTTCTTCTTTTCTATGTTTTTTTTTTTTTTTATTTTTTTTTTTATTCATTTTTTTTCTACTTTTTCGACAAGTGGATAATCTGTTAGTTCGTTAATTTCTACGCGAAAGCGACGATTCTCGAATAGTGTTGGGGGATTAAGCGACGTAATATAGAGACCCGGGGTAGTCCGTAGCAGGTCATTGGGTTCCTCGCTCAACTTCGTCGCAAAGACGCGACGCGGAGAAGTAAAACGTTTCAAATACTTGTTTCTAGGGAATTAAGTATACGTCTCCGTAAGAACGAACGAAGTATTCAAGGTTCGCGGAAACGTCTGACTCGTTTTTATGTGCTCTTGTGTGCGGCCCGGTAATCCGATCTAATTTCAGATACCAACTCAGTCGGCCAGCTCTAGGGAGCCGCGTTTTTAGTAGAATTTCTTCCTCTTGTCATCGGACGAGGGAGACTATACGCTATACGCTATACGCGACATTTGTACTATCGTATTTTATTTATCCTTTTATTTTCTTCTTCTTCTTATTGTTTTCCAGGAAGCGGAGAGTGCCATTGGTGCGATGAACGGACAGTGGCTAGGGAGTCGCAGCATTCGCACAAACTGGGCGACCCGCAAACCACCAGCGCCAAAGTCTGAAGGTAGGATGATACGATAACAATAATATATTTCATCGTTACATCAAATCCTCCTCAACCCATTAAATTCCTAAAATTCATCTATCTATGTAAAAAAAAAATTATATACTATAATCGTGTCTCGATATACCTAATGTTGTTTTATATACGTTCTTGACGTTCGACGTTATACATATATGACGCATGACACCTTATATACTGTCACCTCTCTGTCAAATTAACGCGAAGTAACCGCGACTCAAGATACGATTATTTTGATGTTACACTTCATTTTACACTTCGGTTAATAGGAAAGTTAAAAAATTGTGAAAACCACCCCCGTGACCTCAACGTCGACGTCTTATCTACTTTTGACTTTTCTCACCGCGATGAGAATTCGTCTGTACATGTCACTTTGAAACTAGTGCCTCCTGACGTAGCTCCGGGTCTTGCCGAGGGTATAATGAAGGGCGTTGGGTACAGCTGAGGGTTGAGGTGAAAGGGGTGGGAAGGGGGTTAAGCACGAATCCAATTCAAGTTACAAACTAAACGCATAATGAGCTTAGAGGTAGCGCCCAGAGCTAAGTAAGTATTATTATATTATCATAAGCGGCTCTCTCTTCCCGCTTCCCTGTCACCCGCAACTAACTAATTTCATTCCACCAGTCTTTAATTAGTATTCGACGCGACGCGCCCCGGAACTTTTTCACCCTTTCACTCCGCGTCCCTGAGCCCAACCCTTATAGCAGAAGATTGATTCGCGGCCTGCACCCACCTGCAGCACGAATTCATCGGTTTGAGTTTTTCAAGGTCGTATAGTTTCCCGCCTCTCGTTTCTCCCATTTTCTCATACTCACCGAGTCAGCCCCCCCTCATCGTCCAACGAGCGTCGCTTATGCTGGTCATTTTTCACCGCGTTACCCAACCATTATTCCACCGTTACTCGAGCGTTTCTTTCCAGATTTGAATTTCAGAATAGTTTACCTCGCCGTGGCTCTTATGGACGAAACTAGATATTCCAGACGGGTGGATCAACCGGGTTAATATTTTACACTAACCCAAACGGGCTCATATTGCCGCAACATTTTTCACATAGAAAATAAACTCCCAACTTACATTCGTACATTATCATACAACCAGCAAACCTAACAAAGTCTTTTTTCTAACCAATGATGTCAAACGCTTTAAAAATTGTCTTTCAATTCTCGCCTTTAAACACAAGACGACATTTCACACCGTATATAATATCGACGTTACAAACCATAGTCGCTAGATTTCTGTTCTAATTGGCTAGCTGGCATTTGGCCGATCGATTGTTCGCTTACTGTCGTGCAACCGTACGGCACTGTACGCGGATATAGGTATCGAGTCTTTGTGTTGGTTATTTCGCACCCGAGTATCACCCCTACCTAAGCGTACATAGATATGTACATACGTGTCTCTATCAGAGAGGGGTTTGTATTGCAGAGAGCACTTGTTGCTAAAATTTTGCAACAGTTTTGTTGACGTTATTTTATGCACTGTAAATATATCTCCAATTAATGCGACTACTGGACACGGGATTATCGCAGTAATTTTTCCAAGATTCTCTCATCTCAATCCTATATGTATGTATATACCTAGGTATATGTATGTACGCGTCATATGAATCGTAAATACGGAATAGTGGGTATACAAATCGCCCGGATGAACGGTTTCAATTTACCTAATAACAATTATTACCATCCCCGGGAGAGATTATACTCTAACGCAAACATCGTTGGAAGAGCAAGGAGCGGTACACAAAGCGTATAGCTGGGCGGCTTATCGCGAATGATGTATACCTAGCCGATTACCCGGCTTTGTAATGCGCGTGTTTACTGGCGTAAGTGTCGAGCCGTGTCAGAATCGTGCGGGGCTCGTCCAAGCTCCACCATAAGTGTATACCTGTATACTATACACTGGTATATCTATCCCCGCGCATATATATATATATATGTACCAAAGTGGGTTGCTGTCTGTCCGCTCGGCTCGACTAGACTAGGCTAGGCTAGGCCAGGCTAGGCTCACCTAGGTAGGTACACGAATTATACCGTACCGTACAAGTACAAAAGGAGGATGTGTATCCACATACATACAAACGCGTATCGACTACCTGCAGCTCCAGGTACACGTCACCTCCACGCTATCGGTTCACCGCGTCTACGTTCTAGGGTAGGTAACATCGTACACGTATATGCGTGACTCCGTGCAGGTTGTCCTCTTGCAGTCTCTAGCACCAGGAGGGTCGTGCTTATCGCTTACTAGCTATCTATATCCTTGACGTTGTTCCCTTGGGCTTTGCCATAGCTGCACGTTGCAAAGGCTTGCGAAATATACCTACGGGAAATACGCAATTCAATTAATTGCTAAGGGGATGGCGATTTGCGTAAAAATAGAAGAAAAAAAATAGAGTTTTCAAACTCGGATGTCGATTACCGCAGTTTTAAGTAAAATCCAGTATTATCGATGTGGATTAACCTCTCATGTAGATGGAATCGATATAACGTACCATTTCCGTGCACCTATTTTCAGTATTTCTTTTTTTTTTTCTTTTCTTTTTTTTTCATATCGTAATGCCTTCGGGGTGTGTTATACTTGTGCATTCTATTTTTTCTTTTGCAAAATTAAACGTCAACAATCGGCATAGCATGCGCCGGGTGTCTGTTGTTGCTTCGTCAGAGTTTTATTATTATTATTATTATTGTTGTTGTTATTTTATTTTATTTTTTTCTTCTCGTCTTTTTTTTCTACAACATCTTCTCTATCTCGATGAAAACAGCCCCCGGGAATGACCTCGGACCTAAACGTATCTGCAGAGCGATTGAACCTCGGTAAACAGTCGGTTGAAATGATAAAACAACGTACATACCCACCCTGGAACCGGAGTCTGCCTAGGGGGTATTTGTATTCAATGTCCAACGGCGGTTTGCCCCTTTTGTACAATTTGGGCTTACCTATACACGGAATGAAAGAGATGAAATAATAATAATTATTATTATTATTATCAATTAGAATAAATAAACTCGGTATACATGTACACACATTTTCGATTTAATTATCATAGTATAATTGTTATTATTTTTACCGGGTTTTATACGATATACTAAATTTTTAAGTTTTTTATATAATAGCATATATGTATTATACCTACAGGTATTATATACGTAGTACATACCAGTATTTGGTTACTTGAAAAGAAATTTTTGAACACGGATACCCAACGCAACTCCGTTTTTGCTCACGTTACGTTTCCCTCGGGTCTCGGTTTGTCCGCCTTATCCCACGGCTGAATTTGAACATTCGCGAAACTTTTTATCGCGCGATAAGCGCGTTCACGATCCCACAGGTAGGTAAGGGTAGGTATTACTGTCAGTCACGACTACTACGAAAGCTTCAAAGCCCGTGAGCTATTCTTCGGTGTAAAATCTACCTACGGTTATATATAAGCTATTATAATTCCGTTATCCTAGCTCACGCATATTATACATATAGGTATAAGGTATATGTATGTACATGAGGTATAATAAATTCGCCGATTCTAATTACGCCCGGTTGGTTACTCGCTCTTTCGACTGCAGTAGTCGTCAATTTTGATCAGCAATAAAAGTCAATAAATTATACCAAATTCTGTACGTGGTTTTGGAAAATGGTGTAGGTATAGTCAATTACCGGTATTTCTCGCCTCAGTTAATAGCCGTTTAGTTTCTCGCTTCTCGAACATTTATTCATCCCTTATTCGAATACGAGAGTTAACATCAGACCCACGGAGAAACCTTAGCCAACAACTCTTCGCGTTGATGATCACTTTGAGATGCCTCGAAGGCTAAAGCGAAGGCGAATAAGCGCGTCATTCTCGTTCTTAGATAATTAACTCGGCGTTGGTTATTCGGCCTAGCTGGTTGGTTATGGATACGTTTTAGGCTAGACTAGGGAATTTAGAGGTAGAGAACTGCCGCGTACCCGTTCGCAATAATTATAGCTACCGCGATCATTGTTCTCGGTCGTCGTCGTCGTCGTTGTCGTCGTTGGTGGGTGGTAAACCAGGGCAAGGAAAGGCAAGGCGAAGCGAGGGTTTCCTACAAACTTTCCCGAGCCAGGCGGCTTTCCTGCGCTTTCACTGATAGTGGAGGGGGATAACGCGTAATCGTTATGAGCAGAAGTAGCTTTGGGCCTACCGCGGGCCTATCGCGCGGCCCTACCGCAATTAAATTAAGTAAATTATATTAAATTACGGGTCTTATACGAGTTCTAGGCAATACGGGAAACGGGCAACCCTTTATACCCGAGTCTGGTATATACCTACCCCGGATGATCTTCTGTTCTTCTTTTTTCGTCTTATTCTTATTCTTATTCTTATTCTTATTCTTATTCTTATTCTTATTCTTTTTATTCCTTCCTCCCCTTAATAGCTTACCACCAGAAAACTTTCTAACTTGGTCAATATCGAGGTACGCGCGTCATCTGCGAGAGTGTATCCATTCAGATGAAAGTATATGTTTATTCGATGTGCTCGATTTCTATGTATAGGTATAATCGGTAAAGTTTTCGACTCCCACGGGGGCCAGACGTGTTCTTGGTAGTATACCTACCTATACTTATACATCTACCAACCTACAGCTACTACGCTACGTCCCGCACTTCGCTGACATCGTCAAACTCGATCGGACCAAATTCCGGAAATCTAATTTAACCCTAATTCGTTCGTTCTCATCCCTGCACTCATTTCGATGGGTCGAACCCCAGGACCCGCCTTTAAGCCGAGACGCGCAATTATACGCACCTCACTTACTTACCTCCACCTCGGATGGGTACAATCCTATATCCAAGTAGGTGATAACTGCGTTTCTTTTGCCAACGCAAACATTCGTCAACGGAAAATAAACGAAAAAAATAAGTGAGATAAAAAAAAAAGAAAACAGATGACAAAAAAAAAACTCGAAAAAAGCTTTCGATTTTACATCAGAGATACGTCGTAAGAGATTCTTTTAAGAATGTAAGATATTTCATCCATGATATATAATTTCGCGGCAATTAAATCGGGAAAACGAGAGAGAAGATGGAAGTTAGAGGATAGAGGATAGACGATAGGAGAGGAGAGAGACAAGTAACTCGGCCAAGAGCTTGCGGGGAAGCCTCCTTTGTAATACTCACTTGGCCACTAGTGACTAGCGACTAGAAGCAAGTAAGTAGTGAGGTGCAGAAAGGGTATACTGCACAAGTTTGCGAAATGGTTGGCGTCGTCGAAGGCGGTCGAGAACCGAGAACCGAGAGAGAGAAAGAGAGAAGGAATAGTTTGGGGGGTTTGGCGGAAACGGCAATACTTTTACGGGTTTCGTGTTTTTGCGTAGTTGGTACCAGGCGACTCGTTTGTTCGAAGTAGGTACGTTACAGCCGTCCAAAGCTTTCGTCGTTAATATCGTTCTATCGTATCTATACCTACCTACCTATACTCACTATAATACTACGCGAGAGTTAAAATAATTATCTTAGTACACGGCATGAAATTCCCGAGTCTTTGGGGCATGTTAAACCGTCTGCATTAACCCCTTCAAAATACTTCGTATTTTATATAACAACATGCGTCTACCACGTGTGCGACAAATTTTACTCTTTTTTTATTTTTTCTTTTTTAATCGATATTGAAAAATCGACGTTTGTCGCGAGGTCAGTATAAACGTAGACATGGACGAACACCACCCGCTACGCTGAACAGTTGGAAATCGAAGGAGTCCCGAGGTCAGCTACAATATAAATCTATAGAATCTTGCCTCCCTCGGCTTTGACGGTGGGCTTACGGCGGGGTGCCCCATTCACCATCGAGTGCCGAACGTTGTTCTCCCTTGCGAAGGCTTTTTAGAGATCGTCTCCAACCGACGGGGTAGCGGGGACTGGAGAGGGTGGAAATAGCACGAAGGAAAGGAAAGAGAGTGAAGAGAGGAACAGGAAGA
This sequence comes from Macrophya annulata, assembly GCA_963924015.1. Classification (NCBI taxonomy): domain Eukaryota; kingdom Metazoa; phylum Arthropoda; class Insecta; order Hymenoptera; family Tenthredinidae; genus Macrophya; species Macrophya annulata. The sequence goes on from OZ001261.1 coordinate 18,572,105, forward strand.
AGAAAAAAAAATTAGAGAGGAAAGAGGAATCAGAGGAAGAACCAGAGCACACAAGACCACCCCCTGTTTATTCTTCCTCGTACTATAAGTCGGAGTGGAGGAAAGAGAGGAGCAACATTCCCATATGTATAATACAACTGTGCGTAAATGTGTGTGTGTGTGTGTGTGTGTGTGTGTGTTAACGTGGGTATATGGGTGTGTTACATGTGAACTATACTACACAACCGGCATTATGGTGATACACGTGTAGAAGTGGATATCACACTCTCGGATCTGCACCAATACATAGCAACCCCTTTATTGGGGGCGCCAATCTATTAGGAAACTGGAAGGGTGAATGCTCCAATTTATGCCACGACTACAAATCTTGGCTTGGAGTGGAGTGGAGAGTCTACCTCGATCCTGCAGGGCACTGGAGGATCCCCTATACTCAGGAAATCCTGTCCTCTCCTAGGCAGAGCGTATAACGATTACGTCGGTGCCATGCTCGGGTCAAATTTTTAGTTAGGAATTTTCGTTTTGTTTTTTTATCTTGTTCTTTTGTTGTTTTTTGTTTTATTTTTTCTTGCATTTTGCCTTTTCAACTTGGGGTGGTAAGTCGGAACGTAAGTCTGAGCCACGCGTGAAAGAATTTTGGACTTGGAATGAATCCACTGACTATACCAGCCCGCTTTACGAGGGGAAGAAAAGATTTATATGGCACAGGTACAACCCGACACCCGAGATATTTTAGAATCCATCTTTTTGCGTACCACCTAAGTCCTGGTCGTTTGATGAAAGGCTGGAATTTTGTCAAATCATTCTCTAACTGACAATACGTCAACCTTTTATTTTTCCTTTCCGTTTTTTTTCTCTCTCTTTTTTTTTTCTTTTTTTTTTTGTTCCCCCTTTTTTTTCTTTTTACAACCATTTTAGAAATTGGCTCCCGCGTTTCACTCAAATTGCCAACGAATTGCCTGTCTTAGAATATCCACCTGTCTACCCTGCAGTCACTCAGCAAGGCTTTTATTTTCATTTCTCACAAAATTCTACTTAGAAATCGTTTTTTGATTCGTTATATCGTGTCAAACGTCTCCGCATGTGGTGGTTCGCTTATAAGTTATATGTGTATACCTTAGAATTAGATATTTATTCAACAGCATGAGGTCCGCTGACTTTCAAAGGATTTAACAACTATTGACTTGTCGACGGTTCTCTCTGTGATTATATTCCCTACCTTTGACAAATCTCATCCACAAAATTTTATCTTTTCATCATCATCATATCGCTGAATATACATATATAATTCATTATACCATCTATTGCGGTAAAATACTAACACCTAATTTTTACTGGCTGACCGCTCGTTCAAGACGATCAAAGCAATTTGTCAAAATCGTGCTTAGATAAGCCTACATATTATTAATCATTGATAAGGTGCCACTCTTTTTGTGAAACGAGAATATATGGATACCAAAATATACTTATGTAGGTATATATATATATACTGTCCTCGACACATAGGTATATGCATGTACCTAATACAACTATCACGAAAATCCAAGGACGTTCGATAATGGCCTTCTCTTTCTCTCTTACAGTATATTGCAGAATGCGTTTTTATTTCAGTCCTATACCTACGACCAGGTGGAACTTCACCCTGAAGACTAGACTAAGGGTTGGTTGAGGCAAAGTTGTTTGACGCTCACGCGGGCGAGTCAGTCACGGGGTGGAACAACGTTAAAACATAGTTTATTTCCATTGTCCCCATTATTGCCCGAGGACGTGGAAACTCTAACTTCGGTAAGTAAGGGTTATGACGGGGCACCGCGGTTCGGGACGCCCGTAAGGTACGCTACGTCGCGTCTTACCCCACCGTAGTACCGCACCTTATAACATCGTCGTCGTCGTAGTCGTCGTCGTCTTATATATCCCGACAACTCACGCTCTGAAATAAACACACGCGCGAGCGCAGGGACATTATCAACCCTAATAAAGACCGCCCGCTTTACCCACCCCATCTTTTCTTACCGAGAGAGCTAGCGAGAGCTAAGAGAGCTAAGTAACCCCGGCCGTTAAAGTTTCTATGTAATTTTAGACCAGGTTTCGTTTCGAGTCGGGTTTCTCCGTGAATTTAGTTCTGTAGAGGGTTGGTGGGCGGTATAGCTCGACGAGAACTGAACCCCAACCCTAAACCCCTGCAGTTCCTCAACGTTGAAGAGTTATATTGTAAAAAATGGCGCAACCACGATGCTGATCCGCGCGCATATCGCGCCTCTTACGATAAAGGGTTACGTATTATAGACGTGAATTTTGGCGTAGCTTCGTTTAGAGTGAACTTGGGTCGCGTTACGCGCGATTATTTACTGCTGTTTGTACGTCTGCTTGTTTGTTTGTTTGTATGTTTGTTTGCTTGTTTGTTTGTACGTTCGTTTGTTTGTATGTATTTTGGTCCGTTTGTCCGTCTGTCACCGCGTCCGTCCGTTCGTTTGCTCACTCGTTACTTACTCCCTCTTCAGGTACCTACTTGCGCTTAACCCACTTTTAGAAATTCAAATTTTTTTTTCCTTCTTTCAATTTCATGTCAAACCGCACACCCTTCCATCTTTTCTCGAATACAGAGTATTCTTTTTTTTTTTTTTTTTTGTTATTCTTGTTTTAGAAAAAACACACAGAAATGAATAAGAAATTATCAAGATCGACAGGTCTAATTAGAATATTTTAGAGAAAACGTATATCTATACGTTATCTAGTTTAGATCGTGCGGTAATATTTGAAAGCAATGCCTTAGTAAAAGCTCGCCGCATACGAATAGAGGAGAGAAGCAAGATCTTGCGAATTTCAAACACTTGCGATTCACCACCACCGCGTAGTGGAATGGGAAAATCGGATCAATTTGAATCTCGGCTTATTGGAATTAGCACTTAGACCGCGAGACCCCGTTTGCGTACGTAACGAGGGATCGAGTAATGAAATCTGTTATTAGATAAAGAAGAAAGAGAAAAAAAAAAAAAAAAACGAAAGAAAATGAAAAAAAGAAAAGAAAGGAAAAATAATTATAAAAATGTAAAAATCCATGGAATAAATCCCATAATTTTTCACCTTTAACCTGCATACCTAACAGTAGACAAATATCGGAAACTTCTATTATTCCCTTGTACTCTTAGTCTTTGAGATTTCTCTACAATAAAAAGCAATAAGAAATAAGAAGAAAACAAAAAATAAACAAAAAAAATCAATCGCATGGTGTGGCGGTCCAAGGCCCATCTTATGTTTCGCCGCAACGTCTGGGCTGCTGGTACTTCGGCGTTACTTTTGTCCCTATACTACTACTAGGTACTACTACTACTATCGCAAGTTGGGTTTGTAGTGAGTAGTAAAGAAGGCTTTGGAATCGATCTTATCGTTAGCATCGCGCCAATAAACGTGCTTCGTCGACGTTGGTATATATAGTTATACTGCACCTATACAGCTGACACAACAGCGTCGCGGTCGTTTCGAAGAATTGTTCGAAGGGGTTTTTTTTTTCTTTCCTTTTTTTTATTTTTTTTTTTTTTATTTTTATTTTTTATACTTTTTTTTCTCTCTCCATCGTCGATACACAGGTCGGGGCGTTATCGGTATAGATATTTTGTCATTTCAGATTCGCGGCGAGTTTTTCCCGGTAACAGAATGAGGTAGTAGCACAAGATATGCTATACATATAGATATACCTATATAATGTAAAAGGGAAACACGGTGATGAGAAAATATTCAATTTACAAATTGCCTCATGCTGCAGATGGGAGATATGTATTTATATGCATACCTAACCACCTTTTCTACCTGTAGTCAAAATTAATGCTTTTATACCTCACGTAATGAGGGGTCGACGACGACAATTGCTGATTACAAACAGGCTTACTATTAAGTTCTTCAGAAATCGATTCGGTCTACCCTCCCACACCGCGTTTATACTTATACGATGAAGCCAAATATACACATTAGTATATACATGTATACACCGCGTGGTATAAGAGAAGATCTGGAGCTTTTAGTTGAGTCACGCGGAACACGCCGCTGTTAGTTCTCCATCCTATGTATACAGGGTGGCCACGAACTAAGTGTTTTAATTGTGGGGATAGGTTGGAGAGGTCTAGCTCGATACCCTTCTGTTTGAAGTAATCATCTCCGTTGCAGCGTCTGTAAGATACAACTTATTTGAATAGTTGAACAGCGCTTGCATATAAGCAGCTAACTACACAGTGACTATATCCTCTTGGCGGCTGACGTTCGCCTCTGTGCGAGTGGCTGCCTACAGCAGGCGCTAGGGCGACTTTTCAGTGACTTATATCTCACAGACCCCACTACGGAAATTAATATTTCTAACGGCAGGGTATTAAGCTACACTGTCTGTCAAAATTGTAGCACTTAGTTCGCGGCCACCGTGTATATACATGTGTATAACTATGTATACCATAAATATATATTAAGATGATAGTATTTTCGTTTTGGATTAAATTTTTCGCTCTTAGGGGATAAAACGTTTTTAAATAAATAGAAGAAAATATCCCTGGAGCCCAGAATTTTTATTTTAATATTCAATAAGTGATATCGGACTCTTGAATTTTCTGTTTAAATAATATGGTGTTTCTGATTTTTCAATTGGTTTTGTTTTCTGTTTCTCGCAACCATAATTATCCGTAGAAAAATTTGAAACTTCGTAAAAATGTTGATAGTCGATTAAGCGACTACAAATAAGAACTTGTTAAGAATTTGCAGAACCTTTTCATCCCAGCAGTATTTTTTCGGGGTTTTTTGGTACAAGTTTCAGATTAACCAGGATACTGTTGAAATAAAAAAGGTTCCGAAAATTCTAAAAAAAAAAATTCTCATCTGTAAGTAATTCCACTGCCAACATTTTCGAGGAGTTTCAAATTTTTAAATAGATAATTATGGATGGAGTAAGTAAAAAAAAAAAAAAAAACAAAAAAAAAAATTGAAACATCATAAAAAACACCGTTTTATTTGAACAGAAAATTCAAGAGTCGGGTGGCACCGGTGAATATTAAAATAAAAATTCTGGACTCCGGGGATATTTTTTTCTATTTATTTAAAAACGTTTTACATCCTCGGAGCAAAAAGTTTTAACCAAAATGAAAATAACTGTCACCCTAATATAGGTATGTATACATGTAATAGGTATGTATGTACACATACATACGAAAGTATTAGTCTTTTAATTTTTCCACTAACAATCAAATGCGAGATAGATAGAAATATATCGTAGAAAAAATTTTTGAAAAAAACTAACAGAAAAACAAAAAAATTGAAATAAAATAAAATAAAATAAACACCTCGTTTTAACAAGGATATTTTGCAGGAGGGTGTTTGCAGGAGTTAAGGAGATAACTATGAGAGAGTGCAGGGCTTAGCGAGTGTGTAAGTGTACCAAAAAAACAAACCGCTAACTTAAAACTCTCATTCGTCCTTATTATTATTATTATTATTATTATTATCATTATTATTATCATTATTATTATTATTAGATGAAGATATAATTATACTCACTAACTCACTTACTTACTCACTTAAACCTTCTTATTTATATACTCACTTATATAACTTATAATACTTCTATTATACTTAACTAATATATACTTATATACATATTCAGATGATTTAATTATACTGTCAAAAAATTTTTTATTATCATTTTTACATATTATCTTATATCTATTATATATTTTTAAATTTTTATTTATCATAATTTAGAATATCATGTAAATTTTTCTATAGATTCTTTTGATACACATAACTACTGATTCATTTACACAATTTGCTTCGGTAGAGCGGACTGTATAGTCTTAGAATTATCTATCTATTAAAAAAAAAAAAATTCTTTTTTGTTTTTTTTTTTTTCTTAACACAAAACAAAATTATGTATTAAATTTTGAAGAAGGAAAAAAAATTTCACTAATAATTATTTCACTAATTATTATTATTTTTTTTTTTCTGTTTCTTTATTTGTTTATTTACTTGTTCAGTTATTTACTCATTTTTCTCTTATTATATTCTATAATATTCTCTTTTATTCTATATATATTATATATACCTACCTATATATACATACCTACATATATAAATTATATCAATCATTCACTTGTTATATTATATTTTGATATTATCAAAAATTAAATTTTCGAAAAATCTACAGCTTATTCTGTAACTCGATGCAGTGCAGTAGTTATACGAAAATCTATCTATACGAAAATCGAATTTATACAAAAGTACAAAAAAATAAAAAAAACAAGTAATTGAATTTTCCCTGATGCAAATATTACGAAACCCATACGGGAATACTGGTTAGTTTCATTATTTTACAAATTACAAATATTAATTTTCTGAGTGGTAATTTTTCAAAGTACCCTATAACATACATAATATATATATATATTGGCTTTAAACTGCATGCTTCATATAATATATGTATATTAGGGTTAGTCAGTTTAAACCCCGAAAATGGAAGAAGCTTCGTTGATGAATTAGGCCCTGTAATTTAAATTTTCAAACGGTATTCTTCAACTTATAAAATCTACTACAACTTTTGTATTTTGTTAATTTCTGTGAGATGATTTTTTTTATCGAGCTACAGAGCCTAATACATCAACCAAGCTCCTCCAATTCTCGAAGTTTAAACTGACTAGCCCTGTATACTACAGACATATATTTATATTATATTGTAAAATTTTTATTTTTACTTATTTTTTTATTTTATTTATTTTACAATAGTTAACGGCGTGGTTGATATATACATATATACATATACTATATAGTTTAAAATAAATAAAACTCTTGTCAAGATTTACCGGGTGATCCGGTGTGCGGCCGACGGTTACAGAATAAGAAAAAGGTAACGAAACAAATTTTTCCATTCAATTTTTTCAATCTATTTATTAAAGTTTTCATATTAATTACAAAAATTTTTCTATATTATACTTACATATAATTATCTATCGTTATTATTATTATCATTATTGTCATTATTATTATTATTATTATTATTATTTTTATTATTATTATTATACCTATAACCTACACGTGTGTGAGTATATTATATAAAAAGTAGAAAAAAAAAGTATTTATTTTGAAATATCTTAACTAAAACGACAGAAATTCGCAAGCGAAAATCTCTCGATTATTACATTTTATTATTACCAGATAAAAGAAAAAAGAAGAAAAAAGAAAAATCGAGTTTCTACGGATTTGACATATATCTATTTTATCAACAAAAAAAATTTGTACCAATATATGTCATATATAGCTTATGGACGTAAAATATGGTTCAAGATTTGAAATTCATTTTCATTTAAACCGTAGAATCTCGTAATATATTTTTTCTTCCTTTTTTTTCTCTTTATACGTTTTTCAGAGTTAACAACAACACGATAGTTTGACCTAAAAAAAAAAAAAAAAGAAAAAGCTTTCTAAAACTCCAAAACTATAAGCTGTTTAACCGAACGGAGACATTCTTTATAGGTAACGAAAATTAACATTTATCAGCTATTTTGATTGGCAAAAATAACTGGAAATAGATTGTACAAGTTTTACACCGTTTATATTATAAATATATATATACCCACTACATCCCCATTGCCAATAGTCGAACTGAAAGGCTCACAATTAGTCGTTCGACAAGGCAGCTTGCACCGCGCGGTCAAAGTGTCGGACAAATGGCCGTGACGTGTGAGGCCAATAACCGCGTGATTTCCAATTAATATCAATCGCGAAAGGCTATGGCGTCGACTGCACGAAAATTGTGTTTCGTACCCTCAGAAGATTCCTAGAAGCTATAATTACACCCTTATTGTATAGGATATAACCGTACAGAGAACATATATACCCAACTCTCTCTCTCTCTATCGTTTTTGCAGTTCTCTAAAATTTTCTTATACCACAGCCTCTAGGGATCCTCACGTCGCGCGTCTTATCGCGAATCAGTGAATAATCTATAAACTACATTAAAATTTATTTAATTATCCAACTCATTTATCAATGGTGAAAATAATTAATTTTCAATTCTCTAAACTATAAATTTTGTGGTATCTGATAATTGTATACTAATTATTAATATTAACCAGTTCTACAAATGTTAAGTAGATGTCATTATCCTGAAGTAACTTATCGGTGTGTGTATATGTATACCGTCGTACAGGAGGCGTACTCGTATATAGCTGGTAACTTTTTCAATATATTTTTATCCACCTCCGCAGCGAACTTTTCAGATAATATAATCGATATATTCAAGCGCACCTCTTACAATGCTCAAAGTCGATGTAAACAGAATTCATGATGCCAAAGTAACAGCTGCAGTAGTGGTTATCCGTTATTTTATAACAGAATTACTCCGCTTTTAAACTACATCCATTACTATAAATATTATTTATTTTATTTTATGGATTTATAGACGTATATTATTCACATGTAATGTATGTACCTACCTGTGTCTATGCCTAATGGGGGGAGAGCGCGTGTTCATATGATCACGTATCCGGTCCATATAGTATAGGTAGTGTACCTATATACATGATCGCAATACACGTACGAATAAAATAGATGGTGAGAATAGTAGGAGGATTCCACGTTTCGCGCGTGCCTACGCATGTTGACGTCCTATCTTTTGGCTCCAGTTCTTTTTTTTTTTTCTTTTTTTTGTTTTGTTGTGTTTTGTTTTTTCCACGTTCCGCTTCGTTTTCGAGTCCGCGATAAACACGACAAGTTTCCGATAAGTTACGACCGCGTGTTCCGCGCCGAATAAGCCGTGCTACAGTGTTTGATACAAGCTTTGAGCATTACTGCCGCCCATATACCCCATACCCGGATAACACCTCGCTAGGGTGATGGTTCTACCGCACGCGGATTTGTTCGGCCCACGTTTAACTGACCGATGTTTAGCGGTAAACCGCGAACTGTGAACCTGTAACAACGGTATGGTTAAAAAATAAATACCATTTGTACGTGTATATGTACATTATACATACGTTTACGATACATATACCTATGTATAGATGATTCCTCTACGTCAACCATCAGATTTTTATATACATTTACCAATTATATTGGTCGAGGATCATTGATCCTTGATCAATAGATTTTACTCCCATTGTATCTTGAAGAGTGGAGACTAGCTGCAGGTATTCACAGATTATAGTCGTAGGTACAGTTTTTCTGACTCTGTTCTTCATCCTCTTAAAATTTGAACGGTTAAATTGGTCACTGTCCCCCCCCCCCCCCCCCCCCCCCCCCTCCCTGTTTTTTCGAATGTGAACGAAGTCAAAATCGAAAAAATATCTTTCAATGCAATTGGCGTATGTTGAAAGGAACGGGTACCCATACCTATAACGTCGTATTGCCCTTGCCGGGGCGTCGTGAACTACATCAATCCATCCATCCGTCATTTTCTTGTTTCGTAAAAGGTTTTTATCATTTCTTTTTTTTTTTTTTTTTTTTTTCTTACGTCTATTACTTCCCTTTGCTCCATTTTTTATGTACATTTTTTTGTTTTCTTTTTGACATTATATTACACCATCACACCGCATTCCCCTAAAAAAAAAAAATTTCCTCCGCTTCTTTTATAAGTATATATGTATATAGGTAGTATATACTTTATACGTATAGACGCGGTAGTAAAAGTAGAAACTCCAAGCGAGTATAAGGTATATATCTATAGATATATGAACTTTTGGAAAAAAAAAAAGAAAAAAAAAGGGCCGGAAATGACCGGAAATGACGAGAAGAAACTCGGGAAATTTTCTCCGTCGTTTCTACGAGGCCTGAAGTCAAGCACCTTTACTCAAACGTTGCGCAGTCTCCCTATCAACCTATTCGTATATATATACACATACCTATCTTTACATACATACATACATACATACATACATACATACGAGTATACGCTCAGCTACGGCGTGGGATGTCCGTGTAATCAGCTGCCTAATGGGATAGATGTGGATATAGGCCCATCGCACGCGCCCTTATAAACTGGGAAACTCTTGTCCGATGCATACATGCGCCTGGGATAAACCAGAGAGTTTCATCTTGCCCCGTATATATTGCCTATATATGTAGTACGATGCAGAGCGTTGTTGGAGATCTGGGGTTGAATTTTACTACTAATTATTAGTTTAAAAAAAAAAAAAAAAAATCAATTAATGAATAATTAATAAAGTTCGTCAAATACCTATAGCCGGGTGATATGTCACTGGAAAATATAAACTCGGATATACTCTGAACGCATATATTATACCCACATACATATATATAAATGTATATATCTACATCATATCTGTATATGCATATGGTGGTTAAAGTTCGCAAAATGAAATGAAATGAACTGAAATGAAATGAAATGAAATGAAATGAAATGAAACGCAACGAAACGAAACTCATTTAAAATGCATATGTACCTATACCATATTCTTCTGTGGATTTCTGCAAGGTGGGGGGTGGCGGCGGGGCTGGGGGGGGATCGGGGGTAAAGGGTGAATACATCCCCTGTATACACACATCGTTTCGCGTGCACGAGATTGACGTAGTAGCCAGTTGGTAGGTATAGATGTCCACGTCACATGTACGTAATGTAGAAATAGGTATGTATGTACAACGAGTGGGGCGGGGGGGTGGTATAAGGTTTAGTTCGTATGTAGGGTGTATGCAAGACCTTTGAGAGAAGCCTAGCGCGAGGGAGGAAAGAGGGCGGTTTTACCCTCATCGTAAATTCTCTCTGCGACGAGTTTTGGTCAACGTTTTTCCTACATCTTTTTTTGTTTTTTCTTTGTTGTGTTTTTTTTTTTTTTTTCTCGTTTTTGTTTTTGTTTTTTTTTTTTTTTTTTTTTTTTTTTTTTTATCCATTTTTCTTCTTTTTTTATGATTTTTTTTCAAACTTTTTCCCACCCGCTGCAGCCCTGTCCCTCCCAAGCAAAAGAAAACAACCCTCTACTTCAACGTGTAGGTGATACACCGTCTCTTCTACCCACGATGCGATGTGGATTTAGTAGACTCCTATCATCCTCGCTTGGTTCTTCTTTAGGGGGATATAAGCTGAATTAGTAACTACCGAACAGTATACCGAACGATTGATCGTTCGTTAAGGTTGGTGTCGAGGATTTTAGTGGCTAATTGTTTTTTTTTTTTTACTTTTTCCTCTCTCTCTCTCTCTCTCTATCTCTCTCTCTCTCTCTCTCTCTGTCTCTCTCTACTCTATCTATTTGTCTCCTTAAATACCTCTATACATATATTATATTATATACCTATATATATATTACACACTAACATATTATATACCTATATGTAATTATGTTTGTCTATATAGAATTTTTGTATACCTATATATACTCGTGGTACGTTTCAGCTGATTTATGCGATATATTTATATATCATATACATATATATACATTATTCTATCTCTATATATATTATAAATATATAATTATCGTTGTTTGTTTTATTTGTTAATACATATTCAAATATATATTTTTATTCATTTGATAATAATTATATCGTATTTCATATATATATATAATACACATACATATTATACCGTGAGATTACGGTCGGACCAAACGCACCTCGAGGTAGGCAACCCAAATGTCATAAATTTTTTTATTGAATTTAGCAACTGTTATTAATTTTTTAATTAATTTGACAAAAAATTCAGATATTCTTATTGGCAGACGACGTAACGGTAACTGCTTAGACCAATGAAAATCAGACGTTGTTCCCTAATTCATGAAAAAGAAATGACTCTTGGGATGCCTACCTCGAGGTGCGTCTGGTCCGACCGTAATCTCAGGGTATATATTTTTTATTCGTTTCTTTTTTCATCTGATTAAAATAATACAATAATAATAAATAATATATATTATATATATATATTTTTTTTCAATAATATTATATATCTATACTCATTGTTATAGCCGTTTTTATGCTTGTGCAGTATATTATCCCAACTACATCTAATAGCGATAAATTCAAGATTATATACATTTGTGAATATAGATTGTATGTATGTATATACTTACATACATATCTATAATGCAAAATCGATTATGAATAAATAAACTATCGCGAAAAAAAAAAACAGAAAAAATACAAAAATAAGATAAGTATAATTCTGAGTATAACAGTAGTCAGTGGTTTTAGAGACATATACAGAAGACTGTATAGAAAAGTCTAAAGTATTAAGAACTGAAGAAGAACTTTTGAATATCAACGAGACAGTCGCGGGTTGGTGTTCATTCTTGAATTTATCGCAGTTTATGTAGCCAGTGTGCGTGCAACGGGAATCCCCGTCTCGTATCGCGGCACTTTGTCTTATACTAGCTGGTACCTATAATACATTATATCTATAGAATATAGTTCGTAAACGTCACGCAATAACGCAGCTTTATACGCAACACCAGTGCTTGTAGACTCTCGAGAAGTGGTAAGGGTGGAAATAAATGTCAAAAAATATCTTTGTCCATAAAGTGAAACGATTAAAAGAAAAATTTTTTTTTTTTAAATTGAGAACAGAAAAGCTTTATTTGTTCTGCAACAATAAGCAGAGTACAGAGTCTGACGTTGGCGTTTGCGTTGGCGTTAGCGTTCGCGAAAAAGACTAGTACACACATGACCAGATATCTAAGAGGTTCTTGTTCACCTGATTACAGCAAACTCGAAGCCTCTTACTTTCGATGAAGTTTATAATCAAAGCAGCCCCACAAACTGTACCGTTTACTGCGGAGGGCTAACCAACGGCCTCACAGAAGAACTTATGCAAAAGACCTTCTCACCTTTCGGATCCATCCAAGAGATCCGAGTCTTCAAGGATAAGGGATACGCGTTCGTCAGGTGAGTTGTTACTGAAATATTTTAAATCTTTATCATTCTAAGCGAAAAATTATAGATTTTATAGTGCAGCATAAAGAAATTGGATTATAGAACTTAGAACGTAGAGAAAATTGGTCAAGAGGCTTGTGAAGGGGTGAGAAATAAATGGGTTTTATAAACAAGTGTCAATATCTGAACAACCGCTTGTACCATTTTGATAAAATTTATTTGGTTCTCAGTTGTTGAGGTAACAAGTAGACCCTCTTCCGTCTATAAATATGGCGTAATTTGAAAATCAAATCTGCGATGGGTATAGCCGTTTGAAATTTCATTGCTGCATAGCTCGCAAATCTCGAATGGCGAATAGTAAATTTATACAGCCACTTTTTTGGTACATAGCTGTTAATTATTTTTCAATATATTCATGACTGAAATTTTGTTCGTATATTAACGATTCCTATTGGAACCGACTCTACGAGTTTTATCGATACTTTATGCAGTATAAATTATACATTCTCTATCCGTACCCTACTTAATCTTACGAGATTGATCTGCTCTCGTACCTAGTGCATCTATTGGTGGATTCCGTTAGTTTCGGTGTAGCTTAATGCGCGATATCGTAACCCCCGGATACATTCCGGGTCGTTTCGTCCAGGATCCACGTGCTGGCTCACGATCACGGACTATTAATTTCAAAGCCTTGCCAAACACCGCGCTGCACCACCACCAGAGATTGGACACGCGACCGCGCACTGCATGGGCACGAGCCTAGAAAGCGGATCCACACGATTTACGGTCCTACCCTACGTATATTCACGAAGCCTCCATCATCCCTTGCGAATTCACGTCCGACCAAGAGACAAATATCCTCTATCGACGCATTAACCTACCAAAATTTCATTATGGTAATGGACGAAAAAGATTTTCGATTCTGTGTTTTTTTTTTTTTCTTTTTTTTTTCTAATTGAAGATCGGTACATCATCTACCCCTCATAAACTGTATCTGTTAATATTATTCGTCAAATTTGAGACCAAATGTGGATCTTAAAAACAGGAATTTTCATTTACTGCTAATTTCTTATGTATTCACATACACGACGAATTGCCTAAATATATAATTACCGATCTTTAGCCCATCGTTGCCGTGCCGAGTAGGTAGGAGCGAGATTTAGGCTCGTATGTTTTTAATTTGACGTAGAGAAGCTGATGGAAAAGTTTAAAAAACGAGTTTGGTCCTCTTTCAAAGAACAAACAAACAAACAAACAAACAAACAAGCAAACGAACAAACAAACAAACAAACAAGGGGACCGTCATGGCACTAGCCCGCGGGCCGGTACCAGTAAGTCCACCTTGCCTAACTCCTACACCCGTACCTTCATACCTGTGGCTACTTTGAAGCGGCTATAATCCTTTTTCGTAGTTAGCTACGAGACGCTTCATGAGAATATGAGAATTTATGCAAAAGAAATTCCAAGCTGCATATACAGTACCTACTGCACATGCGGATAATAACTACATAGATATCTATAGATCTAATCCAGTTGCAGTGCACCGTAGAACGTTGAGCAGAACAAACTCTGTACAAACCTCGCAAACGACTTCCTCGCCGTTGCCTGCAGGTTAATTTAAATTTTTAATCAACGAATTAGGTAGTCGCCCTCACCGAACCTCGAACCTCGAAAGCTCGAACCTCGAACCCGCCCGGAATTCGCACCGCTCAATTTGCGAACCACCAAATTTCTCGACCCAGCTGAACTTTGCATATTTTTCGAACCGTCGAGCAAGCGGCATAGTTTTAATTACCAAGGGATAATATTCGCTGACTGTTTCCCTTTCCCCGAACTCAGAGGGAGAAAAAGAGAGAAAGAGAGTTACCAACCTTCGCGTTATACCAACCCCAGGCCCTTTGATCAATAATTATTGAACCCTTCAGTATTACTTCTTCACCAGTTACTATACAACTTAGAGATTTTTATCCAGCACTAACGAGCTCCTACAAACTTATACCTATATATATATATATATATATATATATATATATATATATATATATATATATATATATATATATATATATATATATATATATATATATATATATATATATATATATATATATATATATATATATATATATATATATATATATATATATATATATATATATATATATATCCCTCTCACCAAAACGTTTATCCCTTGCGACAAAGGACGACAGATAATAATGAGAGAGATCCTTACCAAAAGATTATACAGGGTATCCCATTTTAACTTGGCCAGTTGAATATCTTGAAAAAACGATATGATTTCCAAGAAAATCTTTCAGACAAAAGTTATAAGTTTTTGAAAAGGACATTTGATAATGCTATGGGTTTTGAATTCTTATGACATTTTTATGGCGAAACTTTTTTTTTTTTTTTTTTTTTTTTTTTTAATTTAAAGTGTCTTTTTCTTCTGTAGATTACGAATCTATGCCTATAAAAAAAAAAAAAAAAAAAAAAAAAAAAAACAAAGGGGTTTCCCAATTAAAAAACAAAAGTTACTCCATGAAAGTCCCTTTTTCAAAATCACTTCGTTTTTTGTATAACCTTGGATGAAACTTTCTAACCCATTTATTGGCATTTCATAGTGTAAGGGGGAAATTTTTTGTTGTTTCTTGCGTTATTTTGTTTGTGTGTTTTGTTTCTTTTTCCTTTTTTGTCTTCTCTCTTGGCTGAGAGTATGGAGCGCCGTTAGCATAAGTTGAAGTGGTCCAAGAGGAGGCAAAGTAGCTAGCTTTACCTTAACTCCCTAGGTATTTCTATGCACAAATGGTAGGTGGATATCTATTTATAATATTGTAGAGCTGCACATCGGTGTCTTCTCTTGTGTGTTGGTATCCCATTTTACCTCGGCCCCCATTCCAGCCATTATCCTTTCCCGGTTCTTCCTATTTCCCGTTTTACGTCCCGTCGAAAGAGACCGGCTTCCTCCTTCAGCCCTCAGCGATAATAGAAACATTTTATTAACTCTTAACTCAGGAAGCAAGCGTGTGCAGTTCAGATTACTTTTATAATGCTTCTAAAAACTCGATCTTTACGTCCACGTCAAGGCATCATAACCCTCGTTCCTTATTCCTCTTCCTTTTACTTGTGGTCCTTGCGTGCACCGCGTATACAAATCCTCGATAAAAATCTGAAACAAAAACAAAAAAATAAATAAATTTAAGGTCCCACACGCCGATTTTCTACGCCGTTAGGTATATTATACACATAGGTAGGTACCCAGCCTGCTCTATCTTCATCTACTCGTACACTAGACCGTTAACGGGGAGTTTTACTACGCCGGAAAGTGAGATATACGCCTTAAAAACCAAAAGTCAGGATACCCTCGTTCAGAAGCAAAATTTCTTTTTATTTCAATTTTTTCTTATCCACTTTAATATAAAACCCTGGGAAACTAATCAACTGCAACATACCGCCAAGGGACCAAAACGTCTGCCAGAATACTTGCCAAAAATGAATCCAGCTTCAGTATCCCAAGGGCAACTTAAGACCGTTACAAGTACATGTACAATAGTAGTGAAAATAAGTATCTAGGTAACCGTAAAGGCGCATAAACGAATTGAATATTTCAAGTATTACCGTAAACTATATACCATGATAAGAGAAGAAAAAAATTATTGAATTTATCCATTTCGTTATATTTATCATTGTGTCTTTTTATAACTGGCCAGGTTCTCGACTAAGGAATCAGCGACGCACGCCATAGTAGCAGTTCACAACACAGATATAAATGGTCAAACGGTAAAATGCAGCTGGGGAAAGGAGAGCGGAGATCCTAACAACGCCCAACAAACCGGACAGGTGAGATACAACAAATCGAAAATTTTTATTCCCTTGCCAGTCACGTAGAGCTAGCCGGTTGATTAGGTGGCCCTATCGTTAACGATCAGAATCTTCACAGCAATTATCCGAAGTAACGATAATTGCGACCGTTTCAATTCTCTATTTTTCATCATTTAGACGCTGACCTCTGCAACGTACCCATACTACGCGGCCGCAGCAGCAGCAGCGGCGGCTGCAGCTGGGGTAGCGGGTGTCGCGGGCGTTGGTAGCGTCGGTGGTGTTGGTGGCGCTGGACAACTGGGGTACTGGTACCCACCCCAATCATACCCCACAACAGCGACCCAGATGCAAGCTGCTGGCGGCTTCCTTCAGGGAATGCAGGGATACACGTACGGCCAGTTCGCTGGGTACCAACAGGCACAGTACATGGGGTAAGTTGGTCAAAACTTAAACGTTGAAAATTTGGTGGCTAAGATGTGTCTAAAAAGCTGAAGTGACCTAAAGTAACTTTTTCTTTAAGTGAAGGATGCTTGCCAATGTATAATTATGCCATTTATTATTAACTTCATTTCTCACGACCTTTTTTCTTGCTGGTTTAGAATGGGAATGGGTGTACACGCGGCAGGGACGGCTGCAGGTTGGGGCCAGGGTCTTCCTGGTGGTCCTCAGCTACCCCCACACCATGCAACAACGGTATCAGCACCCCCTGGTGTCCAAGCGGCAGCCCCACCTCCGCCACCACCTGCGCAGATGATGGCCTACCCCATGCAACAGTTCCAGGTCGGTATCTATCCCACGAAAAATTACTCTGGACCCGATGGCTACGATGTTTAAACCTAGATTAAAAAAAAAAAATCCTTATTTTTATCCGTTTATTTTTTTTTTTTTTCGTCTTTCGTTTTGAAAGAAGGAAAGTGGAGTTTATGATCAGCCTCTTGGTTTATCGGGTCCAGATATTATTCGTAGGTGTTTTATCATTTTGTGAGTATTATGGCGTACTATAACACGTTGCATTGATATGGTTGTCTTTATTACCGATTTTATTTATACCTATAATTTCTGTTTGCTGTTTGCATAAGTATATACATACGGTATGCGTATTGTGTTATTTATTTAACTATACTTGTTTTGTTGGACTGAATTTCGGAAGTTTACACATTTTCTTTGTTTTATTCTTTTCTCGTATACCTATCGATATACCTATTATATGCGTATACGGGTGTCCTGACCAAATCTTGAACCTCGAATAAGTATTTTATGTTAACGTGAAGACAGTAAACCGTTTTATATAAAAATAACATCGTTCGTAGAAGCACATAATATGATGACCCATGCAGATTTTAAACAGTAATTTGACCCCACTCATCCGTCTATACCCTCACTATATCATCTGACTTTCCCTGAACCTCAAGACCGGGTATATCTTCGAAATTTTGAAAACCATAAAAAGGGTCCGTTAATAAAAGCGAACTTACCTTCTATATTATATATATATATAAAAAAAAAAGATGTAGACGTCTTTATGGCCAAGTAATATACCTGGACACTTAGTATATCCATATGAAAATTTTTCATATATACTTTATATTACCCTATACGTTTCATCAAGTTACCTTCATTCATTTAAGATATGTGGCACGTTTGTGGTAGTTATAATTTTTTTTTTATTATTATTTTTATTATTATTATTGATTTTTAATATATATCAACGTAAATTTGACGGTTTACTTATTCTAAAAAAATTATCGTAGTCGCGACACCACGACTATTCTGGGTTCTTAATTTCATAGAATTCGCGTTTCTCGATTCAGTAATACCAAATTTATACCGAAATAAAAATAAATAACGAAATAACACGAAAAAGATCAGTCACACTTATATGGCAAACACTTTCTCTGAGTGATGATGAACGTTAAACACGCGATACAGCCAATTCCAGTATACAGGTAAATAATCGGTCCCCAGATTTCACTCGAACTTTTAAAGTGTTCTCGTGTCGAGTGGGGTAATTTCGATGACCAATCACACCGGGGTACTAACACCAGAGGGGTTCACAAACTCAAAACATTGACTAATTACCCGGAAAGTGGAAAACATCCCATAATACGAGAATTGCTTGAAACAGTAAACGGGCTTCCGTCAAAGTGGACTTGTTCTGTTTTTTTTATATATAAAAATTATTTTTATATCTAATTTAGGAATTGGATGTAACTAGGACACGTATATATAGTGAATCATCACGTTTTGAGGTCGTAATTATTTACAAAAACGTTAAATTCATTCAGTTATGGATATTTCGAAGCGATTTTGATTTCAATCGTAAACATCACTGATTGAGCAAAATATATTATTAAAACATGAGCCATATCCCTTCATTGTGAAAAAATAAAAAAATAAAAAAATTGTACACAAAAATACAAAATTTACAAAAAATCATAAAACTGTTACTATTCATAAACAACCGATGTGTGCCATCACATATCGAAACACTTGCATAGTTCTTGAATATTACAATTTAAATTTTGGGTGATCGTAAAATATTATCGAATTCTTATGCGGATCATTGCTTCAGTTTAATACAGTTAGTGAATACAGACGAAATGTTCCCTGATTGCATCCAGCTCCAAAATTCTCTACAATTAAAGTCATTTCCTCCGTTCATTTTTGTATAGGAAAAAAAAAAAATTTATTTTTTTCAAAACTATTTTTCTTCGAAATATATCGCTTACTGTTTGTGTGTGTGTGTCTGTAGGTGTGCATCTATGATGTATTACAAATACGATAATGAACAGCCTGACAATGAGTAGAAGCTTATAGACGTATATTTTGATGGTAAAAAATGTAAAAAGTATATGAAAAAAAAAAAAGAAAATATGAAAAAAAAAAATTATTTAATCAGCACGCAGAAAAGTAGATGTTTCAAATTCGAGATCGGACACCATACTTAATCAGCGTTTGTGTGTTCAAATGGTAAAGTGTGTTCTTGGTTGCGGTCCAGCTAGCGGATGAGGACTGGCTGGCGCCTAGTCTTCTAGTGTGATGGTAAACACGCACTCGCCAGCGACACCACTGCTACGTCACTTCCGGTTTGAGCCCCTCCCCATTCCCCGCAATAGGTATGACCTACGAAGACGACTGCAGCCAAGAGGGATGTGTATTAAATATAATCACGGCTGCATCTTAGCCGAGGTTATTACACGTCTTTTTTATACGACTTTGAGTACGACTTCCCGATGGCTACCTGAAGAAGAAGAAGAAGAAGAAGAAGAAGAAGAAGAAGAAGGAGAAGAAGAAGATGAAGGAGAAGGAGAAGAAGAAGAAGAAGAAGATGAGGATAAAGAAGATAAAGAAGAAGAAAAAGGCTGCCGCCAGGGTGGCTGGCTGGCTGCTGACGCACCAAATTATTATTATTATTATAACAACGGACATTCTCATTTTAATCAAAGTACAGATGCATTGTTTGTGATGATATTATACTATATTATATTATACTATATCATATTATATACTATATTATATTATATTATATTATGTAAACAAGTTTATTGATAACGGGATGCGTGATTTAAGCCGATATATATATATATATATATATATATATATATATATATATATATATATATATATATGTGTGTATATTATATGGGGGTGCAGTGCTCCGCGTATTCACATACTCGAAATGTATATTCGTTATACGGTGGCTGGTGAAGAACTGACTATTAAATCGTCAGCTTAAATGAAAAAATCGCGTCTTGGTAGATGCGCGGTCTTCAGAGGGTAGGTAGATATCAGTTCATCTATTAAAAACGTCGCGTATTTATAACAGGAGTTGTGGTCTCGATTGGAAACAACGAAAAATTCACTACTCAAACTATACATTAGACCGATTCAAAAAAATCAACTATTTTAATTTTCAAATAGTAAGTCAAAAATATTGTTCCAAATGACGAAAAAAAAAGGCTGTCAAAGTTTGAGCTCTTAATATTAATATTAAGAGGTGCCGCATAGCGATTTTCTATTTCCCATCTAAATAACATAGGAATTTTTTTTTTTAAACTTTGGAATTTTATAACTCGGCAACGCATCAGTGTACTGATAAGACCAGAACATATTTTTGTAGCGAATTGAACGTTCTACAAAAAAGGTCTCTTGTTCTTTTTCGATAAATCTAGTTATTTCCAAGTTGGTGTATTGGTTATTGATGATAATTAATCATGACTAACTTGGAAACAGTTGGATTCATCGAAAAAGACCAAGAGACCTTTTTTGTAGAACGTTCAATTCGCTACAAAAATATGTTCTGGTCTTATCAGTACACTGATGCGTTGCCGAGTTATAAAATTCCAAAGTTTAAAAAAAAAAATTCCTATGTTATTTAGATGGGAAATAGAAAATCGCTATGCGGCACCTCTTAATATTAATATTAAGAGCTCAAACTTTGACAGCCTTTTTTTTCGTTATTTGGAACAATATTTTTGACTTACTATTTGAAAATTAAAATAGTTGATTTTTTTGAATCGGTCTACTATACATACATGTATATATGTATAAGTACCGATTTATTATTATATATATATATAAACGTGATGCTTAATCAAAAAAATTTATCATTCCATGAAAACTTTACTCCAGTCCTATCTGTTGCTAGGTCTAAGAAACATCGAAACAACTTTCCCTTCGATTTATGATAAAAAATTTTTTTTTCTTTATCCCCAATTCTTTGAGAAACTTTAACCAAGATTTTTCAGAGGTCTCAAAATATACGTACACTTGTAGTTGTGGCAATGGGTATTACTTGGAATAACCAATTTTTCAAATTTCTCAAAAATCTTAAATAATCCCTGATTTTAAAAAAATTTATAAATTTTCGAAACTGCAGATCTTTTTGGAGAGATTATAGTATAGAACCAAATTATCTTACAATTCGCAATTTGAATAATTTCTTCTAATTTTTTTT